>CM076578.1:154486431-154904216 GCA_034641835.2 Pinus albicaulis | reverse complement strand
AGAAGCTTTGTCATGCCATTAGAGCTTATTGTCCTTCCTGGCTTCCCTTCAATACCCCGTAGTTCGACTTCCTTTCCTTCTGAAAAGAATTTCAAGAAAAGTTCTTGAAAATTAAAAGCTACCGTCCCCAAAGATTGTAACCATTGTACTCCTAGTACAACATCAGCACCTCCCATAGGAATGGAAAGCATTGGACTAGTCGACACATATTCCCCCATGGTTAGCTTGATGTTATGGCATTTTCCAGAGCAATTTATAGTTCCTCCATTTGCAACCATCCCAGCCGACGTTGAAGCTGGGGCAGATACAATTTGTTGGACATTCCTTGGCTTTACAGCACTAAGTAATTATGAGTGTCCTTAATGTCCTTCTCTGGGAATCAACACTATTACTTACTTTCTCTGGGTTGTCCTTGTCTTGGATGTTTGGGGAGGCAGACATTCCTTGCCAAATTTTGCAACTACAGGTGGTGGTGGGCTCATTTCTTTCCTCTCTATGGGGCAGATGCAGGGTGTGTCTCTTCTTGTTCATTTTCTTTGTACCTCTTTTAATCTATGTAAATAGTTTCTTTCGGCCTTGACTTATGACCTGGTGCCTTTGCTGTATCTGCATTGTAGCAAAGCCTTTCTTTTTTCTTAATTGTTGAGGCATCAATACCTTGTCAGACCAATTCTAGGTTTGGTCTTTTCTTCTTGTAGATTGAGTAGTGATTTTCCTTGTTGCTTCATAATTTTTACATTCAACTTTTCTTGCCAACTTTGAATGCCTTCTCTAATGAATCAGGTTCCAGAACACGAACTTCATGTTGAATGTTATCCTTTAAGCTGCCTAAGAAGAGATCAATCCTGTGGTCCTCTGAAATATCAGTTACCCTTATACTCAATTTTTGGAAGTCCTCAATGTGCTGCCCCACTAAACCCTTTTGTTTGAGATTTATCAATTGGGTAAAGAAGGTGTTGCTCTTTGTATCCTCATAATGTGCTATCATTTCCTCAGTAAAAATTGACCAAGTGACAATTTTTTTACGGGAGCAAAGCCATCGATACCATACAAATGTATTTTGTTCTAAATGTAAAGTTGCAATGCGTACCTTTTGTGTGTTTTGCACATTATGGAGATCAAAATATTGCTCCATCTGTAGTATCCATGTTACAGGATCCTTTCCATCAAACTTCCTCATATCCATTTTGGAATATGGTGGTTCTTCCCACCAACATTCGAGTTTATGAAATCACGATTAACATTTATTTTGTTCTCATCATGAGGTTCTTCTCCTATATTTCCGCCATTAGGAATCATTTCTGGTTTTAAGCTTGTCATCAAGCCTTCCATGTATGATTTTAGATCATTCTTCATGTTTTGTATGTTGTCTTTCATGTCATCCATCTTAGCTTCCATGCCCACTTCCATGCCATCCATCTTAGCTTCCATGCCATTCATCTTAGCTTCCACGCCATCCATCTTAGCTTGCACACCATCCATTTTAGCTTCCACGCCTTTCTTCAAACCTTCCATCTTTACTTCCACACCATCCATCTTAGCTTCCATGCCTTTCTTCAAACCATCCATCTTCACTTCCACACCTTTCTTCAAAACTTCCATTTCATTTTTTGCTGCTCTTTGCTAGAGTGAAATTTGTTGCACTTGTTCTTGTAATTTTGATAGATCATGTTGCAATTCTTCATCTTCATGAGTCATGGTAGAGCCTTCTGAAGGCTTGATGGGTGTTGAATTATTTTTAGGGGCCATTTTAGAATCCAATACTGATATCTATTCGACAAGATGCCCTTGGAATCAATTCAACTTGATTCTTCAAACAAGACTTATGCAATTCGGAAAAAAAAATACACACCTTTTACTAGCTTATAGGAGCTCGATATTGAAATTGAATTATCTCTGTAGTTGAAAATCTTCGATATCTGAAATTCAGCCCTGTAGTAGATCTCTGAAGCTTCTTTCAAATGCCACAGGTCTGACCTGATTTGGATTCTCCAAGACAAAGTTGTGTCCAATCTCCCACAATGACCTAATTCTGGACTGGTTCAGTAGAGCGAACTTGTACGACTTGCCACGTGTCACTGTTTTTTCCTTTGTCTCTGAAATTGATAGCGAAGAAACTACAGGCTGTGTACTTGTGACCACTTTTGACGGCACTCCAATCCAATCTTCAGAGAGAGAGTTATTGAACGTTTTCCACGATCACCTCTTTGAGATGAAATTCAGGAGCCTGAAAAAGCACTACCTTCCACAGATCATATCTCCAAAAATATTTCGAACCAAGTTCTGAAATTTTTTGACGAATTTCCTCAGGATTTCAGCTTCGCACCATATGAATTTCAGACTCTGACCCTTCGTAAAAAAAAATTTATAGCACAAATGCCACGATGACCTGTTTATGAGCCTGAAAAAATACCTAACTTCCACAGATGATATCTCCTCAAATATTGCGAACCAAGATCTGAAATTTTTAGACAACCTTCCTCAAGATTTCAGCTTCACACCCTAGAAATTTCAGCTTCTGAAGCTTTGTAGAAAAAAAGTTATAGCGAAAATGCCACGATGACCTGTTTGGAGCAGCGAAACCCTAGAATCCCAAACCTCTGATACCAAATGTTGTGTAACCAGCTCCAAAGAGAGAAGAAAAGAGATATTCACGCCTTAGAAATGAGCCACTTCGAGGGGGCAACCTCCAATACATTACATGAATGAACAATTCTTGGATGATATAATTTACAAAACCTCCTTTCTATATATAGGAGTCCATGAGGCCATAATGTAATCCCAGTGGGCCACAATGTAATCCTAGCCGACCTAACAATAATAATTTAGGGGCACAATAATAACAGAATGGGGGTTACAAGGGTACAATAATAACAATAAAGGGGTTACACTAACAACAATAAGGTACTATACTAGTAATATAGGGACCTAACACATAGGATGCAGATCAGGAAGCATGATTGACAGAGGTGGACTGAATAGATAGAAGGGCAAAAAAAGTTTTGGGAGGGTTTTCTGGATGACATATTGACATAAGGAAATCAGTTTCTAGAAAACTCAGCTGTAGATATAGTCATCACTAACATGTAAAAAATACGGATGGCTAACATCAGGGATACATGTCTGCAGATGAAGATACAACTGGTGCTTATGATCTCACTGACCTGCACCAGAGATATTCCCATGAGAGATGAGTTTGAATGAGGACATGCAAGTATTTAAGTTGAGGGGAGATGTTGGGTGCCAGTTTTGTACACGTTTCCTACATTTGTTTTCCCTATTTTTCGTCATAACTATAACCAATGGGAGTATATTTGCCTCTTTTTCCTACTTTTCTACCCTAGTTTGTGTTGTTTCACCTTGTTTTTATTACTCTGCCAATTCACCAATTCTTATTATATATCGCGCCTTTTTATGAATAATTGATGGTGAATGTTTGGAGAAGATCGATGGTCTTTGTGTTGTCTTTCTAGATGTCATTTATAGCACCAAATATCCCGAGCATAAGTTCCACAAGAGCAGTTAAGGGGGTGATGTTACAGCGAAGCGATGCTGTTGCACCTTGCTGTTACAAAGCTGTCGGAAAACTATTGTTACACTCTACTGTTAAAGACCCACTAGTGAATTGCTGAGACAATTGTACCGTTGAATGGATCTCGTCAACACTTGTTGTTGATCTGTCCTTTAGCTGTTACACTACAGCTGTGGTTCTATTACAATAACTGTAGAAGTTGTTTAGCATTGTATATTTGGGATAACAGCCTAAGGGCGGTTTTGATTGTAATCTATAATTTTCTAGTCAGAACTTTATTATGAAGTGTTTATAACTATACGTGTTCTATTTCGATCAGCATGAGAATCATAAGATTCTCATGGCTGATCTATCCCTTGATTTTCTGATGTAACCACTGTATAGTTTTCGGCCCTAGAGGTCGAAAGGTTAGCAGAGAACAACATTATTTTGGCTCTGTAATTGTGTTCAGATTAATACAGATTATCCTATTATTGTTGTTACATGTGTTATTCAATTTAGTTTTTGTTAAGTTCTTTCTCTATCTGCGCCCTGCTAGGGAGGAAGGGCCCTCCTTCTTAGCAGGGATTGCAGTGATTAAAGTAGTTGTGTGTATGCATTTGTATTTCAATTTTGTTGTAGAGGTAAATCCCTTCTGCGGAAAGAGGTGATCCCTACTAGCCCAGATCGGGTCTAGCAACAATCGTATCACGCTAAGGTGCAAGTTCCTAATTGCAATAAACCAAATGGCGAAGAAGGCTTACCTTGAATCCAACGCTGTTGTTCGTAGAGAAGATAGCGCTCCCATTCCCTTGCTTTGGTAGATCACAATCCTCACGCTCGCCTCGATCAAACACCTGCACACGCAAGAAACACCACAAACACAAGCGTAAAACCCAATATATGCAATTATGTATCAGTCAGAGAAGACACAACTCATGGTCATAATGAACAATATGAGTGGAACCATAACCAAAGTCGCTTATCATTAATTCATACAAAGGAAAATACAACTTGGCTCTGATGCTGAATCTTCCTTTGGCGGGTCGTCAGCGGAATACGTCTTGGTAAAGCTCGTCGGGAATGGGACAAGCCTCTCTCTTCGATCGTCAATCTCCTTGCTACTAATTTGGCTCTATGAGGACTATCAAGGCTCTTGCAGCATTATTTAGGCTATGAAGGCTCTTGGAGACTAGCTTGCAAAGGAAAATGGCAAGCTTATATAGATGGTGGAAGGGGAGTTGGGATCCCTATAATCATGGGATTGGCCCTATCCTCAAGGAAGTTTCCATGAAAAGTGGAAAACCAATTCCTCTACATGGAGATCCGGAGCCAAACCTCCCAACTCAATTTAGAGACCAGTTCAGGAATTGGTTGGAGTCAATCTTCCGCCATTTATTTTTTAAAAACACTCCTTAATAAACCTGGCATGGGTACAACACTGAGACGGTGCGCCAGTTGGCACACCCTCTTTGGAGGATTTCCCCCATTGGCGCGGGTATGACACCGAGTAGTCGCGCCAAGGCCAAAAAGGCTATTTTTAGGGTTTTTCACAGGGAATTGTCTTCAGGGGAATGAATGTCCTTGTTCAGGGGGATGCCATGAAAGTTGTTTCAGGTCATGTCACTGCTCACAGGTCACGGAATAAGCCCTCCAATGTGCGGAACGGGGGATTGTAGGGACAGTGACAAATTGCTGTGTAACAGATGCCCCCTAAAGCATGAGGCCTGAGAGAGAGAGAGAGGGGTGAAATGCTTTACGAGAACGTGTCCAACTGAAAACACTGCTGTTGGAAAACCTACGTAGATAAATACAACTGATATCTCAAATACATTATATATGTGGTATCGGCGCAACCATCCATAATAGAGTATAAAATAATCCAGATCCAAGGTATGGATGCAGCCATCCAATGAGGATCGACTAATAGACTCAGGTATGGTCGCAGCCATCCAATGAATGAGTCGTGCAACCAATCATAATAATTCACATAATCGCAGCCTGGATTCTAATAGACAAAATCCAGGGTCTTGCACTCCATCTCGAACCGAACAAAGTACAAGTTCAAGCATGTGAATAAGTGAGCTGAAGTCGAACATGCGGGAACATCGTCTGATTACCAGCCAATGATGAAAGTTGTTAATAAACGCGAGAGGTACCACCAATAATGACAATGGACCTCAAGGTACTATAGGTACAATCTACGGCATGTGAATCAGTGAGCTAGCGTCAAACACCCGTAGAATCACTCGATCGGAGGCCAATGATGAAAACCTTACGTCGAACGCGAAGAGCCTGCCATTGAGGCATGAAGGCTCCAAGGTACCAGAAGGGAGTCTCTAGATCAGCTTCCCAGATAATGAGCTGACGTCAACAAGAAGTGACCTTGATCGAAGGTGGGCCATAGTGTTTCCCACATCATCGACGCGAGACAGAGGAACATAATGTCTTCTTGAATTAGGATCAGATGAAAATTAGAGGAAGGTTGGAATTTTGCAGAGGTCAACTTCTCTTGAACATATCGGTGGCACGACAGTGGATTTGGCAGTATTTGACATCCAAATATCAGGGGTCATGATGACGAGGCAAAGAGTAGATGAGAGGTCAAAAGGGATCACCCAAACCCACAGAGGCAGGTGAAAAAATGAGATGAGATGCCCCCAACCCAACACGAATGCAGACAAGTGCCATGTTCAAGAGTGACATATTGCCGACACGACAACGATACTGTTTCCATTTTTCCCCACCATTTCTGGTGAGTACCCCAATTATTTTTGAAAACAAGCTTGAAGGGGATGGCATATGCTTGTAATATAAGTCTGTCCTTCGGACGAATCCATCCTAGTACATTTAACGAGCCCTGGGAAGGAGAAACTCAAATATCATCATTACGACTGAATCCAATGTCATCAGGGTTTAACGAGTCTGAAAAAGGAATAACTCAGCATCTTTTCATTTTTAGAGAGTTTGAAAAGACAACAGAAAAGTAAACTCCAATGGTCCCTTTTCGTAAATAGTTCCTTAGAGTCGAAAAGGTAGAAAAATATGTCTGAGAAATCCTCCTAGTCGCGATAGGCTAGGGTATTCCTTTTTCGTAAGTAATCTATCCCAGCCCGAAAAATGGGTAAACATATACTTGGTAGATGTCGATTCGTGGCCACTTTAACGAGATCGAAACAACAAGGGACTCGGAAATCTTTTCATGTTTAGAGAGTCAGAAAAGAGCTGAAAGATGACTCTAGCTGGAGGAACGAGTGGTATAAAGGGTAGCAGTTGGTTCCGGTAATGGTGGAACTGCTCAGAACAAATAAAGGTTAAGAGGTTGGCTAACAAAGACCACTCATCGCAGAAGTTCCTCAGGAATGGGTAAAACAACCAAGTGAAGGCATATAATCAGCCAAGCAGATGGGGACGATGGAAAGAGAAAACCAAGGCTCATCTGGAAAAAACAGGTTGATAAAATTACAATCACAAGAGGTAAAATGGGAAAGGTTTCATTTTTACACAAGCTTGAAATCGGGAAACTCTGCTTGAATTTTGTTTCATTTTTACACAAGCTTGAAACAAAGATAAACTATGCTTGAAAATGAGTTTTATTTTTATGCAAGCTTAAAAGCACACATGAAAGCACACATGCAAACTATGCTTGAAAACAAGGAAAACGGGCATGCCCCCTAGCATGGTGTCTCAATTCGAGGTACATGCCCCCCAAGCTTCAGTCCATAGGAAATGGAGTGAAGGTTCAAAACACAAGAGATTTGATCTAAATCTAACAAAACTCGAATTGAACGGGCTCGTGTTTCATTATTTTAATGAGATTGACACACTTAAAAGAACTGTCCTCGTACACCTTGTTTCATTTTTTAAGGAGCTTGACACAAGAAAATGAACCGTGCTTCGACAGACCTTGTTTCATTTTTTAAGGAGCTTGACACAAGAAAATGAACTATGCTCCGACAGACCTTGTTTCATTTTTTAAGGAGCTTGACACAAGAAAATGAACTGTGCTCTGACATACCTCATCATACTGAACAAGAAGTCATCTCTTCCAAGAGTTCCACTCCCGATGGAAGGAAAACATCCTAGAAGTCAGGACCCAATGCCCCCAGCACCTGATGCACGATGACACTATCACTGAGTACATGCACGGGGTAGGTAGCCACATAGTTGACCTGCGGTGGGGCAGATACAATGGGTGGATAAAAAAAAATAAGGGATGATGGCAGGCCAGTTGCCACATCAGGACCAAAGAATGAAAGCTCATCAATGGTCACGATCCATCCTTCATGTGGAAAACAGACCACACGAAAAAGGGAGGAGAAAAGTGCTCCCATGGCATAGGTGTAATGGCGCCCCAAAAGCAGATTGAAAACCAAAGGGTTTGGAACAACCATCACATCCATATGGACGGTTTTACCTCCCAAAGTAATAGGTAACCTTGGAAGGATCCCTAACGGTTGACTAGTTCTTCTGTTAAATGCCAATAGATTCTGCGTAACAGGCACAAGTGGCAGCGAACTGAAAGCTTGCCAAGTATTTGAGGATAGAACATTAACAGACGCGCCTTCATCTATAACAGTGCTAGGTATGACTAGACCAGAAGTCTGTACTATTATCTCAAAAGGCACATAAGACGGAAGGCGGTATCCTGCAAATCGACTCCAATCGAAGGAAGCGACCAAACTACTTGGAGGGGCTACCATCGAACCGAGATGGTCTTCCCCTGGTGTTACGGGAGAAGAAGGAGCATCCTTCATGACCTCCATCTTGAAGGCGGGAGGAGAATCCTCTGGGACCTCTATCACGAGAGGCGGGAGAGAAACTTCTTGAGATATAGGGATAGGAGAATCTTTCTCCAAGTCTGAGGAATTTGAAGAAACAAGAAAAACCTGAGGGATGTGATGTCCACTCTCAATAGAAAATACCTGGTGCACTACAGACGGGGCCAGCTCAACCGATCCCACAACCAATGGTTGGTCGGGAACAGATTCCTTAATTTGAATTTCCGGGGGAGCGGGATCGACCAAGGATAACTCTTGACCAATCGTAGGATCAGCTGGTGGAGGACTCAAAGAAATTTGTTTGTAACCAGCCGAAAGGCATGGTGCAGAAACAACCATTTTTTCCAAAACTCACTTAGCTTCATCCATGTACAGACAAAGGTGAATAGCATGGTGCCCTTCACACAACTTACAGGGATTGGTGATCTTACCCTACTTCTTAGGAGCTTTACCAGCACTAGCTAAAGATGTGCCCCCAACTTGACTCCCGGAAGCCAAAGGAAATGGCGGATGATCGTTGGACCATACTTCGAGCACCTTGGGAATTCCAGGGCAGTCTCGAAGAAGATGGTTTCCCGTGCACAACATGCAAGGGAACTTGACTTTCTGCGGAGGGTTGGAAGGTTTATCAATGGAAGGCTTATTAGGCACAATAGCCGCAAAGCTAGCCTCTCCTTTATCTAACTTCTTCTTATTTGTCTTCTTCTTCTTCTTCTTAGCCACCTGGTTACTCGAATCCAGACTTTCACCAAGTGAAGTAGAAGAGGAGGATGCAGAAACAGGCGAAGAAGGGGAGAGGTCCACCTTGGAATCAACATGATGTTGTTCAGGTGGAGGAACTGAATGAACAGTAGCTGAGACATTCGGAAACATAGAGGTTGAAAACAACCAAATAGGCAACCCAACAGTTAACCCAGGAAGGGACAACGTTCCCATGTAAGGAGCGCCAACATTTCCAAAAAGAGGAAAAGGACTAGGATTCCCATCGGAGGGGATTCCTTAGTTGGTGCACTCCGAAAAAGTTTCCATCAACAACTCAAAACCACACATGGGCTAAAAACCAAGGCACACAATGAAACAGACAATAAGCAAATTCTAACAGGGCATGTGATCACAGGTGATTTATTTTACCATATTGAAACTTAGAAACTTCATTGTTTCATGTTTTAAGAGTCGAGAAACGGATGAAAGGTGACTTTATCTCTTTCAGTTTTGAAGCAAGCGTGAAAGGACAAGCACTTGGTGATCTTTTCAAATTTAAGGAGTCAGATAAGATCAAAATGACTACTCGGGAATTCTAGGCAAAGGGTGTACCAAATAACCGTGAATTGCAATATACACCTTGGTTTCACAATGAAAAATAAATCAACCAAGGACTTCACGTACGTGCATGCAATCTCCCTGAATGTTGTGTCCGGTGTATCACAGGTCTAGGGTGGCAGACTCAACTTCCTATGGATAAAGGATGGCAAGCTAGTGGGGTCTCCATTTATATACACGACGGTACGGGGAGCACAAGTCTGTACTAGTGCTGTCTAAATCCAAGAGGAAAACAACAGCTAATAGGTTTAAAGATGCGGGAACACATCTCTAGCCTAGACCTCTAAATATTTCGTTAATGTTCCAATGCTGCCTTAGTGTAAATTGAATCAATTTTAATGTTTATCTTCAATTATGTTTCAGTTTTCAGGCCCTAGCGAGTGTTATGTCTCAAAATCTCCTAAATGCACACTACATGCCACAGAATATCATTTCATTCAATGAAAGATAATTACGAGACAGTTAAGAGCTTTTCACACAATAACAAAACGATCAGACAACAACTAGTAATGCCTCTAATGCAGCTAATGGAAACTAAAAGCTTTTCTTTCAAAGTTACTAATCACTAATAACAAAGAAAAGATTTAATTCACACTAACTAATCAAAAGCAAAAGATATTTTTTTTTGTATTTTCAATGTTTAAGAGCAAAGTGCACTAAACAAAATGAAAACTAATGAAAAGAGAAATTTGAGAAGCGATAGAAAAGGAGTAAAAACAAGAAAATTTCACTCAACGTAAACACACAATCAGACCTCAAATTGTCAAAACAATCCCTCAAAACCAAGAGAATCCCAAAGACTCAAATGAACCATGTAATCTAGGCTCAAAGTGAGAAAAAGTGGAAGTTGAATGAAGAAGAAACCAATCACTCAAATAGCGCAACAAAACGATAAACAACCACCAAACGAATGCAGAGAAGCAATCACAAAGTTGAATGAACAGATAGAAACCAAAAACTCCCACGGGAGGCTTGACACACTATAGCACCTAGATGCCCTAGGGCTAGAATGTAAAATCGATAGAAACGGGCAAACAACCAAAGGATGAAGGTCACAATCAGTCAAACAAGGCTCCAGAACACTCAAGCAGTCATAAAAATGAAACCAAACACACATATCAAGCTCAGAAAGCTCAAAATAGAGTAAACCCTAGCACCTTACAGGATTGGCGTGATTGTCAGGCGGAATCTAGTGCCAGAATAGGATTGGCACGGGTAATACACTGGAAACATGAACCAATGGGTGCAACTGTCAGGATAATAAGTGTGCCAGTCGAGTTTACTAAGGAAAAATAAAAAAGAGCAATCCAAGGAACAGACTAGTGATGGTAAAGCTAAACAAAAGCCAAACACACAGAAAGAGCCAGCCAAAAGAGCTGATCAAGCAAGCAAAGTCAAGAATCAACTGAAAAGACAAGACAATACTCTAAATCAACGATCCCGAGTGGATTCACCAATTTTTTGTAGAGGTAAATCCCCTCTGCGGACAGAGGCGATCCCTACTAGCCCAGATCGGGTCTAGCAACAATCGTATCACGCTAAGGTGCAAGTTCCTAATTGCAATAAACCAAATGGCGAAGAAGGCTTACCTTGAATCCAACGCTGTTGTTCGTAGAGAAGATAATGCTACCGTTCCCTTGCTCCAGCAGATCACAATCCTCATGCTCGCCACGATCAAACACCTGCACAGCAAGAAACACCACAAACACAAGCGTAAAACCCAATATATGAAATTATGTATCAATCAGAGAAGACACAACTCATGATCATAATGAACAATACGAGTGGAACTATAACCAAAGTAGCTTATCATTAATTCATACAAAGGAAAATACAACCTGGCTCTAACGCTGAATCTTCCTTTGGCGGGTCATTAGCAGAATACGTCTAGGTAAAGCTCATCGAGAATGGGACAAGCCTCTCTCTTCGATCGTCAATCTCCTTGCTAATGATTTGGCTCTATGAGGACTATCAAGGCTCTTGCAGCATTCTTTAGGCTATGAAGGCTCTTGGAGACTAGCTTGCAAAGGAAAATGGCAAGCTTATATAGATGGTGGAAGGGGAGTTGGGATCCCTATAATCATGGGATTGGCCTTATCCTCAAGGAAGCTTCCATGAGAGGTGGAAAACCACTTCCTCTACATGGAGATCCGGATCCAAACCTTCCAACTCAATTTAGAGACCAGTTCAAGAATTGGTTGGAGACAATCTTTCACCATTTATTTTTAAAAAACACTCCTTAATAAGCATGGCGCGGGTACAACACTGAGACAGTGCGCCAGTTGGCGCGCCCTCTTTGGAGGATTTCCCCCATTGGCGCGGATATGACACTGAGTAGTTGCGCCAAGGCCAAAAAGACCATTTTTAGGGTTTTTCACAAGGAATTGTCTTCAGGGGAATGAATGTCCTTGTTCAGGGGGATGCCATGAAAGTGGTTTCAGGTCATGTCACTGCTCACAGGTCACAGAATAAGCCCTCCAATGTGTGGAACAGGGGATTGCAAGGACGGTGACAAATTACTGTGTAAAAAGTTTATGTATCAGTAGAGTGTTATTGTTGTTGTTTAGCTATGAATATATCCACTTCAATTTCAATACTTTGTATGTTGTTACAAATATGATATTAGAGACACCAGTTGGATACTTGTTGTGTGGCGCGCTAGAACAGATTAATTGAAGTGTGATTCCAGTCTTGTAAATCCTTTTATTTTTGCATGAGTGATTTACTTCCAACATTTACTTCAGCAATGATTTCTTTTCTTTGGAATTGGTTCTGGTTGGTGTATCGGCACAGACAATGCAACTGTCATTGGAATAAACAAATGTCCTTGGATTATAATTAGTGTGTATTTTTTAGTCATTTAACAGTGATTAATATAGCCCAACATATAGCACCAATATTAGAGCCTCATCCCCTACTCTCAGATAGTAGTGATTGGGATTTGCGTCGCTCTTGACAAATCCCATATTCTACAGGTAGCTATCATTTCGACCATACCAAGTCCTAGGGGCTTGCTTAAGTCCATACAAGGCTTTATTAAGCGTACACACATGATTTTTATTCTCATGCATCTCAAAGCCTTATGGTTTTTCTATGTTATATACTTCCTCTTCTATCACCCCATTCAAGAACAGAGTCTTGACATCCATCTGGTGAATCTCCCATCCCATCTGCGCCGCAAGGGATATGACAGATCTGATTGAAGTGTACCAAGCTACTGGGGAAAAATTTTCTTCATAGTCTATCCCTTCCTTCTGAGCGTACCCCTTAGCTACAAAATTGGCTTTAAATTTCTCTATACTACCATCTGTAGCACATGTAATCTTGTAGATCCATCTCGAACCTACAACTGATCTATCCTCAGGTCTAGGAACTATTTCCTAGACATCATTTGTCGTGATGGAGTTGTACTCCTCCACCATCGCATCTACCCACACCTGATGCTGAGCTACCTCCTAAAAACTAGAGGGTTCTCTAGCCTTTGCTACCAATGCTTGGTACCTATCTCGTTGTTTACGGTGCCTCTTCTCATTTCTAGGAGCTCCAACAAAATACTTTGCATCCCTCAAAGTTTGTTGTAGTTCTCTGTTGGTCCTTCCACTAGTGGTGGGTGGATTTACTTACTCTCCTTCTTGCAATTCCTCAAGAAAGATATCCTTAGAATCCGTGTGCCTTAGAGAAGCACTAGAGCCATCTTCTGCAAGTCGTTGTGGCTAGACAATTGGATCCTCCTCAGATTCCGTAGCTGAACACATTTATCAAGATTTCTTGAAGGATATTTCCTCCATGAACTTCACGTACCGTCTCACTACTATATTCCTACTCTCAGGAATATATATGCGGTAATCCTTTGCATTCTCTCTATATCCCCCAAGACATCCTTTCTCTGCAATTTGATCCAACTTCCTCCTCTTCTCATCGGGTATATGGAAATACACTATACATCCAAATATCTTAAAGTGGCTCACTTTAGGCTTGTTGCCAATGAACACACTCTCAGGAGTAACCTTACCTAATGCATTATGAGGAACCCTATTCTGTATATGTATGGTTGTATTACAAGCCTTAGCCCATAGGAATTTGGGCATGTCTTGATCATACAGTGTTTCCCTTGCAGCTTCGACAATAGTAATATTTTTCCTCTCTGCGACTCCATTCTACTCTAGTTTATACAGAGCAGCCCATTCTCTCTTGATTCCTTCCCTTGCGCAAAACCTTATGAATTCCTTGTCAATGTACTCTCTACCATTGTTTGATCGCAATGTCTTGATCTGATTTCCTTTTAGATTCTCCATAAGAGCTTTAAAATCCTTGAATCGATCAAATACCTCATCTTTGGTCTTCAGAAAGTAGATCCATGTTTTTCTAGAATGGTCATCGATGAAGGTGACAAAATATTTTGCACCACTAAGAGAATTCGTGGATATTGGTCTGCAAATGTCTGAGTGTATGAATCGTAACACACTCTTAGCCCTATTTTTGCTTCTATGATACGCTTCCTTGGCATACTTTCCTAATACGCACCCTTTGCAGACATCGTCTCGCTTGGTGCTAATTTATGGATCTCCTGTGACAATATTCCTGAGAATTTTCAAGGATCGATGATGTAAATGCCCCATTCATAACTCATTCAAATATTTATCATCAGTACTGCCTATCAGATCCATTTGGGACTGTAACTTGTCCAGTTTGTGGCTCCTGGCTCCAATTTGTGCCTTCTTTTTCCAACTTGGTTGTTTGACGTAAAATTTGTTGCCAATAAAATAAACGTTGTAACTTTTGTTATGAAGATGAGACACAGAGATTAAATTCATCCCAAACCCTAGCACATGCAGCACATTGGTGGCCCAAAGATTTTTGGCAGCTTATGTTTGAAATATTATGGTGCCTCTTCCAACAGGGGTACATTTTTCCTTATTTCCCATAGTGATTTGAAAATTCATCTGCTCCTCCTGGTAGCTTGAGAAGAATTCTCGAACTCCCGTCATATGAGAAGATGCTCCACTCTTAATATACCAGATCTATGGAGAGGCCATACTTGATACACAAGCAAATTCCTCTTCTATTTTGGATGTTATAACTGAGATGTCATGATCCCTTTGTAACTCCATGCATTCTGGAGAACTATGTGAACCCTTCTGTGTTGTTGCTGCATCAATGTCAGATCTTCGTTCCATTTCAAAATCTATCCTTCCGTTACTTCGTCTTTTTCTCTAATACCATGTGAAAATTTCAAATTTGAAATACTACAGCAATGATAGATTGATTTCGCCTACTTATTTGTGATAATTTATTTACGAATATCTTTCAATAAATTTTGAAATAAATGCAATTGCAGTAATCACTTAACTAGAAGCAGAGAATAGAACATAACACAAATAATGCAATAGAAACAATCACATGTAAACATTTATTTTTGGACAATTGTCCCCGAAAAAACCCAATTCGGGAAAACCGGCTCAATAGATGAGGGTTTGTATTATTCTTCAGTAATGAAAAATATTTTACAAGAAATAGATGAGCAGATATCTTAAGAATACACCTGAGATAAATTCTCCAAATCTTCTTGGAGAATTTCTGACACCCGGAAGACACCCTAGCTTCCTCTACGTCACTCTACGTGATCTTCTATGCAGTCCCTATGCTAGACTATGCCACTCTGCGTGGGCACTCAGTGTTTCTGCTCAACATTGTCCTTTGTGGCCCTCTCTTTCCGACTCTTTCATTTCTCTGTCACGTCTGACTTCCCCTTCCTTCTTCTGCCTCCACAAATTTTCCCTACAACTCTACCTCTGAAATCAAATTATATTCCTTCAGAATTGATTTCCTTTAGGTATTGAGTGTATTCCCGGCTTGATTTCCAAATGACCCTTAGGCCTTCTCTTATAATATTCTCGTTGATGAATCAACGACCCAGATTGGATCTCTAGTCAATGACTAAGATTAAAACATGACTTGATATTCGTTATATAGAATATTCTCACTTTTTTTTATTAATACCCTTTAATTATTTATTCTCCCTAAGTTTAGACTTAGGGTCCTCATTAAAATAATTAATTATTTTACTAAAACATGAATCGAGTGGAATTTTCGCAAACAATTTCTAGGTTCTTTGGAATATTGATGTCCAAGCCTCCTCACAAAATTTGAGACTTGGAACACTTTCCAATGCTACAAAAATCAACAAATGGCTGCATAGGCTCAATATCTCCAACTTTCTAACTCTCCAAAAACTATTTCGACCCTCTCAAATGATCCAGTATAAATAGGAAGAACAAAGGTCCAAAGAGGATGTATGTAGAGGCTCTGGATGATGAGAATTCATAGAAAATTCTAGCTAATAAGTCATGGCTATCTCGAATAGGTGATAAATCAAACTGATCTCCTAGGGACTAAGGCACTCTAGAAATCATCCCTGGACGTTGGCACAAAAAGGGGTGAAAAAGCCTCTAGACGATCCCATTGGCTGTCGTACATGCGTTCAGGGGCCAAATAGGAGAAAAATAGGTCCTAAGTCTGGGAAAATTCAAACAACCATGAGGACTGAGGGTCACTGATACAGGGGGGTAAAATAGGATTATAACATGGCATGTGTTATCAACTGGAATGTTCTTAATTCACGTGTAATCCATATTAATGTTGTTGATACAATGCATCATTTATTAGGAGGAATTTGTTTCCTTGTTTTGTTGATAAATGGATGGCTGCACATGGTTATGGTGAGAAAGAGGTGCATTCTCTATTATCACCAATTAATTTTTGAATGAATGAATTTTGTGTGAATGACTATGTACTACTAAGCTAAATGTAAATAAATCACACTCTCATATATTTATATGTATACATGCACACACACACACACACATATATTATCATGGTGAATTTTGGAATTTTCCTATGATTCACATAGTGCCAAGAGTGGTTATACTAGTGCTTAAGAGCTAGGTCGAGTCCTTTGTTAATAGTACTAAATATCGGGAAGGATAGAAACCTCAAATCCTAAATTTTAGAAGCACTCAACAAAATGGAAAAACCCAGAAGGTACCAAGTAGGGTGGGCCAAGCTTAGGAGAGATAGTCAAAGTTCTCTAAGACTTGAGAAAGGGTGTTAATAAGCTCAAGAGGAGTTGCAGTAATTTCCTAATTGTAGAAAGTGCACGTATATATATATATATATATATATGAACACACACACACACATATCTGTGTTTTTATAAAAATCCCCGAAGGAGTGACAACCTAGATCTCTCCAACTATTAGAGAATGCATCAAGCAGAGGGGAATTATGTTATGCAACATGGGTGTAACCCATTGTGAGGGTCAACCACGAGATAGTATCATCGATGAGTCATAATACAGGGTAGGACACATGGCATGGAGGTGGAAATGACATGGTGCACTAGTGGAAAACCACTTGGTAGAGTGGCATCATCTCGGGGTCTCATACCTCAGTGTATCTTTTTGTGGTAGTGTTTAGGAGAGGATGCGGTTAATGAAGGGTGAGATGGGAAACAATCTTCACACTTGATGGAAAATTTTAGGTCTTGGGACTCTATGATTGCCATATGGTAGACATGTTGACTTGGCAGGGTTTAAAAAGGGAAATTTTTAAATGGCCATAAATCAGTATAGCATAGTGAACTAAAATCTGATGACCTTTCATTGGTTATTAGACAACCTTGTATAATCACTCTGATAGGCCTTGTTTCCAAAACTCATTGGTGAACTCAATTGAACAATATGATGGGAAAAATGGCCGTTAGATATTAAACAAACGTCCGTCATTGGATAACCAACGGACAAGGGACAAACCACCTATCAATGTTCCAATGCCTCCATCATTGGATAACTACTAGACAAGGTGGTCAAGTTTCTAATGCCATATCATTTATATTTACAATGTAATGTGAAAGAAATGACGTCAGATAGCTGACATTCCACTTGAAGATATGGCATTGGAGATTTTTCAAATAATTAAAAAATTCAATGAGATTTCTCTGAAAAATCTGCATTAAATACCTAATGGGAAAGTGAAAAATCTGATTAGTTTTATCTTATGATAGGTTATCGGAGAGTACAAAATAGGACAAGGGTTTTTCAATGATTGAGATCGAAAATCTGATGGAAAGTTACAGAATCTGGTGGGGATTATCTGAAAATGTTGTGTTGGAGCTTTGATGGACATGTACAAAATGAAACGAGAGATGTTCAACCAATATGTATCAAAAATTCGATGGAGGGAAACCATATCCAATGATGTCATTATAAATCCGACAAGAGGCATCAAACCAATATGCATCGGAAATATGATAGAGGGAAGCCATATACAATGGCACCATTGTGCATATGAAAGATAGTGCATCATAAATATGACAACCTTTGGAATATTAAAAATTAAAATTAAAATTTGATATCCACCAACAAATGTTCAATAACATATGATTGGAAAGAAATACATGTATTTTTTTCTTACAAAACATCCTAATAGAAATTATTGTTGATCTAATTCGTAATATTTGTATTGAATTCAAAGTTTCACCAAATTTTAAACTTAGAAGAGTCTCAATTATGCCTCTATTTGTTTAGGAAATTCCCTGGGCATTTTTCCATGGCGCAACAAGGGCCATCTGCCTAGATGCGAAGCGAATGTGGTTTTGTTTCTACCCTAAAATCAATTTTTGCAAGTGAGATATGCTCCTAGTAAATGTTCTAACAAGAAGTTAGAATTTAGGAATTTGAGCCTTCTTATCTAATTCTTTTATGAAACATTTAAATAAGTTACAAATTTGGGATACTCTACACTAGTAATAGTTTGGGAAAATAATAAGGTGGTTATTAGTTTGTAGTTATGCTTGATTCTTACTGTTATCACTCTTCCTAATTTCCCAAGGCTGAAAATGGGATTGAAGAAAGGTAACCACAGACCAGGCTTTAGGTCAGGTAGCTAACTCTACCAGGACCAGAGAGGGTGCTCTCAATGTCACTTTTGAAATCAAAGGAATGAATAAGTATCTAAGTATCTTAGGATAGGTATGTAAGCTTAGTAAATATGATTTGTTTGATGTTTTTAGTGCTGGATAGAAAGGTCAATGAGAAGACTCTGTGTATGGGTTTTTAGGTCTGAATTCCAAGGTCAATTTGCAGTGAATATGTGAGTCTAGATAGTTATTTTGAAATCATTTTCTAATAGGTAATTTAGTATAGATGAAGTGAAAGATATTTTTAATGAGCATTGAGGTGAATTCATTCATTTCAAAGCAAACAGACATAGCAATGTAAACCTTGCCTAAAACAGAGCATGAAAAAGCATGATTTATGATCATAAAATTACAAGACAAACATATATGAAAGAAGAAGATATATCATTTAGCATGAATAGATAAACATACATAAGAAGAATATATGCTCCAATTCATACCACAAGTATCTCAACACAAGTTCGGCAAATCTGTCTCTGATTTCATTCCAAATTGTTGATTACAAAAGATCCACTACAGAATGACACTATCCAACCTAAAAAAAAAGAATAAAGAGAGTCTAATTATATAAAATATGGACTATGACACCTCATCAGGTCGAAATCCCATCCAAAATGAATCATAATACACAAGATGAGTCAGTTACTAGATTATAGGGAGGTTAGAAACCATTCCCTGAATTGTAGATATGAATTAGTAGTGTTTGTCCCTTACATTAAATTACATATTTCCTCATGATAGGAGGAAAAAAATAACTCAATAACTCTAATTCCAACTCATAGGACAGAAAAAACTTGAATTTTTGACATTTTCTGAGCTTGACAAGTGTCATGGGGAATCCAATCCTGATTTGTAACATTTCTGACGGAATGGTAACAAAAATTTGCAGAAGCGTAACAGAAATTTGCACACTTTTGAGGCACTTTTAGGAGTCCAAATACACTTATTAAAGAATGGTCAACTAGCCTTGTGTGTCTAGTTTCTAGAACATCTTGAATTTTGAAAAATTTCCCAAGGGAAGACCCCCAAAAATCCTTTCTCTTAAGGTTACTCACAAAGCGTAACAGAGGCTCCAAAAAGGTGGTAGAAACATGAAAAATGAGTGGTTTTTGAGCTTTTTCACCAAAATTAAAGATTTTAATGCCAAGGGGGTTCCTTATTTGTAATGTAATCATAAAAATTTATCCATCCATGTAAATAAATCATCATTTGGATGCCCCCAAAATAAGCGTAACAAAAGTTTGTTACCCTTGTGAGGAGGAATTTCCAGAATTGTGCAAAATTCACAAAAAATACCTAAATTGTTAAAAAATTCTCAAAATTGGTTTTTTAGCACTTGTGAGTGATGGGATAAACATCCAAGGAATCTTCAGCCAACAATTCTAAGCTATCATTCTCTTTAAGCTTCATTTGTGCTTCTTTTAGCCTTTTCTTCAATTGTTTTAGCCTTATTTGAGAAATTGTGTTCCTGGTGCGATACTGATTTTCCATGTGTCTTTGAAGCTTATTGTCCCAATTAGCCCTCTTCAAAAGTTTCTCCAAATGCTCATTTACCCTTGACAACCAAAGCTCTTTGTATTCATTAATATCCATGGCTATAAGCTCATCAAAGGTCAACTCTTCAGGTGGATGAGATGACTATCTTTCTAGCTCCAACGCCCTTTTGAGGCCTCTTTTTTTTGGCCTTATTGATTATGTTTCATCCTCCATGTATTGCATTTCATCAAAATTAGTAATTTCCTTAACTTTACCTTTTACTACCTCTAGGTTTGGCTTGGGCTTGCTTTGTAAGAGCTGCTTCACTTTCAATTGAAAATTTTCTTGTTGCAAGAAAGTGATTTGAGAATTAGCAATGGAAAACATCCTCTTAAATTATGATATTTCCTCATCTTTCTCTCTGATGATCTCTTCAGCTGATCTGACCTCCACCTACTCTGCTACCTCAACCTCCAATGGCATTGATTCACTATGTTGATGCAAAAGAGGTCGCTCCTCTATCTCACTTTGTTCCACAATGGTGTCAAGCGTAAGAAGACTTTTGGCGGAATTAGGCACAAAAATCGGTATCTTCCCCTTCTCATAGGTATAAGTAAACTCAAAAACCCTAGTAGAATCTGAAAATTGAGTTGGCATGCTAGAAGATCTAATCTCCATTGGTTGTGTTGATGATATACTCGGCTAGATAGGAGGGCTAGTGGTAGGCATTGCTACTAATATTTACAAGAGATATTCACAAGTCATGTTGATGGAGGAAAGGTGATGTAATACAATGAGCTTGATTAGACCATGATGAAAAATACTAGTGTGATGATCTTTTTTTCTACTCTGAACCTTCTCAGTCATCTTAATCAAGCTCCTGTACAAGTAATATGGAAAATCAAGTGTTTTGACATAGGTGAAATGCATCAACATCCTGATATGATACCTATACAACTTGGAAAATATTCCTTCACATGTGAAGTGTGTAATTATAAAAATCATCAAAGTAGCATAATTGTTTCTGAGGTGTCTGAAAGGGAAGAGGTAATCTAGATGTTCTTTAGCATGAGGCTTAAGAAATTGTTTGTAATTTTCGTTGTCTAACTCCATGCCCTTGAACCAATACTCTCCATGACAAGGAATACCTGCTGCTGAAGAAATTAGGTCTACTGATAGGCTTATATCCACACCTGAAATAGTGACCTTTCCCATGCTGAATCTTGTATCAAATAAGCTATTCAATTGAAGATGATACCCCTCTTCCATGAACTTTTCACAAAATCTGAAAAATTCAGCCCTCTCAAAAAATATTCTGGCCAAGGGAAAGGCATTGAGTTCATGAATTGTGAAGGGTTATAGACTAAGGTGACAACCTCCCTTGAAGCTCTTCTTTTCACTTTCCATCTTTTTTGTCACTCAAATGATGAAAAACCTAGTGTGTTTATGGGATAGGTAGATGTAGTGAAATCTAGAAAAACAAAATGTAGGAAAAGTGTAAGTTTAGAGGATGATATGAAGGATCATGGAGGTAATAAAAATTCTAGAAAAAATTCAGTTTATTGGGTTGTATGTTAGCTCCAAGTTGTGGGTGGAATGAAGTGAAATGGGTGTGAGGAAGGTGGCAAGATAATGAAAACACAAGAGATTTCCAATTTCAACACTGTGAAAATAGCTAGTGTAGAGGTGGAGTAGCTTTAGAAGGTGAAATGGAGGATCATGGAGCTGAGAAAAATTATAGAAAAAAAATGAGTAAATAGGGTGGCATGTTAGCTCCATGTTGTGGGTGGAATAAGGGGAAATGGAGGTGGGAAGGGCGATGAAATCAATCAAACACATGAAATTTCCACTTTTTTCATTGTGAAAATAACTAGAATCTAGGTTTGGTGAAATTGACAAGTTAAGGATGGTATAGATGATGGGAAATGTGGATATGAAGTATATGAAAGGCATGGGTTAGGGTTTAGATACTAGGGTTATATTTTAGGAAGCTAGGGTAGGTTAGAGTTTTTCAAATGAAATCTTTTTATACCATGGATAAGTGATGTTATGGAGAAAAAAAAATGAGCATAAAAATGTTTTAAACACTCAAAAATTTGACCAAAAGAGAGAATTTGAGTAGTGATTTACCTTTTATGAGGGGCTCACAAGGTAATGATGACAAGACTCAAGCTGGTTTGAAGATTTTTGGAGCCTAAAACCTAGATATGCCTCTCCTCCAAAAGAGTAACACTCAAGTACATAAGCGTAACAAGGTGTCTGAAAGGGTAACAAATGGTTGACAAAAGCGTAACAAGGGTTGTGCAGTGCCTATGCAACACCTGTGCAGCATGCCAGAAGCATAACACTGGTTCCGCAACACACTCAAAAGGATAACTCGCTTGCCCAGAAGCGTAACACAAGCTCCTAGAATCATAACAAAACCTACAAGAGCGTAACAAAGACTCTCATAAACATAAAAAATGAGTTTTGATATGGTTTTATGCCTTGGATTTGAACTTTTTACCACCATAGGAGTGCAAGTCAGGTAAGAGAGGATCTCTTCCACACAACAAGAGATAAAAATGAGTCAAAATGATCTTGTTTTTTCATTTTATAAGCTTGAAATGACCTTTTTGCATTGTAATGAGACAATAAGACAGATTTGACCTTTTTGGAAATTTTGACCTTTGAACCATTTTAAAACAAGACAAGTTGTATTTATTTTACTCAATAAGCATGATATCTCCCTTTTTTAAGGTTTATGAGTGAGATGAAGGTTCAATGCCTTGTTTAGATGAAAAATTGGACATTTTCAAATGCAGACGATGACCCCTAGACAATGACCTAGATGAGGAGGAATGACATAACCCTAAACCTTTAAATGATAATGAATGAGATGACCTTGAAAGTGATGATGGTGATGAATGACAGGAGGGAGCATAACATTTGACCTAGACCTCTTAAGTGCCCAAAATTATTTTTTTGAAAACTTGTTTGAAAAAAAATAAAAATTTTGACCTATGACTTTATGAAAACAACTAAAAGAGTTATTTTTTATCAGTGACATACTGACACTAATATTGGATCCAGCTAGGGATGGTAGATCCTTTAGGAGGTGTCAAGAAAACCGTAGATTAGGTAGCCTTACCATTGGGAAATGGAGTCAAGACTGGTCATTGAAAAACTTTGACAAATTGGAAATGATGAACTGAATTTGGAAATGACTTTGACTTGAAAAAACTGACTTGAATCTAACTTGACAACTAACTGAAACTTTTTTGAACTTTTGAAAGAAAACATAAGCTGAATGCATAAGTCTCATGGCTTCTCCTCAAGCTTCAAACTTCTGCAACAACTTCCTTACTTGGTCATCACATTAAAATGATATGTACAATGAAAGTGGATTTCATCTTCAATGATCAAGTAATATAATGTTTGAGGAACCTGCCATTGATTGGTCCTCCCAACACTTATTTCCCTTCAATATCATCTAGTAGAAATTATTTATTACCTCTGAATGAAATGATCTTGTAAGGTCCTTTCCATAGATTTTAAAACTTTTTGTGCTTACCTTTGTCTTCCTTCTGGGCATTCCAACAAAGAACAACATATCCAAGACTAAAATCATTAGCTTTGGTCTTCTTATCGTAAATGTTTTTTATTTTCTCATGAAGTTTTTTAGTATGATTGAATACTTCCTCTCTTGACTGTTGTAGATGGATCAATTGGCTAATTCTTTGTTGGATATCATTTGGTTCACTGTCGATCTCTTGGAGAATTTTCATCATTAGTACATCTAGAGAAGTAGGGAACACCGTGTCAACACCATACACGAGCTTGAAAGATGACATGTTTATTGATCTCTTCGTGCTAACTCTATCTACCCATAGAGAATTGGTGAGTTTTTTGTGCCAATTCCTCTTGTTTTATTACAACATCTTCTTGATTATGTTCACTAGAGATTTATTTGATGATTCAGCGAGCTAGTTGCCATGGGGATAGTATGTTGTAGAATGGCCAAGACTAATGTGATACTTATCAAAAAATTCAATCATTTTCTTGTACTTAAAGGCAGGTGCATTGTCAGAAATGATTTTGTATGGATAGCTAAAACGAGACAAAATATTGTTCTCTAAAAACTAAATAATGATAGTATCAGTAGCTTGCCTCGTGGGGACGCTTCAATCCATTTACTGAAATAATTTTTGGCAGTGAGTATCCATTTATGTTGAGCTGATGATGGAGGATGTATCTCGCCAATGAATTCAAGTCCCCATTGCTAGAATGGTGTTTGTAATTCAATTGGTTTTAAGGGAAAAGGCAAGAGCTTCCTCTTTCCCTGAAATATTTGAAATTCATGAAAGCTCATGATTGTTTTATGAACATAAGAAAATAAACTTGGCCAATAGAAATCTGCCCTCAATATCTTGTTAGATGTAGTCTTATAATAAATATGACCTCCACAATCACCTTTATGGAAATATGTCATCGCTTTTTCAACTTCTCCTTCAACCAAACAATTCAACAACACTCCGCCTAGGTCTTTCCAATACAAGGCACCATTAAGGATGCGGTACTTAAGAGCTCTCATATTCAAAGATCTAGCCTTACTACTTGGAAAGCTGAGAGGAGGATTCAAGCATTGTAAAACATGAACTATATCAGCATACCAAGGCGATAAAGATAAAATCTCAGATACCTTAGGTAATTTTTTAGCCTCTTGCTCTTCAGACAATGTAGAAATAAAATTAATGTCCAAAGTGTTGGTCCTAAATTAACATTAGTCACTCTTATGGTGGGTTTAAGAAAGCCTTGCATCAAAAGCTATGGTGGATAGTGAAGCATTCAAACAGATGGCTGAGAAGCGAAAGACGAGGGACTAAACATAAAGCAATAAGGCAAGAGAAATACAAAAAACGAAGGCATAGAGCAAAAGGGGACTATGGTATCATGGAGGACGCAAATTGCATCCATCGCAGATCTGCCCCATCGCAAAATCGCAAAAGCGCAGTTCTGCTAGTGCCACTTTCATCCATCGCACTTGGAATTTTTGCGATTTGCGCATCCATCGCACTTTGCATCCATCGCAGATCTGCCCCATCGCAAAAGCGCAAAAGCGCATTTCTGCTGGTGCCACTTTCATCCATCGCACTAGGCATTTTTGCGATTTGCGCATCCATCGCAGATCCGCCCCATCGCAAAAGCGCAAAAGCGCATTTCTGCTGGTGCCACTTTCATCCATCGCACTTCCCGCCTTTTGCAATCTGCGCTCTCCATATCAGGACCCGAAGTAATGAGGATGATGTGGCAAAGCTGACGCGTGGGACCTGAGTATCAATATGTTACGTCTAGAATCTGCCTTATGGGAAATATATTCAAGAATCATCGGACTCTTATGATAAAAAGGTAAGGTAAAGTCCATTAGGTAACTGGTACTAAGGCCCGTACCAATATTAAACCCGGCACGAGGCGCCCACCTGTACTTTCGCACACCCAATCCTCATGCGCTGCATGCCTCACTGTCAGTGTCCTTAGGACACTTTCCTCCCATCGTATTACCCATCCGTCTTTTAGCTCGAATTACCCATTCTAAGATAACATCTCCTCCGTATTTCTCTCTAGTAAAAAGTCGCAGGTTCCCGTCTACAACATATACCGAGTAGGAAAGAGTGCTTGGTCTACCCAATCATTGTCAGAAGTTCCCTGCATCGCTTTCCCGAGCAGATTTACCTTCTGTTCTGGTACTCCGCCATTCATTCTCCCTCTGTTTTCCTTTCGCTTTTTCAAATTCTTGAATGTCAGCCATGGGAAGGGGAACACCAAAGAAGAATGAATCAGAGACCCCCCAAGTCCGTGAATCTAAGAATCCCCCTGAAGTTCGACCCATTCTCTCTCTGATTGCTGGCCTTTTAGGGGTAAGGAGTCCGGAAGACATTTCCATGCCAGCACACCAGTTCATCTGCAAACGTGCCCCCCACCAGAATCAGCAACTGCCTCCACTCCGCCGCGCATGTGATTATTTGTAAACTCATGATTTGGCCTTAACATCCTGTTTTACTTTTACTCAGATAGTTTCTTTTTAAGTTTTCGAGTGGACGGTTATTTCCACTCTTGCACTTTACATTTTCACTGAACTGTTATTTAAATTTCTATTTTAAAGAAGAAAATGGCCGAGGGCCTGATTATACATGATGGGAGGCCTGATTCCCCATCATGAGTTTTGTGGTTTTGAAAATGACATGTAAAAAATTTTGTTATGCGAAGAAGATAGTTTCCCAGAAAATATCTTCTCGCTAAGAGGAAAAGAAGCCTATATAAGGTAGAAAAAAGGAGAAAACAAGGTTCCAAACTTTTTGAAGAATTGACTGTGTAAGAGCTTCTTGTTTGTAAATTTTGTGAAAGTTCTGATATGAATGCAAAGAGCCCGTAGGGCCTCAATGAAAAGGATTTTTGTTTCAGATAAGGATTCTGGTCTCGATCCTTCACAATGTGTTATTCTCCCTTGTGTGTTATAGTGTAGTTATTCATTTCGCTTATATCCATATATCTGGTATTGCATTCTAGAATGCGAGTTGTTGGCTGCTTCTGTTATGAATTTATCCCTATGGATACTTATTTCATTAGCTTCTTGGTACTTTAAATATCGCTCAGGTGTAATATGTTGTTCCATTTTCACTCCATTCACCTTTCTGCTATATTGAATGTTATGAAGTATTATTTACGAACGTGGTTATCATGTATGGATTCTTAATATTTAAGCCCACCACATGTTAACTTGTGTTTCTGAATACTGTCTTTATAGCAATTAATATCTTCTTCCTTCTACATTCTCAGTAGATACCCTTATATCATCCTGCTCTGTGAAGTATTTGGGAATTCAGCCCTTATTACAGCGAACTGTCTTGGAATTATCTTATGCATTTATATTGGAGTTTAACATCTTATTCATTCATTACTGTTCATTCAGCGTTGAGCTTCTGAAGTGTTTGGTACCATTTAAATCTAATTTTTCCACCTACAAAGAAATAGTATGAGAGCCTGATTCTGCTGAGATTATCCTTATTACATGGTCTTGACTCTCTGCTACATAAGATGTCCTAGGCACTGGTCTATGACAACTCTAGACTGTCTCTAGGAATTACAACATATTTTTGGCGCCGTTGCCGGGGAACGAAGTTGAAGAATCTTAAGATCCCTGGGCCTCGACAAAATCCATTCACTCTTCAGCTAGGTGAGCACGAAGAGTTGAGAGTTGTGCACCCCTCACCTTGGCGACTCCACAGTCATTTTACAGTTAAACCTTTTTGCAGTCCTGGCTTCCCGTAAGCCACACTTAAGGTCAGATACATCTCAGTCAAGGACACCTTCTGTGTCTGACCCAGAAAGAATCCTACATAGAAGAGGCTGGAGGGAAAGGCAGTCAGTTCATACCGATATTCCTGAATTCTCCCTAGAAAAATTTCCATATCTCCCGTCCTCTTCTTCTCAAAACGCCCAAATACAAGGCTTTAACCCTATTATAAGAGATACTGGTTACTTTTCAGAGAGCCCACCTCGGGGAGGCACCCATATCAAAGACGAAGCCGAGTCTAGCTATACTCCTCATTACTCTTTCCACCCTACCCCTGAAGTTGAGGAAATTAAGGAAGTTACTGAAGTATCTGCTGTTCATAGCCCAACATTCTCGTCAACCCCTCAAACCGCTGTTCATTACATCCCCATCATTATCCATACCTCACTTCCACCTTCTCCTCCTCCTCTTACACCTCAGCCTCTTGTATTATCTCCACCTCCCCCAATGGCGAATGTCCCTGGCTTCCTGCAAAACAGATACGCTCCTTTGCAGCTACCTGCAGTACTAAATGACATGCCGCAGGATTATTTAAAGATTATGCCTAGATTTAGCGGTGAGAATGACATTGAAGCACAGAAGCATGTCGAAATTTTCTGCTCTTTCGCAGAGAATTTTAATGTGGAGCATCTAGATGTAGTTCTAAGGTTGTTCGTGCAATCCTTAGATGGGGAAGCCAGAAAATGGTTCAAAACCCTTGGAGCTAATTCCATTAACACTTGGGAAGCAATGGAGGATGCTTTCATCAAAAGGTGGGGGGAAAGGAAAGATCACCGTGATGTCCTTACCGAGTTTAACACTCTGAAAAAGAAGCACAATGAAGGGGTATCAGAGTTTATCAGAAGATTTAACAAATTGTACCTGAGTCTCCCCACTGAGATGAAGCCTCATCAGACCGCTGCCAAGGTCGTTTTTGTGGCAGCATTTGATTCTGAATTTGGTTTCTCACTGAGAGAGAGAAAGCCATCCACCCTGGATGATGCACAGACAGACGCGTTGGAGATGGAAGAAAATTTTGTCTCGACTGGAAAATCCAAGGGGAAACAAGAACACGATGTCAGAAGAAGGGGAAAAGAAGAAGTGTCCACCTCAGGCCAAGACAGAGATTCGGCCAATGACAAGATTGAGGAAATGAATAGGATGATCAATAATCTCTCAAATAAGCTGGTCAAGCTTGAGATGGAGGCCAAAAATTCACCCCCAAAGAATTTCCAGAATGCTCCAAACAGGGGATTCAATCCTCAATACAGGAAACCACCCTTGCAGATACTGCAGAGGGAACAGAAGGAGCGACAAGATTAGGTACCGCATCCTTTATACTTGGAGGGGCAAGTGGAGGCTTCTCCTGAAGATTCTGCCTATGAACAAGAGGAGGCATGCCCCGTCTTCTCAGAAAATGATGACATAGAATGTCTTGTGCAAGAAAGTGAGGAGGGGGAGCTCCAAGCTCACTCAGAAATAAGGAACAACGAGGATACTGAAGAGCCTGAGATTGATGATTACTGTAAACAGTTCGTTGACTTCATGCAAGCCCAGTTTAATAGAAGATATGACCTCAGGTCATCCAGAAAGAGGACCCGCACTCAAGATGAAGAGGAGGACACACCCCAAAAGTCAGCATCTGCACAGAAAGAGGTCAATACTCAAAAACCCCCAGAAAAAGGTAAGAGGCCCCTTAACCAATCTCTGCAATCTGATATTCAAATGCCTTCGTCTTCACAAGTAGCTGTGTCCCCTGATAATAAGCCCACAGTAAAATAAGTTAAGCCTCCCCCACAAAGTAAGGAGTCAAAAGAAAAGGAAGTGTCAATAGATAAGCCTTCATCTGTCTTCTGTTTACAAAAAGAGCTTGAAAAAGTAAAAATACCAGTTCCTCTGTCTGAGTTATTGAAAAAACCTGCCTATCAGTCACATGTCACTTCCTTCATCTCCCCTCCTGATGTACCACCCATTCCAGACAGTCTTAACCTGCAAGAAGAAATACCTATGGTAGTTTTTGGTCCACACGTTGAAGAATTAGATCCCTCCACCCCTCCCTTTTATGTATCTTTAGTGATCCATGATCTATTATTGCATAATTGTATGTTAGACTCAGGAGCGTCTCACAACCTCATGCCCCTATCTGTCATGGAGAAATTGGGACTCCAAATCACTCGCCCGTATAAAGACCTCTATTCTTTTGATTCCAAAAGAGTGAAATGTTTGGGCATGATTAAAGATCTAGCAGTAAATCTAGCTCAGATCCCTGCCAAAAGTGTGGTGATGGATATTGTAGTGCCTGACATCCCAGCTCGCTTCGGTATGCTACTGTCAAGGTCTTGGGGAACTAGAATCGGAGGATCAATTAAGCTGGACCTGTCTTATGCCACTATCCCTGTCTTTGGTGGCCAAGAGAGGAGATTGTATCGAAAAACCAGATTTGTTAAAACAGTCACCAAGGTAGGGGACTCGGTTAATTCTCCAGTCTATAGCCGAGATGGGGATTTATCCTGTTTGATGTTAGAAGAGGATCAGGAATATGCCCATGAGCCCTCATTCTGCCAGATAAAGGCTGAATCATCAGTGCAAGACTGTGGATCTGAAATCTGGACACTCCACTTTGATGGGGCAAATTCCAGGGAAGGAAATGGAGCTGGAGTGTTTCTAATTTCACCTATGGGTAAATGGGTCCCCTTGTCCTTAAAATTGGAATATGAGGCCACAAACAATGTGGCTGAATATGAAGCACTCATATTGGGGCTGCAGACAGTAAGGAATATGAAAATACAAAATCTAAAGGTGCTGGGAGACTCTGAGTTGGTGGTTAGACAAGTGAAAAATCAGTGTCAAGCCAAACATACTAGGCTAAAGGCCTATAGAAATGAAGTTTGGGATCTGGTAGAGAACTCTTTCTTGGCATTTAAAATTCAATTCATGCCCCGAGAACAGAACAGAATGGCAGACTCCTTGGCCGTGGCTGCTAGTACCTTCCGCCCACCTCAGAACCCTCTTCTGAGATATGAAATCGAAGTAAGGTACCGACCTTCAATCCCTGATAACGTCAAGCACTAGCAGGTGTTTGAAGATGAGGAGCAGGTGAAAAGGTTCCTAGAAACTGTTGGGGAGTTTTCCAACATGGAGATTGACAGTGGTGAGGAAGAGATTGGAGACGTTCCAGAAGATAAGCTGGAAGAGAGGATAGTCGGTCACAAATTCCTGCGGTTGAAAGGGAATGTCATTCCCCGAGGGCTGGTGCCTTTCGAGAGGTTGTTTAACAAAAATGATGTTCCTTTACGGCCAAACAAAGTGGTGGCAGAAAACCAGGTCGAAGACCTCAATCTGGGCACTGAAGAGGATCCAAAAATTGTGATGCTGTCCAGGAAGGTCCCGGATGAATACAAACAATTTTATCAAAAGTTGTTCCAGGCCTACAGAGACGTGTTTTCCTGGTCATATCAAGACCTGAAAGCTTTTGATGTAAATATTATGTAGCATAAGATCCCACTGAAAGGAGATGAAAAACCCCACAAGCAAAAACTCAGACAGATTAACCCCCTGTTGCTGCCTTCAATTGAGCAAGAAATAAAGAAACTGCTGAAGGCTAAAATTATAGTGCCAATAAGATATTCTGAGTGGGTGGCCAATTTAGTCCCAGTGCGAAAGAAGAATGGAGAAATAAGGTTATGTGTTGATTTCAGAAACCTGAACAGGGCATCCCTAAAAGATAATTACACGCTGCCTAAAATGGACCATATCTTGCAAAAAGTAGTTGGAGCTTCCCGGATGTCCATGATGGATGGGTTCTCGGGCTACAATCAGGTGGCAGTATTACCAGAAGATCAAAATAAGACGGCCTTCACCACTCCATGGGGAACGTTCATGTATGCCAGAATGCCTTTTGGGCTGATCAACGCAGGGGCCACTTTTCAGAGGGCCATGGATATTGCTTTTATTGGAGAGCAAGACCAGTTCGTGGTGGTATATCTAGACGACATTACTGTATTCTCAAAGAATGATGTAGAACATATAGAACATTTGCGCAGAACCTTTGAGAAGTGTAGAAGGTATGGCCTCTCCCTTAACCCACAGAAGTCCCTGTTTGCACTAGAAGAGGGCAAGCTCTTGGGGCACATTATAACCAAAGATGGAGTCAAGATAGACCCTAAAAGAGTTGAAGTTATAAATGGCATCGCCCTGCCCAGAAAAAAAAAAGGAAATTCAAGTATTTTTAGGCCGAATAAAATTTCTGAGGAGGTTCATCCCTAACTATGCTGAGATAGTTAGGCACATCACCGACATGTTAAAGAAGAACAATGAAGTGAAGTGGTCATCTAAATCGAGAGAGGCCTTTACTAGAATCAAAAATGCATTTGTTGAAGCCCCTGTATTGGCTGGGCCTGATTATTCCAAACCTTTTATGATTTTTTCTTTTGCTTCACCCCACACAGTGGCTGGAGTTCTGTTGCAGAAGAACGAGGAAGGCTATGAGCAGCCAATTGCATTCTTCAGCCAAGTACTGCGTGATGCCGAGCTCAAATATAACATTTTGGAGAAGCAAGCCTAAGCTCTGGTGAAATCCCTCAAGGCTTTCCGAATGTACGTTTTACAGTCCCATATCACTGCATTTGTTCCCACAGCAGTCGTTAAGGACATTCTCATCCAAGGGGACAGTGAGGGAAAACGAGGAAAATGGATAGCCAAGATACAGGAGTATGAGTTGGATATTCGTCCTACCAAATTAATCAAGGGCCAAGGCCTAGCCAAGATCCTATCTGAGTCAAATTGCCAGACCTTGGGTATCAATCTGTCTATGACAACAAACGAAGATTCTGAAGAAAATGAAAAACCACAGGGAGTGGAGATAGCCTCCCAGAAGATACAGATGAAATACCTCACCAGCCAGTGGTACAAGGAAATAGTGGAGTACCTCCTAACGCTGAGCTTTCCACCTAGTTGTGAGAAGGCTAAATACAGGGCACTCTGGTTGAAGCCGCAGAAATATATGGTTGCAAACGGCCGGCTGTACTGGAGGGATCCCTCAGGTATCCTGCTTTTATGTCTGACCGAGGAAGAGGTGGGAAGTATTATAGAAGAGTTCCACGAAGGTATATGCGGGGGCCATTACAGTTGGAGGGCTACCGCTCACAAGACCCTGAAGGCTGGTTTCTACTGGCCAAATTGTTTGGAGATGTTTTCACTTGGGTCAGGGCATGCGACAAATGCCAGAAATTTGCAGAAAAACAGAAACTCGCAGCTTTGCCTCTGATTCCTGTACATGTTGATGAACCTTTCAAACAGTGGGGAATTGACTTCATAGGTGAGATTCACCCACCCTCAAGTGGGTAGCACAAATGGATCCTAACTGTTATAGATTACTTCATGAAGTGGGTGGAAGCCATACCTGCACGAAATGCTACAGACACAGTGATAATTAAATTCATGGAGGAAAACATTATATCTAGGTTCGGATGTCCTGCTAGAATAGTAACTGACAACGCCTAAGCCTTCAAATCTACAAAATTCGTGAATTTTTGTCAGCAATATAACATCACTCTGGGCCACTCTACAACTTACTATCCACAGGGAAATGGTTTGGCGGAATCGTCAAACAAAACGCTGGTCAGAGCTCTGAAGAAGACAATAAATGAAAACTAGAGGAACTGGGATTCCCAACTGAAGTTCGCTCTGTGGGAAAACAGGATAACCAGTAAAAGGGCAACTGGAAAATCCCCCTATGAGTTAGTATATGGGCGAGCAGTTGTTTTCCCTATACAGTTGGCCTTGCCAGTGGCTCGATTTATGCAGGAGAGCCAGGAGGAACCTGATGATGTCATCAGGAGAATTAATCAACTGGTAGAGCTCGAAGAAACTCGCAGTCAGGTGAACCAGCGGCTTGTAGAATACCAGGAGAAGATGAAAGAGTTGTTTGACCAGCATACCAAGGATAGAAAGCTACAGGTGGGAGACATAGTTCTCAGGTGGGATGTACGAAGGGCCGATAAAGGTAAGCATGGTAAATTTGATCCCCTTTGGTTCGGCCCTTTCAAGATTACAGAACAGGGAGGAAATAATACCTTTAAGCTGGAGAATTTGCAGGGAGATCTGTTGGACGCCCCTGTAAATGGGCAGTTCCTCAAACCGTACTTTCAGTTCTGAAGCAGGCTGAAAAAGCCTGATTGTATTATATTGTAAATTAGCTGTTGTTTCCGCTTTTGAATTGAATAATGCATGAGTTATGTTGATTGATGAAGGAGGAAGAGGGCGTTCAAAGAAGACAACAGGTGGTCTACGTAGTTCTCGACACGCTCAAGGATGAACGTGCCGTCCCCAGATGGAGCCAATGTTGGTCCTAAATTAACATTAGTCACTCTTATGGTGGGTTTAAGAAAGCCTTGCATCAAAAGCTATGGTGGATAGTGAAGCATTCAAACAGATGGCTGAGAAGCGAAAGACGAGGGACTAAACATAAAGAAATAAGGCAAGAGAAATACGAAAAACGAAGGCATAGAGCAAAAGGGGACTATGGTATCATGGAGGACGCAAATTGCATCCATCGCAGATCCGCCCCATCACAAAATCACAAAAGCGCAGTTCTGTTGTTGCCACTTTCATCCATCGCACTTGGCATTTTTGCAATTTGTGCATCCATCGCACTTTGCATCCATCGCCGATCCGCCCCATCGCAAAAGCGCAAAAGCGCATTTCTGCTGGTGCCACTTTCATCCATCGCACTTGGCATTTTTGCGATTTGCGCATCCATCGCACTTTGCATCCATCGCAGATTCGCCCCATCGCAAAAGCGCAAAAGCGCATTTCTGCTGGTGCCACTTTCATCCATCGCACTTCCCGCCTTTTGCGATCTGCGCTCTCCATATCAGGACCCGAAGTAATGAGGATGACGTGGCAAAGCTGACGCGTGGGACCTGAGTATCAATATGTTACGTCTAGAATCTGCCTTATGGGAAATATATTCAAGAATCGTCGGATTATTATGATAAAAAGATAAGGTAAAGTCCATTAGGTAACTGGTACTAAGGCTCGTACCAATATTAAACCCGACACAAGGCGCCCACCTGTACTTTCGCACACCCAATCCTCATGCGCCGCGTGCCTCACTGTCAGTGTCCTTAGGACACTTGCCTCCCATCGTATTACCCATCTGTGTTTTAGCTCGAATTACCCATTCAGAGATAACATCTCCTCCGTATTTCTCTCCAGTAAAAAGTCGCAGGTTCCCGTCTACAACATATACCGAGTAGGAAAGAGCGACTGGTCTACCCAATCATTGTCAGAAGTTCCCTGCGTCGCTTTCCCAAGCAGATTTACCTTCTGTTCCGGTACTCTGCCATTCATTCTCCCTCTATTTTCCTTTCGCTTTTTCAAATTCTTGAATGTCAGCCATGGGAAGGGGAACACCAAAGAAGAATGAATCAGAGACCCCCCAAGTCCGTGAATCTAAGAATCCCCCTGAAGTTTGACCCATTCTCTCTCTGATTGCTGGCCTTTTAGGGGTAAGGAGTCCGGAAGACATTTCCATGCCAGCACGCCAGTTCATCTGCAAACGTGCCCCCCACCAAAATCAGCAACTGCCTCCACTCCGCCTCGCCTGTGATTATTTGTAAACTCATGATTTGGCCTTAACGGCCTGTTTTACTTTTACTCAGATAGTTTCTTTTTAAGTTTTCGAGTGGACGGTTCTTTCCACTCTTGCACTTTACATTTTCACTGAACTGTTATTTAAATTTATGTTTTAAAGAAGAAAACGGCCGAGGGCCTGATTATACATGATGGGAGGCCTGATTCCCCATCATGAGTTTTGTGGTTTTGAAAATGACATGTAACAAATTTCGTTATGCGAAGAAGATAGTTTCCCAGAAAATATATTCTCGCTAAGAGGAAAAGAAGCCTATATAAGGTAGAAAAAAGGAGAAAACAAGGTTCCAAACTTTTTGAAGAATTGACTGTGTAAGAGCTTCTTGTTTGTAAATTTTGTGAAAGTTCTGATATGAATGCAAAGAGCCCGTAGGGCCTCAATGAAAAGGAGTTTTGTTTCAGATAAGGATTCTGGTATCGATCCTTCATAGTGTGTTATTCTCCCTTGTGTGTTATAGTGTAGTTATTCATTTCGCTTATATCCATATATCTGGTATTGCATTCTGGAATGCGAGTTGCTGGCTGCTTCTGTTATGAATTTATCCCTGTGGATACTTATTTCATTAGCTTCTTGGTACTTTAAATATGGCTCAGGTGTAATATGTTGTTCCATTTTCACTCCATTCACCTTTCTGCTATATTGAATGTTATGAAGTACTATTTACGAACGTGGTTATCATGTATGGATTCTTAATATTTAAGCCCACCACATGTTAACGTGTGTTTCTGAATACTGTATTTATAGAAATTAATATCTTCTTCCTTCTACATTCTCAGTAGATACCCTTATATCATCCTGCTCTGTGAAGTATTTGGGAATTCAACCCTTATTATAGCGAACTGTCTTGGAATTGTCTTATGCATTTATATTGGAGTTTAACATCTTATTCATTCATTACTGTTCATTCAACGTTGAGCTTCTAAAGTGTTTGGTACCATTTAAATCTAATTTTTCCACCTACAAAGAAATAGTATGAGAGCCTGATTCTGCTGAGATTATCCTTATTACATGGTCTTGACTCTCTGCTACATAAGATGTCCTGGGCACTGGTCTATGACAACTCTAGACTGTCTCTAGGAATTACAACACAATGCATGGAGATTTGAATCCGCCATAAGCTTCGCTAGGACATTTACTTTTATCATATTTGTGGGCTTGATCTCCAAGTCATATTCCAACATAGTAGCAATCCATTTTGCCTCGCCGCCCTTCAGGGTCATTCTGCATACGCACATCTTTGACAGCAGCGTTTGGAACATGTGCAATGACGTGAGAGTGAAAAATATAGACACAGAATTCCTTCAAAGCTTTAACTAATGCTAAGGAATTTTTCTTAATGATGTTGTACTTCAAGATTGCTTCTCTTATGGTTCTATTGAAGAAAGCTATGGGCTGCTCCGTGTTCTAATTTTTCTTTTGCATAAGGACAACATCAAGAGTATGCTCTGAGGAAAATGAAAAAAATGATAAAACCAAGTGTATAATCTAGACTAATAAGAATATGTGTTTGAGATAAATCCAAATCAAATTGATTGAATTATTTATTCACCTCTTCAGACCATTTTACTTCACTATATTTCTTTAGCATGTTAGTAATTTTCCTTAAGTGTTCAGCAAGATTGGGAACAAAACTTCTCAAAAAATTGATTTTTCCATTGAATGATTGAATTTCCTTTGCTCCTAGGATAGTCCAAGGTCTGAATTTCTTCAACACTTGAAGGATCTATCCTAGTTTCATATTTTGATATGATATGGCCCAATAATTTACCTTTATCCATAGCGAAAAGACTCTTCTTTGGGTTCAACGATATGCCAAACTTTCTACATTTCTGAAAAATTGTTTTCAAGTGTTGCAAGTGCTACTCATCTATCTTGGAAAAAACAATGATGTCATCAAGATAAATGACCAAACAGACATCCTTTTCATTGGCGAAAGAAATATCCATTTCCCGCTAAAAATTAGCCCTTTCATTCTTCAATCCGAAAGGCATTTTGGCATACATGAAGGTGCTCCAAGGTGTTGTGAAGGTTGTCTTTTCCTGATCATCTAGATGGACTAAAATCTGAAAATACTCGGAGTATCCGTCCAACAATGAAAGTCTAGAAGATCCAACTACCCTTGACAAAATATGGTCCATCTTTGGTAGTGGGTAATTGTCCTTCAATGACACTTTATTGAGATTTATGAAATCAATGCACAAGAAAATCTCTCCTATCTTATTTCTCACTGGCACTAGATTATACATCCAATTTCAAAAGACAAGAGGAACTAAAATACAAGTAGTAAATAATCTATTTACCTCCTTTTGAATAGAGGCAACAACCTGGGATTCATTCTCCTTAACTTTTGGCGAAAATGTTTCTCATCTGGATTTAAGGGAATGGCATGTTGAATTATGCACTTATCATACACTTTCAAATCAGAATATTCCCAAGTAAATACATTAGAAAATTGATACATATGTGTTGCGTATTTACCTTTCATTTATGCATTCAAATATTTTTAAATTTTTGACCATATTTGGCTTTTCCGAAGTACCAATATTGAGATCTTCCACTCCCACTTTTGTTGGTAGCATGGTCAGTTTTTGTGCAACATCATCTTGATCGAAAATCTCTTCCAAAGGTACCAAACCTTTCGAAATGGAGTTATCTTTCAACTAAAGCACTTTCATCTCTACTACATGGAATTCTTGGTCATCTTCATACCACTGGTTATCCATTTGAGAATTCACAAATTCCTCTTCTTCTTGCAAGAAGTTGTTGATCTGTTTATTATATTGAAAGACCTGCCAATATTGAACATTATCTGGGGAAGCAGGGTGGTGTTTGATGTTTATTTCATACTTCTTATTGGGATACAATGTAATTTTGAACATGTTGGCCGAAATAACAAGAGAATCAGCAATAACATTGTTGTCCCTTGGGATCAACGAAAAATATATTTGGTGAATGTGTTTAGTCCTCGTAATTTGTTACATTGAAAAGACCAAATGTACAGGGGTAAAATCAAACCAATATTTGGAGTCCTATAACCTAACCTTCCTGGACTCAGAGAATTCTCTCTCTATGTTTATATGAAAAGTGTAACTTGATAGCTTTTAGGTTTTGATTTTAGGCTATTTATTAGGTTTAGGGTTTGTTTGTTTGTTTGGTTGGTTGGGTAGGTTGTCAATTAGTTTAGATAGAATGAGAGATTATTAAGCCATTGGGATATGGAGTATACAAAGGACTTGAGTAGTTTAATCAATAGGTGTAGGGTGTATCACAGGGCATATCTAACAAAGTCAAATGGATCTAAAAGCTTTATGTGAATGAAATGAACATCAAATTTGTGAACATAGTAGGTGAAAAAGGGAAGTTAAGAATCCTTAAACAAATACTTTTAACAATAATGGCATTTAATACTACTAATCATGAAGCAATAATCAAAGACAGGGCATACCAATAACTTCTTTGACTAAACCCTAGCAAGTAAGCATGAAGACAACAATCCAGTGAACTATAGAAGGCAAGAAAATTGTGAATATTCTAGTGATTTCACCTTCAAGCTAAGAAAAAATTTAAGATAAACACATAGCATAGATAAAAAAAGAGGGAAATCCTAACATCATTAATCAAGCTATAAATACCTCTAAATAAAATATTAAAGATGAGAAAAAGTGCATGGCAAATCATAGACCTCTTTAGCTAAACCTAATAAACAATACTTTAGAGTAAAAGACCTTAAAAACAATGTTTAAGTAATGGAAAAGAGCAGGCATAACCATAAAAATACCTTAACATTTGCTTCATTAAATCATTTTTAAGATAAACAAGAATAAGTGGGTCTAGAGAGCAACTAAGAATTCTCTAAACTGACCTAGTAGAGGAAAATATAGAAGAAATAGAGAACAAACAGAGCTAAGGTGCCTCTAAACAACATTTCTTAGCCTAAAACTTTTGTCCTACTACAATAGAAAGATGGAACAAAATGATAACATGAAAAAACAAGAACTAAATAAGGAACATATCACCATTAAATATGCTCATGGATCCTACAAGTAAGCCTTCTCCATTTTCAAGCAAGCCAAGCCATCCACAAAAACCAAAGCCAAATTTCTCTCCAATATCAAAACCTATATATTACTCTGAATAATCATCCAACATGTACAATGAGGCCTCAATCCTGTATTTAACAAGAAAAGAGGACCAAAACCCTAACTAGGGTTTTAAAATCTCATAAATACCCATAAATACCATTTATGTCCAAATAGACCATACAAGGCCCAAGGCATAAAATATCTAATGAAATAAATGAAAAATAACTTCTAACACCTAACTTTGGAGTGATTTTCCCAAAAAACCATAAAATATCTATTTTCCGTAAATTAGTGTCTTTTGTTGACTTTTGCAGATAAGGATGCATCAGTGAGGTCCAAGGGTGCAGTGCCTGCATGGGAAAATTGGGTCACCTTGCAGCTGAACTTTGAAGGCCTTCCCGATGTCGGAATGAGCTCTATGATAGCTCATTGGAAAGCATGTCAAGTCTAATTTCCAAAAATACCATTGTTTTTATGATTAGGCTCCATTTACCTATTCAAAAATAAAATCTTCCAAGGATTCTAAGGGCGCAACACCTGCCCTAAAAACAAGGCAGAAAGGTGAAAATTTGCATGTTTTTGGGCCTTTTGGAGGACCAAAACTGCTCCAAATGATCTAAAATTTGGTGTGCATGATGCCATTTTCATGAGGATTCCAAAAATGTAGATTTTACCTCTAATGGATTCCCTGAGAAAAAGCGCAGTGCCAGCACTAGGAAAAATTGCTTGTTTTGTAGCTGAGATTTGGAGGCCTTCCCGATGTCCAAATGAGCTCCATGATAGCTCATTTGAAAGCTAGTCCAGTATAGTTTCCAAAAATATCTTTAGTTTTCATAATGGACTTCATTTACCTGCCCAAAAACTCATTCTCCCAAGACTGATGCAGGCAAGGCCGTAGCAGTGAGGTCCAAGGACGCAGCGCCTCCACTGGAAAAATGGGGCATCTTGCAGCTAAGTTTTGAAGGCCTTCCCGGTGTCGGAATGAGCTCCGTGATAGCTTGTTGGAAATCTTGTCGAGTCTACTTTCTAAAAATTCCCTTGTGTTTCTGATTGGACTTCAGTTACCTATTCAAAAACCAAATCTCCCAATGCTTATAAGGGCGTAGCTCTAGCCTTGAAAATTGGGCAAAAAGGTGAATTTTTGCATGTTTTTTGCCCTTTTGGAGGACCAGTTTTTCTCCAAATGAGATGAAACGTGGTGAGGGTAATTTCCTTGGCCTAAGGAACCCAAAAAAGTAAATTTTTCTTTCAATGGATGCCCCAAGAAAAAGCGCAGTACCAAGGGCGTTGCGCCCTTGGCCCTCAAAAACAATAAAAAATCCAAACACTTCAAAAACTTGCCAAACTTTGGATTTGTGCTGATGATTAGGTTTGGGATGTTTGTAGGGGGTGTATCAGCCATTTTTTTAAGGTTTTCTTTATTTTTAGCATCCTTGGCCCCATCATACCTCTCATAGGCCTCATTTCCCTCAGTGCACTTTATTCACTGATGATTCTTCAACTTTGCCCTCATTTGATCCACTGACTTGTGTGTTGTCATTATCGATGTCATCAAGGCTCTTTGAGCCACTGTCAATCATCCTTACTGTCATTTACCTCTCTGCTATCTTTATCACTGATGTGCCTCACTAACCTCTTCTTCATTTACATTTGCCTTAGAGCCTTCAATGCTCCTTCTTTACTATCTAATTCCTTATTTGCATCACCCCCCTTCACTTCCACTTCTTCATTGCTTGTTTTTTCATTGTTTCCTATCCCTTAGTGACATTTGAAAAACACTGTCTTGAGAGACCTTAGGACCTCAAAATGAAAATAATATAAAGGGATAATGGAATGTCAGCCTTTGCAGTGTAGGGGATGAATGAATGAATGTTATGACCCGTTTTAGATAAATGACAACATTTAAAATTAATGTAAGCACCCTTTCCAATCACTGATCTTCTTGATAGGTAGATGGAATGAGTTTCAATAGTGATTGCAAGTTCAAGCCTTAGGGTAGCTTTTTAGGGTTTCAATTCCTTTCAATTAAATCATCCAAAATGCTTGAGAATGAGTTGATGACCTGTACTAACCCTCATCATCATTTGGAGAACCTTGGAGATGATTTGAAGTAGCTTTGAGGTGATTTTAAAATTTCATAGGGCTTAGAAGTCCTCTTTGTCCAAGGGCGCAGCGCCAACACTAAGGGTGCAGTGCCAACTCCTAAGCGTGCAATGCCTTTTTTCAGAGGGAATTTTGAGGTCTTCCCAATGTCTGGATTGGGGCCATGATAGCTTGTTGGAAAGCTTATCCTGTCTACTTTCAAAATATACATTTTTTTCTGATTCGAGTTTATTTGACTTGTAAAATGTTGATTCTCCCAATATTTTTCAAAAGGTGCTGAATGATGGTGCAGAAATCAAGAGTGCTAGTGCAGGCAACATTTGGAGGCCTTCATCAACTCCAAATTGAGCTCATGATAGCTCATTGGAAATCTCTTCTAGTCTAGTTGGCATTTGACTCATCAAGAAAGTAATTTGGACACGCCATCTATGAGAAAACTTGATTTTCCCAAGGTCACTCCAGAAGTGCATCAATTATCCCGTGACACCTATATTTTTGACATTTCTCTAACACGATGAAACCTGTGTAAAATATGAAGGATTTTTTTCTTCTTGAACCTATGATGTACAAAAACCTCTCTCACTTTTGTCAAATTCATCTCTTTTAGGTCAGAAACATAGTTTGAAGCAAAACTGGCCCTCTGAGTGACAAATGGCTTGGCTCTTGGAATGAATTCATAGAAAATGATGGAGACGTGATGTTTATGAGTTGGTATGGCTTCATGATTGATGATATGACCTACCATATGGATCTTCTGCTCCTATTCCTCTTTTCCATAGCAAACCCTAGCCTAGTGGAAGAGGAAATAAGGGTTTAGTGCTTCCTCCATGTCATTTTCTACAAGGGTCATTGTTTTGGCACTCAACTGGACTATCATGTTCAAAACCCTAGTTCTCCTCAAGATCAAGTTTTCCTCCTCTGTTGTAAGTTGTCTTCATTTAGGAACATACCATTTACCTTATCAATTTCTTCTATTGATTGACCTCTTAACACTCCTGCAGAAGTGCCAAGTTACATTTACCTTTTGTAGAACTTGAATCTGACAAGGTAGTCTTCTTTGGAGACTTTCAGATCTTTTCTTGAATAACCATTTCTCAAAATTTCAAGACATTTAAAACATATTCTAACAAAGAAAAATAGTTTCTGAAACACCAATGATTGACCTTGGACCATATGAAACCCTAATTGACCTAGTGGGAGGATCCTTTGACCTAGCCTTTGACTGAAAATTGGCTTGGAGTCTTCAAGTGTAAAAATAGAGCATTGAAAAAGTGGTGTATTGAAGATCCAAAATCCAATGTACTTTATTTATCTAAAGAGCCTACAGAGATAGTTTTGAGACCATCAATGCTTGAGGAACCTAGTGAACATGGGAATGAGTAGGCTTATAGGTAACCCTAGAAGCAAAGTGGAGTTATGGGCAAGGGAAAAATAGAGTAATGAGGTCATAGGTAGGAAAAAGGATGGATATGAGTGGCACAAGCCCATAAGGAGTCCTTTTTAGGAGTGGTAGGGTGACCATGGAATGGAAAAATGGTAGAATAGTGAAATTTTTTCTATAAGGGTAATGAAGGCAGTGAGATTTCTAAAACTCACAATGTTCATGGAATTTCATTTTTAGAAATATAGAACCAATATTTAGTCATCTACCGATAGTAAAAATTACTGATGACTAACAATGGCTCCACTTGGCGAGGGCAGCTCCTTTTCAGGAGGTGTCCAGGACCTCAGAGTTCAGATCTCTAAGTTTTGAAGATCAATACCTTACTTGTACTTGGAAGATCTCTCTTCCTTCATTTGTTGATGTTCTCTTGAAGCTATGATCTCATAAAATCTGAAAAAAACATGATTTTTTTAATCTCAGTTCTACCTACCCATCTTGTTTTGCCTAACATTTTTTCTTATTTTTGGTGCACTTGGACTGGCAAACCCTTGACATCATTTTTTCTTTTGAAATTACAAAAAAATATACACTTGTACCCTTATCACTTCTAAGATTTCAGATGAGGCTAATGAACTCCTTTATTCTCTACCTACTCTACTCATTTGTCAAGATTAAGTTGTTTGAAAAACTTTATTCTCTAACCTACTGACATGAAATTCAAAACATGATCAAACTAGGATTAAGCAATCTGATTTGCCATGGACTGTGGCATTTGGACAAGCTACACACAAACATTATTTCTGTACAATCAAAACTAGAAATCATGAAGGTTGTGATCTAGCATTTGTTATGTATCCCTCTCTTTCTCTTTGGTTCAGATTTATGCTTTGGGAACCAACATCTTTTCTTAATCTACCCTACTGACAAACCAAGTTTAAATGATTTGAAAATTCTTCTTTCACTAACCTATTAGTAGAAAATTAAAACATGTTCAGTCATGATTAGGCTAGATTACAGAATAAGACTCTCTTTTCTCTTCAAATAATAGTGGCATTTAGGCTTGCACACTTTCATCAATACTTTTTTTGGGGATGGGGCTGTACCTATTATTTTTCCTACCCTCTTTTTCTTCTTTTTTCTGTTTTTTGTGTTTTGTTTTTCTGATTTTTCATCAAGAAATGTTGTGTACAATGAATGAAGCTTCAAATTAGGAATTTTTACAATAATAGTGTTTGAGAATCTTGCCATTAACAGGACCTCCAGATAACTCCACACCATTTAGCTCTTGTAAAAAGAAAGCATTGTTACCTCTAACTGAATGAATGATGAAAGGACCCTTCCACAAATTTTCAAATTTGCCATGCTTGGATTTGTCCTCTCTTCTTGAATACTCTTGATCTTTGTCTCTTTCAAAGACATTTCCTAGGTGAACTTGGTATTCCTCATCAGTTTTAAAATATACAATGATGTCATCAAGGTATATCATAATGAAGTAACTTAAGTCCTTGGAAGCAGTGTCCATGAGTCTTTGAAAAGCAGCCCCCGCATTCATCAACCCAAATGGAATTTTGTCATACATGTAGGTGCCCCAAGGTGTTGTGAAAGTGGTTTTGTGCTGATTAGTTGGGAGTATTATCACTTGACTATAACCTGAAACACTATCAAGCAATGACATCTTGTTAGAACCTACCACCCTTTGCAGTGTATGATTTATCTTAGGTAAGGGGTAGCTGTCCTTCAGGGAGGATTTGTCTAGGTTTCTAAAGTCTATGCATAACCTAAACCCCCTTGTTTTCTTTCTTACTGACACAAGGTTAGAAACCCATTTTGAGTACCTAAGTGGGATTATGATACCAACATCATACATCTTCTTTATTTCTTTTTCAACTAGAGGCACTAGGACGGGGTTTATTCTTCTCAATTTTTTCCTGAATGGTTTCTGATTTTCCTTGAGAGGAATTCTATGTTGAATAATGCTTGTGTCATAGGACTTAAAGTCCTCATACCACCATGAAAAAAAACTTTAAACTCTTTGAACAACTCTATGTATTTCTATTTTATGTGAGGAGGGAGATTTTTAGACATCTTGATCTTTTTGGGCTTTTCTATGCTGCCTATGTTGCATTCTTCCACATCAGTTTCAGTGGTTTCCATTTTTGGCTTCCTATCAAAATCATTGAAGTCAAACAACTCTTCTAAAGGGGAAAGACCTCTTGGTAATGAGTTATCTTTTCATTGCAACTCCTCAAGGTATTCTATGAGTTATCTTTTCATTGCAACATCATTGAATTCAAACAACTCTTCTAAAGGGGAAAGACCTCTTGGTAATGAGTTATCTTTTTCATTCCAATGATTCTACCTCAAGAGGATATTCTAGCAGATTTATGTTAGTATTACAAGGCAACTATGTTTTGAGGGTTTTTTCTTCATCAAAACAAGCTTCTTGATGGATTGAGTCTGATTTTAACATTTCAAAATTAGTTTTGGGCTACAAGAATTTTTCAATATGTTTGTCATTTTCAAATACTTTCCAGTAATCTACGTTGTCCAAGACTGCTTGTCTACACTTGACTTTCACAGTGTAATGTTCATTGGCATGAGGTATTTGGCATGTGCTGGCAGTGAAGGCAAGTTCATTAGCAAGGTTTTTTTGAGCTCTAGGGATGGAGGTAAGTTCATACTTCTCAAAAGTTTTCAGGAGGTCTAAGGTAGCTTTCCTATACTCTCTTAGCTTAGGATTCTTGGTAGAATATTCTCCCTTGATTTGTTTAATGATTAGTTCAGAATATCCTTGAACAAAAATTTTCTTATGTCTTTTAGGAAATGTAAACCAAGGAGAATGGCCTCATACTCTGCAATATTGTTATTGCATTGAAAGTCTAGTTTGTATGAATGGCCTTGATTGGTGTTATGTATCCATATACCAGCTCCTGAACCAGGTTTTCCACAAGAGCCATCAAAGCTCATGTTGCAAAGTGTTTCGAGTTCAACTTCACCATTATGTTGTTGTTCAAGGCTACTAGAGTTTTGGCTGTCAAGTTCTTCATTCAGTGTTTGTCTTGACTGTTGCGGTAGGCCTAGATCTTTCTCAATTTCATTTAGTTGTTCATCAATGTCATAGTCATTATACAAGATAAATGAGTCAAGATCTGAATGGATAGAATAAAGAGGAGTGTTGTTTGGCCTATCTTGGATGTTAACCATATATTTCATGTGTGATTCCTAGTACAATCTCCTTGTTTGGTTAAAGACTGGGATGGTAGCATAGGACATGTCCATTTGAAGGTTTCTCTGGAGTTTGACTCCCTATGATCTATTTAGAAGCATGCCATACTTCGGGGGAATGTCAGTAACCACTATGTCTATGACTAGACTCTTAGTAGGTATTTGTGCCAGATTGACAAATAGATCCTTGATTAGATCCAAAAATTTGACTCTGCTTGAGTTGATAGAATACAAGTCTTTGTCAGGTTTGGTTATTTCGAGGCATAATCTCTCCATTACCACCTTGGGCATGAGATTGTGTGAGGCACCAGATTCTAGCATATCATTGTGCAATATTTTGTCATGAATGTTTAAGCTAACATATAAAGCAGGTACAAATCCTTCTTGAGATTTTCCCTCTGCTTTAGGTTCAAACAACAGTTCTAGCTTGTCATCAGTTAAATTCATAGTGTCGGTGTCATTGGCTATGTTCAAGGCTTTCAAAACTTGGGTCCTATATACATCCTGAGATACTAGTTTAGTAAGAGGCATGCTTATTTTGATCTTGGCAATCTGTCCCTCAAAATTGAAAGGTGATATTGTTTTTGGTATATTTACATAATTTTTTCCACACATAGTCTTTTCAACAATTTTGGTTTGCTGAGTTTTGGTTTGTTGAGTTTTATTAGGACTGTCATTTAGAGTAGTTTTACCAGGGCCACTAGTTGATGTACTAGGGCAGCTTGGGTCACCATTTTGCTAGCTAGTTTTGTCTTTGTTTTGATCAGATTTCTTAGCCATGGTGCTGGTGTTTTCCATTGTCCTTTTTATTATGTTTTCAGGGGTCTTCTTAACATCAATTTCCAGTTTGTTTTTCTTAGAGGCATCTTGGTTTTTCTTACTCCTAAGGTCATATTTCCTATGAACCTCCATTATGGAATTTGCAAATCCCAATTTGTACTCTTCAGAATCATCATAGTTTGTTTCAGTTTTATTTGAGGAAAATAACCCTTGTTCTTCTTCAGTGAGAAAAAAATCACCCTCATTATTAGAGCCTATCAAGTTTACATGGTTTTCTTCTGGCTATTCAGTCTCTCTTTCCTCTTCATCTACATAGTTGTCTTGGAAAACAGGCCTGATTTGTTGGTGATTATCTCTTTATCTTTTTTGGGGAGGGTCTCTTCTGAAGTTTTGATTTCTATTTATTTTTTGGGGATTTGGTTGGTTTTCCCTAGGAGGTGCTCTTTCATTCAAGTTGATCCTCTCCATCATTATTTCCATTAACCTCACTAGATTGTCAATATTGGCATCAGATGTAGAGTCCATGGTTTCATCTTTGTATGTGACCTTCTTTTCTAACCTCATTCTAGCCCTCTTTTGAATCAGATTGTCCTCTACACTCACAGCTCCCCTTTGCATGTCTTCTAAAGTTAGGGGATCTCTTTCTCTCAATTGGTAGGCCATATCTAGATCAAAACCCTCTAGAAATTTTACTAAGGCTAGGCCTTGTGGGGATTTCATGTGAGGTGGGAGGGCATTGTACACACTATTGAACCTAGTGCAGTAGTCTTGGACACTCTCCCTGACATTTCTCTTAAGTTTGTTATATTCTGAGAGGATTGGAGAGGGTTTTTCTTAATCTCCCACTTGTTTATGAATGTCTGATAGAGGGAAGGGAGATCATGTATGATGTTAGGAGTCAAGTTTTTGAACCATTTTTTAGCTTATCCTCCTAAGCTTTGGGCAAACATCCTCATTTTTATGGTCTCCTCTTTTATCTCTTGGTAGTCAAAGGCATCATTCATCCTATCTACATGTTGCTGAGAAGTGGAGATTAAGCTCTAGTAAAGTGAGGGATTTTGGATTGGTAGTATTGAGGCATGGGCAGTAAAGGTTGGGGTAGAAATAATGGGGAAAACCATGCTACCATGATTGGAGGTAAGGGAACCTAAGGAGGGTTTGTGAGGGGTGGGTTTGTGAGAGGAGGTGGAGGATGAAGTGGAGTGGTTTGCATAGTGAATGTGTGAATGGGGGTGGAAGATGAATTTGGACCAGCAAACTGAGATTGAGCAGATTTGGAATGGAAGGAGCCAAAGTTTTGGAGAAGCTAAAAATCAGGAGGAGTGGAAGGAGATGCTTCTCTACTAGGACTGTGCTGCAAATATATGGGCTCAAGGTATATTTTGTCTATCCCACTCTGAGACTTAGTTCTAAAAAGGTTTTTTGTATGGTATAAGTCAAACTAGGGATCTTTCAAGGCTGTGAGGTTTTCAGGGATAGAACTTGTTTTATAAATGGTCCTACTAGTAGTTGAATCTTCATTACTAGAAGTTTTCCACAAAATATTTTTTGGGTCATCAACTATGGTAGGAGGGTTAGGGTTAGGGTGAGATTTGGTGCTAATCCTTTGCGAAGCCAGATTTCAAACTCAATAATGCAGAGAGGCTGAAAGTTTAGGAGTGTCTTGAAAACAAACCTATCTGCAAGGATACTAAGCTCACACAATGATTGACTGGGTTCTAGACTGTTATGAATGATTAGTGTATTCCCAGAGGAGTCTATGAGAACTAGTGAAGTTAGTAGGCCTACTGGAGGCTAATGGAGTCGCCAGGTGGATGTTTTTTACTATTTTGAGGATATGTACTTGTTGTCCACCGCCAACAATTGAAAAAAACCAATATAGAGATGTTTTTGGGGTTTTTTGAGTTTCTTTATACAACACTAAGGTTTTTAATGAGTGTCCTCCAATTGAGTCATCATTTTGCTAGTATGGTAAATCAATTAGATACTACTCTTGGCTAACACTTGAGTTTTTAATTTTGACAGAGGTTTTCTGAGTTCTTTAAGGATGTATAAGGTTTTTGATTACTTAGTGTCCCACCATGATCGCCATTATGTTAGGTATGGTGGCGATGAGTCAGTGGATACTATTTGACAAGGGTTTTCTGAATTCTTTAAGGATTTCTAAGCAACTTACTCAGAGTCCCACCATGATCGTCATTATGTTAGGTCCCCGTAATTTGTTAGATTGGCAAGACCAAATGTATAGGGGTAACATCAAACCAACCTTTGGAGTCCTAGGACCTAGCCTTCCTAGACTTAGAGAGGGCTCTCTCTATGTTTGTATGAAAAGTGTAACTTGATAGCTTTTAGGTTTTGATTTTAGGCTAGTTATTAGGTTTAGGGTTTGTTTGTTTGCTTGGTTGGTTGGGTAGGTTTTCAAGTAGTTTAGATATAATGAGAGATTATTAAGCCATTGGGCTATGGAGTATACAAAGGTCTTGAGTACTTTAATCAATAGGTCTAGGGTGTATCACAGGGCAAATCTAACAAATTCAAATGGATATAAAAGCTTTACGTGAATGAAATGAACATCAAATTTGTGAACATAGTAGGCGCAAAAGGGAAGTTAAGAATCCTTAAACAAATAATTTTAACAAGAATGGCATTTAATACTATTAAGCATGAATAAATAATCAAATACAGGGCATACCAATAACTTCTTTGACTAAACCCTAGCAAGTAAGCATGAAGACAACAATCCAGTGAACTATAGAAGGCAAGAAACTTGTAAATCTTCTAGTGATTTCACCTTCAATCCAAGAAAACATTTAAGATAAACACATAGAATATATCAAAAAAGAGGGAACTCCTAACATAATTAATCAAGCTATAAAGACCTCCAAATCAACTATTTAAGATGAGCAAAAGGGCATGGTGAATCATAGACCTCTTTAGCTAAACCTAATAAGCAATACTTCAGAGTAAAAGACCTTAAAAACAATGTTTAAGTAATGGAAAAGAGTAGGGCTAACCATAAAACTAATTTTAAATTTTCTTCATTAAATCATCTTTAAGATAAACACGCATAAGTGGGTCTAGAGAGCAGCTAAGAATTCTCTAAACTTACCTAGCAGAGGAAAAGATAGAAACAATAGAGAACAAACAGAGCTAAGGTGCCTCTAAACAACATTTCTTAGCCTAAAACTTTTGTCCTACTGTAATAGAAAGATGGAAAAAAATGATAACATGAGAAAATAAGAAATAAATAAGGAACACATCACCATTAACTATGCTGACGAATCTTGCAAGTGAGCCTTCTCCATTGTCAAGCAAGCCAAGCCATCCACAAAAACCAAAGCCAATTTCTCTTCAATCTCAAACTATATGTATAACTCTCAATAATCATCCAACATGTACAATGAGGCCTCAATGCTTTATTTAACAAGAAAATATGACAAAAACCCTAACTAGGTGTAATGTTCCTTTTTCAGAAACATTGTCAAATGACAAGGAAAATCTATTCCAGAGATAAACTGTAGGGGCATTTACTGGATTTGTCACCTTTAAACAAAGGATGAGCTCTAGAGGCTACCTGGCCCACTATCAGACTCTGTCTATAGAGTGATTTTCAAAGGACAATATCTCCAATAGGGAAACACAACAAGATTGGGAATCTCTTAAGATAACCCCAACATTACAGCTACAGCAATAAGCAAATGCATCAAATGGAAAATAGCAGTGAATCATATACACATGAAATGCCGGAGAATATAATGTCCATCACATTATAACATAGCAGCATGAAATATACATCTTCTTGAGGAAATGATCACTCAAGAAAGGCACAACAAGCCTCAAGAAACCTGTACCTTAAAATGTGAAATACATAGCTGCATAAATAAAGCCCTAGGCCATGACTGCGCAGTTATAGAGAGGACTGCTGCATAAATTATGAATATAAAAATATATGACAATATGAGCTCAAATAATAAGAGGGATCAAGATCTCAACCCCTGAAAATACATAATATCAATCCTCTAAAAGGATTGGTTGAAATCTATACAAAAATGGCATTTTGTAGAAATTCCGGAGTTGCTGGGCCGCAGCAAATCAAGAGCTGGAAATGGATGGAGAAGGCTGAAATAGTTGTTTTAGATGAATTTCCCTTCTCCAATTAAAATCTAAAGTGAAAGGATGATCCTTTCACCCAAGACTTCCCCTCCAAAATATGCTAATCCCTCACAACAAATATTCACCAAGGAGAACACTGTCTAAGAGAGGGATTGCGCTGCCTCTAATGGAAAGTGGTTGGCCTGATGCCAAATATGATGGTATATGCTCAATAACCTCCTTTTCTGATCTCTCAATGGATGGAACTTCTCTCCATTGAAAAACTAGCTCCGGATGGTGTGTGGAAACCTCCCCAGCAACACCCAGCTACACTGCACAATGTCTACTGTAGAAACTGCGCTGATGTAAATGAATAAAGCTATGGCCTGAATGCCTGAATATGGGGAGTGGAGTGCAATCATTCATGAGCTACTCAAGAAGGAGAGGAAATCCTCAAAAAGACTCCCTCGCGCTCGTAGGCACTGCAGCTCTACTGAACAGCAAGAGGCAGCAACAAGTCTCCAAGACTTGGATGTAAAAATGATCAAAAGATAATCTCAATGGTTGCCTTGCTCCTCTTTTATACAAGTAATCCTTCCCTCCATGGGCCCTACTTCGAATTATGCTTTCCTCCATCTAGAATCTTCCCTCCTACGTTGTCCCACATAGTGCTTTCCAACTCATGCCAATGCAGTTTGACTTGGTCAACCTTGGCCAAGCATGTTTGCAAAAACATCCTTTCACACATGGAAGTGTGAAATCCAGCTCCAATATGATATTCTTTTATATTTAGAGGATTTTTGTTCTCTAATGATGCAAATAATGGGTTCCCTACCCATTTTATTTATCTCCTTAACAAAATTTAATGTTCCATAAAATTTGGAACATTATAGTCCTCCCCTCTCAAAATATTTCTTGCCCTCAAGAAATTACAAGGATGAACTGAGTTTCCTTCTGCCCTTCCTCTTGTAGCACCCTCATGTGATGATCTCCTCAAGAAAAATATGTCATATCAGCACTCAAGTCTTCAAACTTGTCCCTCCAACATATGAAATCTATCCTTGGGGTGAACATTCCCAAAATGGCTATCATGTAGAAACAAATATCCATGAAGGAAAAAGAGCTATCTAAGGACCTCCTTGAGGCATGAGATCTGATATATAATGGGACTCACCATCCCCCATATGAATCTCTCATCCCCAAGCCATCCATCATAAAAATAAGTTGCCTCCCAACAAGACAACTCATGGAAAATCTCTTTCCACCTTGAGCTCCAGAAATGAAGGTGGGCTGAAATCTGATCATGGAAAGCACTATAACTTGCCCCATGCTATCCTCTCCCCCACTTATGAAAATTTTGGGGTATATTCTGATCCTAGGCTGCAAATTTATTGCCCTCAAATGGCAAAATTAAGAGTAATTCCCCAAGAATCTCTCCTCCATCAATGAAAAATCAGCTGGCCCAAGACATGTCATCTATGATGAATAGGACAAGATCACCATAGAATGCCCCCATGACATGTTTTTTTTAGTTTATACCATGTGTAGAAATATGCAACAATGTCTCATAGGGTCACAATGCAATCTCAGCCACTGCAGCTGCAGAAAATAGCATGGCAAGCATTGTACAAAAATATCACCTCTACTACTGTACAGTAAATAGATGAGTGAACCAGCAATATAGAATCAAATACATGCCCAAATATGAAAAATGGATGTATTTAATCATCATTCTCATGGACCTCCTCAATATTAATCAAATATATGGTTGTGGTGGCCATGTCTCCTCTCATGTTCCCATTATAACATGCAATGCAGAAAATATGGGAGTCCTCCCTCATCAAGGACACATTCATCCCATGTGTCTCTCCTCTAATCATGTCCCTTACTGAGATAACAGAAATATCAGCCAAGGAGACCATACTCAGAAATATAATGAGGTAAGTACTGAAGGTTTCATGTTGTGCAAAGGTGTACCAACAGTCTCCCAAGTGGTCACAACGCAGTTTCCCAAACTGCTGCTTTGAGAAATGATATGGCAAGTTGTTTTTCATCTCATGAATAACAATGTATGTTTTTACATCTGATAATGCATGTTAAGTGTCTGAACATAAATTTTGAACATACATGGAAGATAACACTTGCCCAAGGCCATATAAAATATGGCTGTCTCCATCACATAATTTGGCCCAATTTTGCTCATGGAGCAACATGAAAAATCTGCCCATTTGAAAAGCCCTGCACTGCATCATAATGATAAGAGTATGTAAATCAGCAAAGGTACAAACAAGACTCTTACCATAGGCTGGAAGATGATAGATGGATATATGCATGTGATCCTCCTCCCAAATGACAGCACTGTGAGCTCATGCAAAAAGGCTCTTGCCCATGCCAATCTTTGTTCCTTGACATGCTCCTTGTCAAGAACAACTCCGGTGATGCTGCTGCAAATATGAAGCTTATCCCAAGAGGGAAATGCCTCCCAATAAATCCCAGCTAAGGAGTGATCCCTTTGCACTATGAGAGTGCCCTCCTCTACTCCTGCAACACCATCAACCATATGAGAGCAAATCTGCTTGTGCTCTCTCCCATCAATCCCAAGTAGCTCAAGTGCTTGCTACCTCCTCATGCTCACATCATATGAATCATGTGATGAAGATATCATGACTGATATATATGTTATATCAGCAATATGTATACCTTATCCTTGCTGCCAAATGATTTAAACATCCTGCCATCTCTCCTCTTCTTTGGTACTCCTCCCATGAGGGCTACCATTCTCCCAAACCAGTTCTTGCTTTTTGCATTTCATGAGAGTTTGAAATGCAGCTCCTTGGAGACCTCTTAGGAAAGGCCTCCCTCCCATGACCATTTTGGATATACGAGGATCCAAGTTTGATGGAGGTGATGTCTCCTCTCCACCCATGTTCAACAGCACTGTTGATTCCTCCGGTGATGTTGCAGCTGTCTCTTCCTCCAGTTTTACAATTTTCTTCATGATTCTCCATGGACCTGTCATGTTTTACTTCATCCTCCAATGGTCCACATCCCAACCTCAAGGGCTAAATTGGACTTATCAATAGTGCATGAGGATGAGGTTTCATCTTCTCCTTGAACCCCTTGCACAGTGCAATGGAATCATGAGGCCCTAAAGTGGCCATGTGATTTGATCCTGGGACCTCCTCATATGAAATTCCACCATCCTTAAGATTATTTGCTAAAATAGAAAGTGGAAATTTACTCATACCTTGGTGGATCTTGGGACCTTCTTGTGTGGCTGCAATGGATTTTCCTCCAATTTCTTCCTCATCCATGGATGTAGAAGGCTACTCTTCCAAAGCTGTAGCAGCGTTGGTGCAATTCTCCTCCCATGGTGGAATGGATTTTTCTTTCTTTGTCCTCCTTCCATCAAAGGTTTGGATCAACCCTTAAGAAAAGTCTCCAAAAGAACTCACCCTTGAATGGACCAAGGGTTTGAACCACAAAACATAGGTTTTATCCTCCATGTACAGCACTGCCATCTCCACTGCTTCTTTCTCTGCCACTAGATGCAGCAATAAAATTGCCTCCAGCTTCTTCTCCCAAGCTCTAGCTGAAGTAACCCCATCAAATGTAGACAATAGAATCCTATTGTATCTTATTTCTCCTTTTCCATAGGGCCTTCTCTCCTCCACCTACTACACATATTGTGATAACGTTGTAGCTCTCCTAAATGCTGCAAAATGGGGCTTATAGTCACCCAAGTACTTGCTTAAGATCTAGAAATCCAAGCATCTTCCATGTTGGTCTTCAAGAGAGTAGGAAGTGCATGGACCTTCCTCTTCTCCTTTTTTTCTTCTCCTCCTCCTCAGGGAGGCTCTCCCTTATTCCAAAAATATATTATATCAATCTCATCTTCTTCATCATTCTCCTCTGAAATCGAACTCACTGGTTGTGCCAGTTCGATGCTCTGATACCATTGTAATGTTCCTTTTTCAGAAACATTGTCAAATGACAACGAAAATCTATTCCAGAGATAGACTATAGGGGCATTTACTGGATTTGTCACCTTTAAACAAAGGATGATCTCCAGAGGCTACCTGGCCCACTAGCAGACTATGTCTATAGAGTGATTTTCAAAGGACAATATCCCCAATAGGGAAACACAACAAGATTGGGAATCTCTTAAGATAACACCAACATTGCAGCTACAGCAATAAGAAAATAGCAGTGAATCATATACACATGAAATTCCAGAGAATATAATGGCCAGGATATTAAAACATAGCAGCATGAAATATACATCTTCTTGAGGAAATGATCACTCAAGAAAGGCACAACAAGCCTCAAGAAACCTGTACCTTAAAATGTGAAATACATAGCTGCATAAATAAAGCCTTAGGCCATGACTGCGCAGTTATATAGAGGAACTGCTGCATAAATGATTAATATAAAAATATATGACAATATGAGCTCAAATAAGAAGGAGGAGCAAGATATCAACCCCTAAAAATACATAATATCAATCCTCTAAAAGGATTGGCTGAAATCTATACAAAAATGGCATTTTGCAGAAATGTCGGAGTTGCTGGGCAGCAGCAACTCAAGAGATGGAAATGGATGGAGAAGGCTGAAATAGCTTCTTTATATGAAGTGCCCTTCTCCAATGAAAATCTCAAGTGAAAGGCTAATCCTTTCACCCAAGACTTCCCCTCCAAAATCTGCTAATCCCTCACAGCAAATATTCACCAAGGAGAACACTGTCTAAGAGAGGGACTGCGCTGCCTCTGATGGAAAGTGGTTGGCCTGATGCCAAAGATGATGGTATATTCTCAAGAACCTCCTTTTCTGATCTCCCAATGGATGGAACTTCTCTCCATTGAAAAACTAGCTCCGGATGGTGTGTGGAAACCTCCCCAGCAACACCCAGCTACATTGCACAATGTCTGCTGCAGAAATTGTGCTGATGTAAATGACTGAAGCTATGGCCTGAATGCCTAAATATGGGGAATGAAGTGCAATCCTTCATGAGCTACTCAAGAAGGAGAGGAAATCCTCAACAGGACTCCCTCATCCCCCTAAGCACTGCAGCTCTGCTGAACAACAAGAGGCAGCAACAAGTCTGCAAGGCTTGGATGTAAAAATGATCAAAAGATAATCTCAATGGTTGCCTTTCTCCTCTTTTATACAAGTGAGCCTTCCCTCCATGGGCCCTACTTCGAATTAGGCTTTCCTCCATCTAGAATCTTCCCTCCTACGTTGTCCCACATAGTGCTTTCCAACTCATGCCAATGCAGTTTGACTTGGTCAACCTTGGCCAAGCATGTTTGCAAAAACCTCCTTTCACACATGGAAGTGTGAAATCCAGCTCCAATATGATCCTCTTTTATATTTAAAGGATTTTTATTCTCTAATGATGCAAATAATGGGTTCCGTACCCATTTTATTTATCTCCTTAACAAAAATTAATGTTCCATAAAATTTGGAACATTACACTAGGGTTCCCAAAATGTCATAAATACTCATAAATACCATTTATGTCCAAAGAGACCATGCAAGGCCCAAGGCATAAAATATCTAATGCAATAAATGAAAAATAACTTCTAACACCTAACTTTGGAGTGATTTGCCCAAAAAAACCACAAAATATCTATTTTCCATAAATTTGTGTATGTTGTTGACTTTTGCACACAAGGGCGCAACAGTGAGGTCTAAGGGCGTAGTGCCTCCACTAGAAAAATGGGTCACCTTGTAGCTGAATTTTGAAGGCCTTATCGGTGTCGGAATGAGCTCTGTGATGGCTTGTTGGAAATCCTGTCAAGTATAATTTCAAAAAATTCCCTTGGTTTTTTTATTGGACTTCATTTAAATATTCAAAAAAACAAAACTCCCAAGGCTTCTAAGGGCGCAGTGCCAGCCCTAAAAACATGACAAAAAGGTGAAATTTTGCATGTTTTTGTCCCTTTTAGAGGACCATTTTTTCTCCAAATGATCTGAAACTTTGTGAGTGTGATTTCCTTGGCCTAAGAAACCTAAAAATTTAAATTTTTCATTCAATGGATTCCCCAATAAAAAGCGCAGCGCCAAGGGCGTTGTGTCCTTGGCCCTAAAAAATAGTCAAAAACCAAAATTGTCAAAAGTTGCTAAAATTTTGAAATTGCCTTGCTCATGGTGTTTGGGATGCCTATAGAGAAGCATCTGCAAGGATTTCAAGGTTTTTCTTGCTTTTGGCCTCCTTGAGAGCTTGAATTTTGGTAAGGGCACTTTTGAGCTTCGCCCTTGCAATTTGGTTTCTCAAGGCATAGTGCTTAGCCATCTTCTTCTGAAGGCCAAGGTCTCTTTGTGTCTTCTCTAGTTGATCCTCCAAGTATGTATTAGCTCTCTCTAACCAAGGTTCCTGATCATACTCTATCTCCATGGCAAGCAGCTCACTTGGAGTGAGCTACTCTGCCAATGTTGTTTCTTGCTCCTTCTCCTTGGCTAAGGCCTTCCTCAAGCCCATTGTTCTTATCCTTATTCTTGATAGATGCCCTTCTTCATATTCACTTTCATAAAAAACATCCAAGACTTCATCAAGCCTAAATTTTGTCTTCTAAGTCTCTTTCCGGGCTTTGATTTCCCTAACCTCATAAATGGCCTTTTGTGCCTCCAAATGCTTGTTTTCAGTCTCATAATAGTCGATGACATTCCTAGCCCTAGCTAGGTTGGCTTGCGAAACTTTGATTTGGGCATCCTTTCCTCTGAGCAGCATTCTTGTGACTCTTGCCTCATTTTCATCATCACTGTCAACATGAATGAGTTCAAAATCCTGCTCATTCTCATGCTGATATCCTTCTTTTTCCTCTATGACCTTCTCTTTGCCTTTGTCCAGCTGCTTAGTTGAAAAGGAAGGCATGGTCCCTTGCCTTTTAGAGGCAGCAAACATAAGAGGTGGAGAGAACTTAGAGAAAAAACCCTAGTATGAATGGGAAGAGGGTTATTTGGTGGAGGAAAACCTAAAAGGAGTGGGACCCATGGAGAGGGGCTTTCACTTGTTTAAAATAAGGGCAAGGCAACCATTGTTTCTCATGCTTGTATTATTCATCTCATTGTCTATTCAGACATTGTGCATTCTCTATTGTTTAGCAAGAGTTGCCGGAGGAATTATTGTTTAGCATTACTTCTCCTTTTTGAGAGGCCTCTTGAGGGATTTTTCTTCATTCTCAACATTTATTGGCTCAAGGCCAAAGCATCCTCCTCCAGGATAGCGTTATTGCTGCGGCAGCATAATTCTGTGTTGTAGGGTGTTGCAGTGGAGGGCCTCAACACCACTTCCGGAGCTGATTTTCAGAGGAGGGAGTCTCCATTCCTTTGGGAAGATAGTGAGGAAGGTTTCAGCACTTATTGTACATCTTGGCAGTAGGCCAACCTATTCCCTTTCCCCTACACTGCATTTCCATCCAGTGACTGCGTTATTTTTATTGGAGAAATTGCAGTGGGGCTCTTGCAGATTGTTGGAGGGTAAGATATTTGGTGAGAGGATCAGCCTTTCACTCTAAAGATCCATTGGAGGAGGCATATTTAGTTTGGGCATCATCTACATCCATCTCCATCTAGTTCTATTTCTGAGTTGCAACTGCTACCCAACAACTTCAGAATTTTGCAGATTTTGTGTTTCATAGCCAATCCTTCCAGGATTTACATGAGGTAGCCTTTGGGAGCTGATAACTTCACTCCCAATGTTGTATTGGGCCATATATTGATATATCCATGTATTTGACATATGTTAGCATGTATTTTCTCTATAAAACTGCGTTGTCATAGCTTGGGCATACATGTATAGCAGTGGTTTTGTCATGATTCATGTACTTGTCTCTTGAGGATTGAGCATTGCATATCTTGTGTAAAATTTCCTCAAAGATCTTGTATTCTATTATTGCTGCTATTTCTTAATAATATAGCCATGGATTTCTCTCATGTTTTTATGAGTTGAGTGTTGCTGCTGCTTCATTATTGTGTTTTCATATTGCTGAGTCTCCAACTTTAGAATATCTTGAGATATTCTCATTGTTGTAGCATTTTCCCTGATTGGGAATATTACAGTGGTATCAGAGCATGATCTTTGGCTCAGCTGGTGGATCTCATCCATCATGCTATCAAGGAGAGAGAAGCTGAAGACTCCACTATGTGGAGAGAAAAATGAAGATAAGCTTACAAAGCTTCTTCCAAGAACTGTATAGAGAATTCATGAAGAATTTGAGAAGATAAGAAAGGAGATATGTACAAGATCTCCAAGAGAGTTTGAAACTGAGTCAAAACCTATTTTTTCTTATAGGGAGTGTGATCATGCAGCCACACACTATGAGGCATAGCACAGTCACATGGCCAGCTTTTCCATAAAAGGAAGAGAAGAAGGAGGAATGTCGAAGAGAGGAGCTCTTAGTGGTTTCTTGCATGAGTATGAATCTCAAACTCAGAAGTTTAGAGATCATATTACTTTTCCAAATTTTTGCAAGATCATGGTGAGGAGGATAAAGCAGCATAATATGGATAGATTTCTTCTATCTATCTTTGATGGTTCCCCTACATGTTCAGCCAAGGCTTGGGTAGAAGAGCTAGACACCTTTCTACAACAGCATCAGATTTCCAAAGATGAAGCCCTCAGAGTAGCAATGCTGCACTTGGGAGGTAAGGTCTATGCATGGTGGTTATTTGAGTCATTTACTTTGAGGAAGGCAAATACTTCTTCCTATGCAATTTTCATTAGAAATTTGATGGAAATATTTGGTAGGAATAATTTTGCAACACATGTGGAGGAAACAAACACATCTAAAAAAACAAAACCCTTGCATGTGATGGAGAAAACCATATACTCGTAATAATTTCATAGAACTATGAAGGAGGCCGATTTCTTGCATGATACTTCATCAGAGGCAAGACCTTCATCTTTTATTTTGTCACAAGGAGACAGAGATATCCTTTTTCCAAAAGAGGATCCAATCCATATAGGGTTGCCCACACATGTTGAGGAGGCTAAGGGAAACAACATTTTCATTTCTAGAGTTGATCTAGCACCTCATGCAGAGGGAGGAGGAGCTCTTGCTCCCACTAGAGGGATTCTTGCATCTTTGCAAGGAAGTCCCCGGGATCTCATACATGGAGGTCCAAGCACAATCAGTGAGCAGCATGATTGTGCAGCATTGCAGCTGGAAGGAGGAGGAAGGGAGGAAGAGCAGCATCAGGTGATGAGAGGCACACACCCTTCTCTGTTTGAGAGAGCTAGTGCAAAGAGGAGGCAGACTATATTGCACTGTGAGAGCAAGGGCAAGGTTTCCCAACCATATGTACAATCCACTCTTGACATTGATGTCTCACTGCATATAGGCATTCCACCAGGGAGGCCACCAGATCTATCATTGATGGAAGACATCTTGTCTTTGGATTCATCGCTTTTGGATTTTGGAGAGGTGAAGGGTTTGGAGGATAAATTTGGCATGAGGGATTTCAAAGTAGCAAACGGCAGCAGGAGGAGAGCTTCACATGCCAGATCACCAGCACTGTCTCTTAGGAGGATTGATTCTTACTGGAGATCTCAACTCTTGGTAGAGTACTCCAAGGATATTGGTGCATGCATGATCCTTGATGACCCAAATGGAGATGACAGATACATGGTGGATGATGTGGTCATCTATTCAGATGGAAGAGTCTTCTTGACTAGAGATTCTAGTCTTAAGGAGAATTTTTTGCATGCAGCACATGGGGACTTCTTTTCCATGCATTTTGATGCATATCTTGCCTTGGCAAAGGAGTTCATTTGGGAGGGAATTCAACAAGATATATTTCAGCATATGGAGAGATGAAAATCCCGGATGATGATGGAGAGGATTTCACAGCCACCTTCCTACTCATTGGGAGTAAGGGAGAATTTTCAGTTGAGCCATTTCAGCTCAATTCTTCGAGTACATAATGTAGAATTTACAATTTCACCTTATATTTTGTACTTCTTGTATTTTTATGAGCAAAATATTGTACCAAGTAGGATTATTCCTTCTTGAATATTGTATAATGATGTACTTGAAGCCATTTGTAGCATTGAGATTGGCTATCTCATTGGTGGTTTGTGGGGAAAGCCACATGACTTTTGGTGTGCACCATTGACACCTTTTCATACTTCCATATCTATATCTTGTAAAATGATTGTGGCAGCAATCAAGTGGCTGGAAGAACACTTGTTTTTGTTTGATTTGATGCAGGCAAGGGATGCACTGCACTGGTTCCATGGGTGGAACTATGATTCACTCTTCGATTGTCATTTGGCAACTTGTTCTTATTGTACTATGCTTCCATGTATTGCTACTATGTTTATGTTCATGGGGAGATTTTATTGGAGAGTGGGCTTGAGACTAAGGATGCCCATTGGGAGCATGTTTCTCCCTACTATACATATTGTACATTTCAGGAGGAACCATGGGCCAACCATGAATTCCACATTACATTTCTTTTCTTCTTGTGGGAGGGGCCACTTGAAGAACTTGAGGAGGCACTCCATGGATCATGAGAAGATGGAGGAGTATCCACAGTCAAATATTTTCCCTTTGAGGATGAGGGGAGACTCATCTATGAGCCACTCCATTTATATGAGCAAAGCATGTGGTAAGAGTATCGTTTATTTGCATAGTAACTTGTGTATATGTATGCATCTCTTGACCATATATCTGCAGGGATTTGATCAAAGAAGGATTATTCTTCCTTCTAGATTTGATGGTCTACATAAGGCTATTATGGATGATCACTCCCTAAGAGGAGAGGGGGAGGGTATTTCTCATGGAGTAAATACTTACATTGCACATTACATCATTCACTTTCTCCAAACTTGTGAAGAGATTGGGGCAGCAAGAAAATGGTGGGGAGGCTACCCATCATTTTATTTTCTATGGCCGTGGAGAGTCAAACTGCATTGGCTACATTTGAGGGATCATTGTCCTTCTCCCTTACTTCACATGGAAGCTAGCATGATTCTCCTTATGGTTCCCTTGGTTGATATTTCTAGAGCTTTCCTTGGGAGCATGATTGGAAGAGAGACACATGGGGTGAATGTGTCCTTGGAGGGAGAAAACTCCCACACACTTTGCACTACGTGTTCTAAAGGGGGCATGGGATATGGTATGGCCACTATAGCAGCTCATTTTTTTCCTTATGAGGTGATCCATATGAGGAATGTGATGCCATTAGATGATGACTTCCAACTCATCACATATGATATGATTTGGGCCAACATGTTTCATAGCGTTGGAGGAGAGATTCTTAGAGGTCTAATCTCCATCTTGCCACTTGAGGGCAATGTCATTGCAGCCCAGGATCAGCATACACTCTACACTTATCCTAAGTGGAGAGGAGGACAGCGTGGGGTAGGATATTTTTTCTACCAAGATCAGATTTTCAGCCCACCTACATTGTCGGAGCCAGCGGTGGAAGATAACTTTCAGGAGTTGCCATGTTGGGAGGTAACTCATTTTGCTTGGTTGATTGCTTGGGGATGGAGGATCCACATGAGGAAGATATTCCTCAACACATTATATACTCCATGCCTTAAGAGGAGGCTTTCCAGTTCTGTCATTGTAGTTTCTTGAGGACAAGCAACATTTGGGAGGGGAGGACTGTAATATTCCAAAATTTTCCTACAATAATTTGGAATATTAATTTTTGCTAATTTCACCTAGGAGGAGAATAAATGGGTAAGGAGACCCATGCATAATGAAAATATCAATAAAATATCTCATAGTATGAAAGGGGATCATCATTGGAGCTATTTTTCACACCCTCGTGTGTGAACAGGGTTATTTGCAAGTGGACAAGGTCAAGTTTGACCAAGTCAACAACGCTGGGATAAGAGGTGGAGAGCACTTAGAGAAACAACGCAGTATGAATGGGAAGAGGGTTATTTGGTGGAGGAAACCCTAAAAGGAGTGGGACCCATAGAGAGGGGCTTTCACTTGTTTAAAAGGAGGGCAAGGAAACCATTGTTTCTCATGCTTGTATTATTCATCTCATTGTCTATTCAGACATTGTGCATTCTCTGCTGTTTAGCAAGAGTTGTCGGAGGAATTCTTGTTTAGGATTCCTTCTCCTTCTTGAGAGGACTCTTGAGGGATTGTTCTTCATTCTCAACATTTCTTGGCTCAATGCCAAAGTATCCTCCTCCAGGACAGTGTTATTGTTGCAGCAACATAATTTTGTGTTGTAGGGTGTTGCAGTGGAGGAACACAACACCACTTCCGGAGCTGATTTTCAAAGGAGGGAGTCTCCATTCCTTTAGGAAGCTAGTGAGGAAGGTTTCAACACTCATTGTACATCTTGGCAGCAGGCCAACCTATTCCCTTTCCCCTACAGCGCAGTTCCATCTAGTGACTGTGTTATTTTGAGTGGGGCAATTGCAGTGGGGCTCTTGCAGATTGTTGGAGGGTAAGATCTTTGGTGAGAGGATCGGCCTTTCACTATAAAGATCCATTGGCGGAGGCATATTCATTTTGGGCATCATCTAAAACCATCTCCATCTAGTTCTATTTCTGAGTTGCAACTGCTACCCAACAACTCTGGCATTTTGCAAATTTTGTGTTTCATAGCCAATCCTTCCAGGATTGACATGAGGTAGCCTTTGGGAGTTGATATCTTCACTCCCAATGTTGTATTAGGCCATATATTGATATATCCATGTATTTTACATATTTTAGCTTTCATTTTCTCTATAAAATTGCGTTTTCATAGCTTGGGCATACATGTATACCAGTCGTTTTGTCATGATTCATGTACTAGTCTCTTGAGGATTGAGCATTGCCTATCTTGTGTAACATTTCCTCAAAGATCTTGTATTCTATTGTTGTTGATATTTCTTAATAATATAGCTATGGATTTATCTCATGTTTTTATGAGTTGAGTGTTTTTGCTGCTCCATTATTGTGTTTTCATATTGTTGGGTCTCCAACTTTAGAATATCTTGAGATATTCTCATTGTTGTAGCATTTTCCCTGATTGGAAATATTACGGAGAATATTCCTTCACATGTGAAATATTTCATGATGACCCAAATCATGGGTGAATACCTCTCAAGCAAATGTGAGAAATAAAATATGGATTTATTGTAGTCTTTTTATCTGGTTTTAAGGAATGGCTCATAGTGGCTTATGTCTAAATTGGCCTGTTTGAACCATTTTTCACCTACACTAGGTATCCCAATGGCAATAGCAATGGAATCTGATGACATCTCAAAGTTTACCCCTGCAAGATTGACTTGTTTCTCATGTAGGTTAAGGATGAAGAGCCTTGTTAGCTCGGGGTGATTCTGCACCTGCTGTAATTTCTCACAAAATTGGTAACAGCCTACATTTTGAAAGCATGAGACAGTTAGGGGAGATGCATCAAGCTCCATTGTGTTTAGTGGTTCAAACATGTTAATCCTCCCACCTCTGTTTTGATGCCTCATTGGCACTTGGCCTTATTCACCACTACCACTATCACCTTCCCTTGACATTTTGATCATTGTTGATTTTGAAACCCTAGCTCTGCTTATGAAACTGATATGTAAAAGGTGATGGAATGGTGGTAAAAAGGTAGCCTTTTACAAGTGAGTGAGAGGGATGAGTGAAGGTGTAAGTATATGATTGTGAGGGAGAGGCAAAACCCAATGACCACCCTTGTTAATTTGTTTAAATATATGTTTTGACACCTTGCACTGATGGCAAATGGATATGAATGAAGGTAATGAATTTGTCAAATTTCTTGTGGTGTAGGGGCCAGAGTTTATGAGTGAATGGAGAGGGTGAAGGCACAAACTTAGATGAATGATAAATTTTTCAACAAGGCAACCCTCTGTGTGTTCTTGCTGGTCTTCTTAGCATGCAGATGGATAAGTGTTTTTAAACAGTGATGTCCAAGCATGAAAAATTAGGTTTTTCTCCTTAAATCTTCATTCCTTTAACCAAATTATGACAAAAATCCTTGAAAGGGCTTGATCAGTTGTACCTACTCCTTAAAGAAGTTTGAAAAACCTTTTTTGGCACCTTGGAGGTATTTTTGACCTAATTTGAGGGTTTGCAGGTGTAGGAGACCCTCTTGGCCAAATGCGCAGCACACAGGTCTCGGGTGAGTCGGGTCGTGCAAGAGGCAGTGTTGTGTGCCAGGCGCGCAGTGCCAAAGGCTTTATGTCGGGCCTGTCAGGTCTGCCAGGTAAACACGTAGCACGTTTCTAGACGTGCACCACGTACCTCTAGGTGTGTTATGCAGAAGAAAATTGCACGAGGATTTTCGCCACGGGCACAACACTCGACTCCAGGCGCGCAGCACCATCCTGAACTCACAACGCCTAAAAAACTTAGCCAATTTTGACCTAAAAACTCACAATTTCTCCTCCTGAGCATTTCTAATTCTTCTCCAAGGGAAAAATGAGTCAAAATAAAAAACATAATTACCCTTTATATGCTTGGGATTTAAATTAAATCATTGTAAACCCCTCCTTATGTTTTGAGCCTTTTCAGTTTTCACTAACTCCTTTAATATTTAGCTGTGTAGGAGACTTGAAAAACTGCAAGAGAATCTTCTTCTTTCTCCTTGAGATTTTACATGCTCATTTGATATCTTCTTTGGAGGGCTGCTCACAGTAGTATTCTTCAAATTTTCCTGTGTTTTTTAATCACAATTTTCCACTTGTCTTTCTTACCGTGTCTTACTGACCATTTTGCACTATTTTCTCTACAGGTTGCTGAGATGATGAAATTTGACCTTCTTGTTTCCCCTTGAAGCATAATAAGCTCATTTAAGCATCTCTTCGGGATTTCACACATTAATACCTTCAAAAAATGTCCTTTGACAGCACTATGGATTCAAACTATGCCTTTTACCTTCTTTGATCACTTCTGATTTGCAGGTGCCTGAATTGATAATTTAAACCTTGCTCACTGATACCCTTTACATCATTATTCTGCAGATTTTGTTTGAGTCACAAGGTTGACTTTCTTTGGATTTTTTATATCCTTCAATATTTTCACTCGGAAAGTGTTATGAGAACCCTAAAGTGGCTCTCCCCTTTGATCTTTAAAGCATGCTAATTTCACTTTTTACAACTTCAGGAACTTAAACAATGGCAGTGTCTCCAAAACTTCTTTGTTCTTACCTTGGAGCTCAAATTATCTTATGTTCGGTATGTGACTGAAAACCTTGGCTTCACCTTTCTTGCTGATCTTTAGGGATGACAAGTTGAGCTTGGCAACTCTTTAGGATGCTTCCACACACTAGAACCTTCACAATCCTTTTACCTGCACCATGGAGCTCAATTTACCTATTGATCACCTTTGGCATGACTAAATTATTTGGACAAGTTTGGAATCTTTTCAAATAGAGACATCTTCAGAATGCCCTTGTTGTCATCATGGATTTTAACTTACCCTTTCACCTTCTTTGATCATCTCCCCAAAACCCTAGGTGTGTGGAATGCTTAAGAACAATTATCAGTGTTGTCTTCATTTCTATTCAGTTCACCTCACCTTTTTCCCAATTTCATTAATAATATCTGAAAAAATTCCTTCATGTTGGGTTTGGTGTGTCTCCTTCAGGTCATTTCTGCCATTTGTTTCACTGTTTGGCACTTGTTGGCCCAATCAAGCTCAAAACCCTAATTCTTCTTGAAAACAAACTGCTTCCCCTTTCTTTGCTATGAATGTCTTTATTGAGGAGTAGGCCTCTTACCTCACCAAATTCTTTTGATAGTCATTTTTAACATTCGTGCAGAAGTGTCAAAGTTCACATTCACCTCTTGCAAAACTTGAACTTGATAAAGCAGCCCTCCTTGGAGATTTTATGATATTTCTTGGACAAGCATGTGCTAATCTTATTTTACATTTGAGCTAGCTTCTAGCACGTTAAAATCATAGCTTAAAACATCAATGATGATCCTACAACTTATGAAACCCTAATGACCTAGTGGGAGGGTCCTTTGACCTGGTCTTTGACTGAAACTTGGTTTGGGGTCTTCAAGTGTAAAAACAGAGTATTTGAAAAATTGATGTATTGAAGATCCAAAATCCAATGTACTTGATTTATCTAAAGAGCCTATAGAGATAGCTTTGAGACCATCAATTCTTAAAGAACCTAGTGAACATGGGAAAGAATAGGCTGATTGGTAACCCTAGATGGGGAGTGGAGTGATGGGCAAGGGAAAAATAGAGTAATGAGGTTATAAGTGGAAAAATAGGATAGATATGAGTGGCACAAGCCCATAAGGAGTCTTTTAGGAGTTGTAGGGTGACCATGAAAATGAAAAAAGGTAGAATAGTGAAACAATTTCCATAAGGATAATGAAGGTAGTGAGATTTCTAAAACTCACGATATTTAGGGAATTTTGTTTTTAGAAATATTGAACCAATATTTAGTCATCTACAGATAGTAAAAATTACTGATGACTAACAGGATGAAGGTGGGATTCCCACTCAGGAACACCCTGTGCTAAACAGCACTACAGTCTTAGCTAAACAGCTGAAGAAAGAAAACAAGTCTTAATGGACCATATCAAAATAATAATCAACAACATATCTTCTATGGCTACCATTCCCTTCCTTATATAAGTGGTGAGCTTCCTCACCCTTGGTCCCACTCATTAAAGCCACTACTTCCATTCATGGAGTATCCCTCCAAAACTACGTTCTCCCATAATGAATGTCCACTCCTCCATGACAGCGATGTTGATTTGGTCAAAGTTGGCCTAGTCTACATGCTTCAGCCCCTTTTCACACATAAGGGAGCTTTATGAAACCACTAAAGTGATCTCAATTCACATTAACAGTGGTTTTATTCCTAATAAGGAGATTTATGGGTCACCATACCCTCTTATTCAGCAATCAAAGAAGAAAAAGAAAAAATTAATATTCCAACTAGCTCATGGCTAATTGGGAGTATTATAGTCCTTCCCTCCCAAATGTTGCTTGTCCTCAAGCAACTGAAAAGGTGAGTGTTGCAACTCTTCTCCTCATCCATTGGTAACACCTCCATGTGATAAACTCTCCTCATAAGCCAAGTGTCTCCCATTCAATCCCTCCATGACATGCTCCTCCCAAGTTCTCATGAGATGCAAATGACTCATCCCACAAGGAAGCAAAAGTTCCAATGTAGAAATCATGGTTTGCCCAATGTTCTCCCTAAAACATGTAGCATCATAAACATGGAGAATCTCTCTCCCAAAGGGCACATCCAATCCTTCCATCCTCCCTCCAGTCATTCCCATAAAAAAGAATAAGGACATCATCAATGTATGGGATCAAAACCAAGTATACATAATCTATCATATGCAAAAATGGAGGTGGATCATAGTCCCACATGTGGAACCAACGCAGTATATCTCCTGACTGCCTGAGATCATGATGTGTTAAGTGATTTCCCCTCCACTTACTTGTTGTCATAGTCTTCTCGCATGCTTTGAGAAGGTGAGAAATGTTTGGTGCCTTTGGAGTGCACCCTGAATGGTAAATCATCTCCCTATACCCTCCTAGGGAGTGCCATGCTCAACATTTTTTATGGCCCAAAGTTGGCCATGAAATTTATAAGGAAGAATTCTCCTACTTGGAGAAATAGCCTACTCATATATGGTAAAGGAATACAAATAATCATCAAGTAAATCATTATGCATATAAACATGATCCTTACCATAAACCCTGCTCATACAAATGGAGTGGTCCATAGATAGATCCCCTTTCATTCCCAAAGAGGAAAGAGGCGGTTGAGATAACTCCATAAAATATTTATGTATCTCCTCCATCTCCACATGGTCCATGCATCTCTTCAAATGATGATATATCTCCTCTTCAAAGCCTTCCCAAGTATATCCCTCCATGATGGTGTGGTATGATCTCATGGAATAAGTGTGGCTGAAGAGAAAATATTCATGTGCTTCTTGTAGTAACTTCTCCTTGAGCTTGGATTCTCTAGATAAGAAGAGCCTACCATTTTATTATATGACCTCATCTCTGATTGAATATCCCTCCTCTTGTAGCTGTTCATCAAGTATCATGCAAGTAAAAATATCCTTGGGATAATCCACCAACAACTAGGATTTCCAATATGGATCTATCCTCCAAAGTGACGACACTAATGATCTATCATAGAAAGCATCTGTCATATGGCTACCCTCCTATTTGACATCTCCCATGCCAAAGTTACATACCGGGATGTTGTTATCTCCTCTCTTATGCTCCTCTTGTAGTTGCTCATGCTCAAGTAAAGTTTGAAGCTTTTGGAGGTTAGTCTTCCATGGGAAGCTGTCACCTATCCAAAACTTCCTGAGTTTGGCCAAAGCATGCATGAGTGGCCACCATCCTCCACCATAAGTGGAAGATTTCTCTCCAAGTGAGAACATCTTCTGAGCCTCCAAAGTCAAGGAATAGTCACATTGCACCATAGTAGTTCCATCATCCATCCCTGTAGCATCCTCTCTCAGTGCAAGATGTGGTGTGAGAGTGGGTAATGATGATACTGGAAGAATGTCTCCCTCCTCCTTGAGTCTACCCAAGACTCTCTGTGCTATACCATGACCTCCCAATGTTCCCACTCCTCCTAGATTTATGAGTGGTGCAACCTGTTGTGAGAAATCTTTGATCATCTTCCAATTAAGGGGTCTCCCTGGTGGAATGCCTCCATGTAATGAAACATCAAGGCCTAGAGAAAGTTGTATATGTGAGTGGACTGATTTTTCCTTTCCCTCACTACGCAAATCATCCTCCTACTTTTGTGCATAAGCCTCTTGAAAAGGATGGGTGTGTATGTTCCCAATCACTTGCGGTTGGCCCTTCTTCTCATCTTCTCCCACCTGCTACAAGATCTCACAGTCTAAGGTGTCTTTCTCCAATGTAATAAACTCATGCACACCCAAGGTCATATTAGTGTCAAGATTTTTAATCAAAAGGGAATGATATATCATAGTGTGTGTCCCCAAGACTGTATTCAATGTTGGAACACACTTCCTCCATTGTTTTGTCTCATTTCATATCAACATAGACACATGTTGCTCCTGATATTCATATGTGAGATCCTTTGGAACTTCTTGCAAAGATACAATAGCTCCCCTAGTTGAAGAAATTGTTTCATCTCCATCTCCAAATGGTGGTAGATCTCCTCCTACTTTTACAGCGTTGGAGGCTCTTTCTTGCTTTTTCTCTTCCTTCTTCTCATCACTGGAGAATACCTCATCATTAAGAGATCCTTTAGCTTGATCTCTTTTTGAAGGAGGAATCCTCATGTCTTCTTCTTGAAAAGAAATTTCTTGCTGAAGTGGAGCTTTTTCCCTTGGAAAAATATGTTGCAGATCTTTAACCCCCTCAACAATGTTCTGAAATGGAGTTGGTTTCATGGATCCTTCCAAATCATGAAAAGGTTTTGATTTCATGGGCTTGGTTAGCTCCCCCAAAGAAGTTTCAGATTTTTTTAGATCAAATCTTCTCACTAATTTCCTAGTGAATTGTGAATAAGTAGATATATTTGCATTATTCAATGAAGAAGATTCATAAAACCACCAGGCATAAGCCTTACCTTCAAGATGTAGCACTTCTACTCTAATGGCATCCTCTTATGAAACTTGATGCAGCTAAAAATATGTGTGTAGCTTCTTTACCCAAGCCTTGGATGTGCTCTTGGGTGACCCATCAAAAGTAGGTAGAAAGAATCTACCCAAAGTGTGTTGCATGCACCCTCTTCTTCTATTGTGGTTACTGGGTCTTTTATCTTCTTTTATTTGACAAAACCCATGGAAGTTTAGATGTTCTTTGAACCTACTAGATTGAGATTCATATTCTTGGAGATAGTCACCAAGAGTCTCCTCCTTTGGTGTTTCTCCTTCCTCTTCTTCTCTTGCCAAGAATGTAGGCATGGTACCACGTTATAGATCTGATGGTGTAGCTGAATGCTTACACCCACAAGGTGAAAAACTGGAGATTTCTTTATGTAAAATATCTCTTATAGAATCTCTATATATCTCCATCCTCATCTCTATGATGTCTTTTTTAATGCCCTGCATAGTTTTAAAAAGAAGTCTTGAGAACTCCTTCCCTTTCATTCCTCATGATAATGGGGTTTTACCCTTGTCTTCTTTATCATCTATATTTTCATACTTATGATTTCTTCTTCTGAGATACCTCTTCTCTCTATCTGTGAGAGGATCTCCTTTTTATGATGACATATTGGCTTAAGATGCACAGGCTAAGCCAAGATTATGCTCTGACACCACTGTAATATTCCCAAATGGGAAAAGTAGGGATATAGAAAAAAATGTTGGGAAATATCTATGTAAACATCACATCAAAGCATGAGACCAATATGGAGCCTTATTATTCATCATAACAGCAGCAAACATGTTTAATATAATTGGCCACAAAGCATATAACAAGATACAACAAGCCTCCAATAAATAAATCCCTCAAGAATGAGGCGCTGCTACTATATCAAAATTCCGGAGACACTGCTACATCGTAGTCATAAGAGCACTGCTACAAAAAATGAACACACAAAAGATAAAGGGATGAAATATTCCTCAATAGATACAAAAAATTAAGATCTAGGCTCTATACAACCTCCAACAAGAAGCCCAAGAGATTTTTTAGAAATACACCAATATACAAGAAATGAATCAAAGCCCTAGAGCTAAAGGTTCACTGAAAAAATAAAACTGGAAGGATGTGGCTAATATTATATGCCAAATAATGTAGCCTCCTCCAATGGATCCTCTAGATAAAAGAATGATCCCTTCACTAGAAAACCTCCTCTCCAAATGGTGTACTAAAACCACCCCTGCAACTCCTCCCTAAAATAATGTAGTCCAAGACAAAAACTGTGTTGTAGGGGAAAATGATAGTGTGGCCTAATGCCAAATGGTACAATAAGGCTCAAGGGCCTTCCTCACTAGCCTCCCAATGGAAGGAAACCTTCCTCCACTAAAAAACAGACCAGAAATCACCCGAATTTATTATCCACTGCTGTAACCTACAACTCAGCACATCTCTCAACAGAAACTGCGCGGTACCACAAGAATGAAGCTTTGGCCTGATGCCTGAATTTTTAATGTAGTGAAAATACTCTTCCTTAGAGGTCACTCAAGGATATAGGTGGGATTCCCACTCGGGAACACCCTGTGCTAAACAACACTACAATCTTAGCTAAACAACTAAAGAGAGCAACAAGTCTAAACAGACCATAAATCCAAATATCAAAACATAAACATGATGATCCATGGCTGCCATCATCTTCCTTATATAAGTGGTGAGCTTCCTCACCCTTGGCCCCACTCATTGAAGGCACTACTTCCATGCATGGAGTCTCCCTCCAAAACTGCATTGTCCCATAATGAATGCCACTCCTCCATGATAGTGTTGTTGATTTGGTCAAATTTGACCTAGTCTATGTGCTCCAGCCCCTTTTCACACACAAGGGTGCTTAATTAAGCTGCTAAGATGTCCTCATTTAACATTAGCAGTGATTTTATTCCTATTAAGGAGATTTATGGGTCTCCATACCCTCTTATTCAGCAATCAAAGAACCAAAAGAAAAAATTAGTATTCCAACTAGCTCATGGCTAATTGGGAATATTACACCTTGGCCTAATGCCGGAATGTGGAAATGTAGTGCAATCACTTCTCCTAAGTAGGCACTCAAAGTCCTTCGAGGATGAAGGTGGGATTCTCACTTGGGAACACCCTGTGCTAAACAACATTGTAATCTTAGCTAAGCAGCTGAAGAAGAAAACAAGTCTTAACAAACCATATCAAAATAATAATCAACAACATATCTTCTATGGATGTCATCCCCTTCCTTATATTAGTGGTGAGATTCCTCACCCTTGGCGCAACTCATTAAAGCCACTACTTCCATTCATGGAGTCTCCCTCCAAAACTACGATGTCCCATAATGAATGTCGACTCCTCCATGACAGTGTTGTTGATTTGTACAAATTTGACCCAGTCTACATGCTCCAGCCCCTTTTCACACATAAGTGTGCTTTATCAAACCACTAAAGTGATCTCCATTCACATTAATAGTGATTTTATTCCTACTGAGGATATTTATGAATCTCCATACCCTCTTATTCAGCAAATTAAGAAGCAAAAACAAAGTTTAATATTCCAAGTAGCTTATAGCTAATTGGGAATATTACATTGTTCTACCACAATTTATGAGTCGCCTACTGCTTTTAGGAATGCAACGTTGAATTCAATGGATCTTTGCAAGCCCAAAATGAGTGCCTCTTATTTAGCAGTGTTGTTCGTGCACTCGAATTCCAAGCGGCTAGAGATCAGATGTTTTATTTGCATCGGGTCTATTAAATGCAACCAACTCCAGATCCCTCCTACATTTTGGAACCATAAAAGTAAAAATCCCACATATCATATGTACAATGGATATGAAATACACTAGTACTACTACTACTACTAATTGTACAAAGGTCATTTCAACCAGTTGGACTAGGAAGGAGCTCCAACTGTGTTTTTGGTGGCACTGGGGATGGTTGTGCAAGATAACACCCCAGTTGAGTTTCCAGGAAGAAATTTTCAAAAATAAGTTCTACGAAAGCCACTCATTCATTATGCCTATTCAAGGGAGTGACATTATGCTTCATGATTCTTTCTGAGTTCACCCAAATATTTCTTTTTCTACCCTTATATAGAAGCCATAGGTGTGACCAGTCAGTAGCAAAGTATCCTTATAACTTTCTTGACCAATACCTAGACAACAATACTTTGTATTCCTCTGATATGCTCACAATCACTATATCTATGCATTTGTGAACTCACTCATCAGATGATAGATGGATAATTGTTTCTTTGAGTTCACCAACTTCATGGAAAAGGGTTTGTCCAACTAAATAATATGTGAATTTTTTTATTCTATTTTTAATTGATTTTATTTGTGATAGATAATGGAATTTCATTTACTGATGCACCAAAATCAACTAAGAAATTGTGTACGTTGAAATTGAATATTTCAAATGTTAACCAAAACAGGGGGAAGAGTGTATTTTCTTCCAACATAAAGTGTTAATTATTGACTCAAGGGAACCAAAAGACGTACCTGATCCCTTGTTTGAAGGGGCGTCATTACCTGTGGAGGACTTCCCAAGTGCTCGTAAGAGAATGTCCTGCTGACTCATGATTTTTGTAGACCCAAACATTGAAATATTCACACGAACCTTCTTCATGTCTTCAGCTATATTATAATCCACAGCAGGGAGAATGACCAAAGTTCCTAGGGGCATGAATTGGTTTCTGACTTCCGAATTTATGGTTTTATCTCTACAACTTACCAAAGTAATTTTCGTTGATACTGCTTTCCCAAAATTTCTTTGAGTGTCTTGTGATGAGTTGACCGACAAACTGATTTTCCTCAAAAAACATTCTTTGAGTCTCTAATTCGCCAACTCTGTTGTGGTGGCCACCCCTTAACTTCTCAAATTATACTGGTTGGTCTGCTTCTGGGCCAGGATATCACTCATAGGCTTCTTATCAGTTGTGCTCCTTTGGGATATGACTATTCAATTAAATATTTTTACTACATGCCCACACTTGGAGTTTCTTTAGTTGCAACAGCTTCTTCCTTTTCTTCTGAAGGCTTGGTTTGCTCATCATAAAAAATATGCGTAGCAAGAAATTTCATGGTGTGATTCCATTGTGGGAATTTTTTCTCAGAATGATAGGCTTGATGATATGAACAATATGTATCCATACCAAAATTTTCATAATTCAACATTATGTTCAAGCTTTGCACAGACTTCATTGGTTGGTTATTGTTGCTACCGAATTGGCAGCCCTTCTAAGAAGGTTGAATCTGGATTGATTTTCTGCTCGCGGAGGTCTCACTTGACCTTTGTTTTAGCTCTACTATCTAATTTGACATAAATTTTGCAAGACGGGTCAAGCTCTCGAGATCATACGGTTCTTTCTCTTTGGCCTTTCTTACGAAGGCCTAAGACCTTTTACCCGTGTCTTTGGAGTATTTTTTTGGTTCATCATCTATGATGATTCTAATTGCGCACAAGTCCTTCTCAACCCTAATCGTGTCTTCATAAATTTCCATCAATGTTTGCTTCGCAGTTCGCTTGAAAAACTGCGCAATGCTTGCCGACAAGGCATAAGTGTAGTAATCTATTGTGATGGAGTCATGAGGTTTTGTGTTTTATGGAAATTTATTCAAGATACAGTTGAAATTATAATTGAAATATTTCACTTTATCCTTTTTCTCCATCTTTAGATTACCCACCTCTTTCAATAACATGGTGGAGGTTTTATCATCAACAAATTTTTCAAGGAAATTTTTCTTAAACCCTTTCCAATTCTCGATGGAGTTTGGTGGAAAGTTGTGATACCATATTGTTTCTCTACCATGCAAGGTACATGGAAAAATTATACATGCAACATCTTTTTTGCATGCCTCAAGTGTTTTCATATGTAGGTAAAAGTTATCCAAGTGGTATTCTGCCTTCACTATTTTATCAAGGTCAAAATTCAGTAAGATATTTTCGAATAGTTAGGAATTTTATGCAAAACACTTAGAAGTGCAACTGGGCCCTGAGTCATCCAATCTAGATCTTGATCTTCCATGTTTTCATCTTCTCTCTCCTCCTCTTCTTTGTTAGAACCTGATGTCTCTCCTTCTTCTTCCTCCTCCCAACCTAACCCGCGAAAGGTTGCATCAGAGAATACAGTGTTATCTTTGTCATCACCATGAAAGAGTGAAGTATCTTCAGCTTTATCCATAGAGTCTACTAATTCTTCAAGGGTGGCCAGAACCAAATCTTCAAGGGTAGTGACCACTATCCCTGTAGGGGTGGGTTTGTTCTTCTTCAGAGAATATCAGAGACTGAGTAGTCTCGGGATCAATCCAACAACTTTTGTGAATTAATGGATTATAGGAAGGATGGCCTAAATGCGATCATATGGGATTTCACAAGTCTGTTTGGGCTTGGGCTGAGAAGAGTCACCAACTTCATAAACACAAGTAGGGGAGGTGCAATGAATGTTGTTTCCTTGACCATAAAGTGTGATTTTGGGCTCAATGGAGTTGTCAACCATAAATCACTAGCTTCCCTCCTTCTAGCGCTATAAATGTTGATGGCTTTGGACCCGCTAATATTCAAGGGATCTCCCCAATATGAGGTCCCAATTATACCTCACACCTTTTTTTTTAGGAGTCCCATCCGGAATAAAGGCCCAGTTGTCGATTATTAAATATATACCATGGCTCTAGTTGTCAGCAGGAGAGTCAGGGGTGAAAATGTACTTTCGCAAATCAAGGGGGGTGTTCCTGGTGATTTTTCAGTTGTAAGTGTGTCAAGGTTCTTCTAATGCGGGGGGGAGAGACATGATTCCGCCTAAAGGGAGAGGTAGTAGTACCACCCAAGAAGAGACACACTTGAACCAAAAGGATTTTTCTAACCTCCAGCGGAATAGTCCATAAGGGATGTGATGGTCATTACAAAAAAAAAATTGGAAAGGACTACCTAATGTCTTGCGAAATAGTCCACAAGGATGGGACATTAATATGAACCATTACAACACATTCTCAATAATATAAGTACTATAATAACTTAAATATTTCAACTATCTTAGCACATGTGAAAGAAAACATGAAATATAAACATGCGTAGAATAGTCTTACAAACATCCATAATCCATGCATGAAGAATGTGTTGGCCTTGAAGGCTTCAGTTATTAAGTAAAAGTTCCAAGACACATATGTACAATCAACATCACTAGCTCTAATAGTGGAGCATTGGAGCCACTCCTTGCTCCACAAATAAAATTGGCTTATCTCTCTAATGATTTGCTGGTGGAGCCAAGGTGAAAATTCCTTTTCTCATACAATGAGGGAGTATATATAACCAAGGGGAAATTCTTCCTTATTGTGACTGACTCCCCTCATGATTTTTTGACTTCCTATGACTTTTAAACTTACATGACTCTTCAAATTCCATGTGTGTCCTTTGGACTTCCACTTTACAATACATTTTGAATACAATATACATGATCCACAATAATGATGTGGCATATGGCCACTCATGACATGACACTACTGACATGGGTTTCTTGATGATGTGGCAACGTCACGCCACTACTATTGTGGAGTGTTCGATGTCTTCACGAAGATTATTTTCTTTTCACCTCTGCATGGCTTCGTGATAAGGAATCTTAATTATCTTCAAGTCTTGGATAGTGGTCACAAATTAGTGTCCCTTCACTTTCTCCTGATCGATCAAATAGAGATTTAATATCCAAGAGTGTACTTGAGCATGCTTCCCTCCTTCTTCTTCTTCTTCGTCATATTTCCATGAAATGATAGAGTACATATTCCTTCAATTGACTCATGATGAGACGACATCAACCTGAAAACCCCAAGTCTAAGATGGTGCATTCTGATCCATAAACTGAGCCCGAAATAAGTGATAGGATAGAAAGATAGACTCAGTGACTATGTAGTTCGGGAAGGCAAGGGTAAGCCCCCATCCTTGAGATTATGTGGTTCATAGTTCATGTTGAGCTGAGAAGCAAGGCTACGCATTTTCTGGAGCAAGTGGGACAGGCTGAGGGGATGGGAACTGGAAGAGATTACTGCATAGTTCTGAGGGTCAAGGAAGGTCAGGTTATTGTGTAGATGTGTAGTTCAAGGACTCAGGGATTGAGCTTGAGGCTTCAAGTTGCGAAATACATAATTCAAGCTGGGTTGGGAGACATGATTGTGCAATTCTGGAGTTCAAGACTGGAGCTTAGGCACAAAAATTGTGCAGTGATGTAGTCCTGATGGGCAGGAGCTACGAATTATGTAGTGCCAAGAAGTAAGGTCGCAGCTAGAGGTCTAAGACTACGCAGTTCATAGCTCAGGGGGAGGGTTGGTGAAGCTAAGTTGCTTGGTCTGGAATATTTTTTCGAAAAATGGCTAAGTGTGGGATCAATGAGATTAGTGTGAAATATGATCAACTTTGACTGTGATCACACACTTACAGTAATTTTACAACCCAAAAACATAGATCGTACATAACACATGAACAAATAATTTCTGTCAGTGCGACATCTTTATGACTAGTTACGACAAGTGTGACACTAAAAATACACTTTGCGACGACCGTGACGACACTTGTGTAACAACACTCACAACTTTCGAAATGAGTGCGACAAATATTTATGAGGTTAGACCAACTCATTTGCAAAAATATGACCTCTTATAACCACCAGAATCGGCTTATACATATGATGTGATATCCAACATTCCTAAAGACAACACTTTTCCCAACTTGCCAAAGGGAACACAAAACCCTTAGAAAGAAAATGAAATGAGTTTTGTAGTTTGCGACAACAATGAACAAGACCAAGGAAGGCTCTAAAATTGGATATAGCAAAAAAAATTGGAGGTTTTTGTAGCACCTACAACAGAAGGGAAGCTTGGTAATAATAATCATAGTCATTTACTCAAAAGCAAGGGAAAGCTATCTCTAAAATAAAATAAAAATCTCTTGAAAAAAAACCTTATAAGTAGGAAGGGACTTAATCAACCAAGAAGATTTGTAAGAATAATATGTGCACCTATTGTGGGAATGTTGCACATTTGGAGAAAACATGTTTCAAGAAGAGAGATGGCCTAGAGAAGAAGTTCAAATCACTTAAAATTGAATGATCAACTAATCAATTTCTGACAGCTTTACTTTCTTAGTTTGAATGCAAGCTCTGAATGTTCATACCACACAAAATGAATGGGCCCTTGATTGGAGTTGTACCTACCATATGAAAAAGGAATATTCTCTATTTTATTCCATGGATAAATATTTTGAGAAAATATTGAATTGTAAGACAAATGTTCTCTTAACATTCTTGGTCATGGCAATGTCCCCTATCAACATAGTAGAATATTGATTGTATATCATATCCCTAATTTAAGCATGAATCTATTTTCAGTTTTGAAATTGACATGGACTGGAAATATTGTTGAGTTTTGGATGGATCGGTTCGTTTTTAAATATTTGAAGATATATCTGTCAATTTTCGTCAAAGGTATACTCAAGTCAACTATATAACTATCCAATGTCTACGATCTATCTTGAACTGATCTTGAACCAAGTTCTCTTATGGTACAAATAACTAAACGAAATCAACTATGGCATGAATGCTCATACATTTGAATTATAGAAGCATCTAAATTATGGCACCATAGAATATCGTTGTTGGGATACCAAAGATACTTCCACCTGATGGATTCTAAAGAGGATTTATGCTAATAAAGAATCAACATGAACCCTTCAACTATGGGAAGGCATGGCATGTGCAGAAACCACTAGAGCTTGTTCACAATGATCTATGTTGCATAAATAAGCCTTCATTAATTGGTGTGAGATATATTCTAAGTTTTATTGGTGATTTTTCAAGATTTAATTGGATATATTTCGTGAGAAATAAGAGCCATGTATTTGAAATATTCAAGTAATTTCAGGCCTTGGTCAATAAACAATTTGTGCACTCAATTAAATGTGTATTATTAGATAATGGTGGAGAATATGTTAATTGGCCCTTTTAATACTACCTTACTTAGTTGATTATATTTTGGAAATGATATGTTCCTCATACTCCCCAGTAGGTTTGTGTCACATAATGGAAAAATGACACCCTTGTTGAAATGGGTGGATATCTTCTACAAGCAAAGGCATTACTAACAAAGTTTTGGGTTGAAGCAGTTTACTATGGAAAATTCCCTTTAAATCTTGTTTTTCCTAGAATTTTCAATTCTATGGCTCTAGGAAAATGTTGGCATGGTCGAAAACCCTATGTTAGTCGCTTAAGAGTTTTTGTATGCATTTCTTAGGCACATATCCCTGATGATTTCAAAAAGAAATTGGATGAAAATAGTCATGCTTGTATCATGATAGGTTACTCTAACAAGTCAAATCATATAGATTATTTGATCCTATCAAATATAAAATCATGATCAAGAGAAATGTCATCTTTCATGAAAAGTATTCTGACATTAAGTTGTTAAACTCTTCATATGGTATGATGAATAATGATCTCATTGACATTGTTGATGACTCATGTTCGATTGTACTTTTATTTTGTCTCTCAACCACTCCATTAACCATTTTTTTTAAGCCGACTACTAGTCATACATCTTTGACTAAATTATTACTCTCTTCAGTTGAACCTCATATTGGTTCCCAAACACCGTGTTTACCTCGACGGGCTACTAGAACTATTGAAGTTATTATATCAAATTTCAATGATTCTTCTACTAGTCAGATGACTTAAAGTCACAAATGATATGCTAGTCTTGCGTTGATGGCTTGTGTGCATGAAACTATTGATCATAAATCCTTTATTGATGCAAAATGACAACATGAATGGGAAAAATCTATAAAAACTAAAGTTGATTCTCTCTTGAAGAATCACACACAAACATTAGTTCCTCACCTACAAGGAAAGAACAACGTGAAGTGTCAATGTGTATATAAGAACATATTCACTTTTGAAGGTGTTCTTGAGTGTCATAAGGTTCACTTAGTTGCAAAGGGATTCTCACAGCAAAAAGGCATTGAATACAATTAAACATTTTCCCCTTTTTCAAACATATCCTTTATTTAACTTATTCTTTCACTTGTTGCTCATTTTGATGGTAAATTCATCAAATCTATGTTAAAATTTCCTTCCTTTTTTGATACTTATCCGGAAAAATAAAAATGGAGCAACCCCATGGTTTTTTGATAGATTCTAATCTTGTCTACTCATTGCAAAAGTCACTCTATTTTTTGAAGCAAGATCATCGAGCTTAATATGCAACGATTGATCAATTATTTTTCAATATTGGGCTCAAACATTGTGAATTTTATCATAGTCTTTATGAATTGCATCTCAATGGTGATAACTTAATTGTTTTTATCTATGAAAATAAATTCTTATTGGTACTAATACAGATGTAGTTCTTATATTGAAGAAATAATTTGTTGAAACATTTGAAATGATTGACCTTGGTCTTTTGAATTTATTTCTTAGTCTTCAAGTCTTACCTTTGTCTCATTGTCTCTACATCTTTCAATCTAAATACGTATTAGGCCCATTGAAAAGATTCAGCATGGAAGATTATAAGTAGAGTGCTTCACATTTCAATTTTGTGTTATGTTGATTAAATAATTTTCATCTCTAAATGTTGATGCTACCCTTTATCGACACCTGGTTGGTATCCTCATATATTTTACTCATATTTGACCTAATATTTCCTTTGTTGTTAGTGTATTTTCCTGGTTTATGCAAGATCTATGAGAAAGTCACTAGAATGTTGCAAAGAGAATATTTTTCTATCTTAAGGGTACCTCTCACTTTAGTATCAAATATTCTTGAAGCTAATATTTGTTGGATGGATTCACTAATTCTAATCGTGTAAGAAATAGAGATGACATAAAATTCAGTTTTGCTTTTTTCTTTCTGATCTTAAATGGTTGACCATTGATTTGGTCATGCAAGAAACAACGTCTATTATCACTCGTGAATATGGAAACAGAATATCGTGGAGTTGTCAAAAATAGGGACTAAGGAAATTTAGGTTCTTCGGCTCTTCTGTGAGCTTGCCTTTCCTATTTAGACCTCAACTACTATCGATTGTGACAATCAAAATGTGATCTAGGTCATTGAAACCCTGTTTCACACTGTAAGATGAAGCATGTCAAAATTCATGCTCTCTATCTCTGACAATTGGTTCAAGATAAAATTGTCACTCTTGTCTATTGAAACACTATTTACCAACTTATTGATATTCTTACAAAACCATTAGCCAAATCGAAGTTTGTCAAACTTTGTAGTTTGTTCTAGCTTCAAAAAGCTACAATTATGGGTGGGAGGATGTCCTACAGATATAATTTCATCTCCTAGACCTCCAAAACGTTGTGTTGGTCGGGGGTGTTGAAACCTAAGGTTATGTTGGTTCATCACATCCCTAGAGTTTCTAGAGACAGTCAGTTGAAGGGTCGACTAAAACTAGATAGTTAGTGAATAACCACCTTGTGAGACAATTAACTTAGTAGTCATAATGTTGGTCGAGTAATTGAGTAGAAAATAGTGGTTGACTATCGGGTACATCAATTGAATGGTCAAAGGAATCAACTAATTTGTTGGATCAACTTGAACAGTTAACCAACTAACATGAAAATAGCCAATGAGATAGCACGAATTTACTGGAGACACAACTAAGCCTCATCACTTAACCAAATTCTCTGTAATTCAAGGAGATCAGTTAGATTTGATACATATAAATGAAGGACCCTATGGGTGGAATATGAGTTAGAGAGTCATATGAAAATGTGAGTCATATGTTTATTCATTATGCATTGTGGTGTTCTAATCATAATGTGTTGTGCCTTAATGATATAACGATGTCTCTAGACATCATCTATCATCTTGGAGCATTATTTTCTCTTCTATTTAATCTCTTATTAGATTCTATTTTATGTTCTCTATGTTTAGTTCCTAGTATTAGAGCATACCCTATAGTGGATACTATTGGCCACCCTTCTCTTCCACTTATGACGAATGGTTCAACAAGTTCTTGGTAGTGCTACCATAAATTTTTATATCTTGAACGCATTTTTGGGGCATCCGTTTGCATTTATGGCAATTGAAACAAGCCATAAAATATTTAATTGTATAAGTTTCCAATCATACAAAGTATGCATTAAGCTTTGTCATTGTGCAAAAAAATTCCCCAAATGGATTTTGTATGCAAAAGTACACCCTAAGGAAGTTCATGTATTAACTAAGCCCTTCGAGTGTTGCATGCATTTTTCCACATCACCTTCTAAGGTTGGGATTTTAACATCTTAGGACTTTATATTGTATTCTATAAAGGAGCTTTTGGTCTCTTGCAGTGTCTTTTGATGAATAAGCATAGCCAACACATCTCTTTTGAAAGATAAGTTACCACCATTCTAAGTATTTTGTATTCTTTGTGCTTCGTAGTGTTTTCTATTTCATTTATTAATAGAATTTTGGTATCACTATATCACCATGCTCCATGATATCCTTATGTCTTCATTTATAATTTTTCTTTCATTTTTTATCTATGATCAAATTTTTCAAGAAAATATTTGTTTTATGTGTTGAATGTTGTAGTTAAAAACTCAAAGTATGAATCTAAGTTAAAGAGATTTGATTGTAATTTATTTGTCATAGAATTTTTAAATTAAAAAATAAATATATTAGCATGGATTGAATGAAGAGTAGTATTTAGTTTCATGTATGGGACTAAGGCTAGAGATTACTAGAAAGTACATGTCATAAGTGGAGGTAGCCTTAGTGATGAACATAAGGGATATTAGTTTTTTTGTAAATGCTATGTAGGTTAAAACCAACTTTTGGTTTGGAGTCCTAAAGTAAGACTTTAAGTTGTTTCTAATTACGTAAGCATTCATCTTTCTTGGATGTAAGAAAATAGATCAATGACCCAAGACCCATAGGCATCTAGTAGGAGTGTAAGCCTACCCCTTACAAAGTATCAATGGATCGTTTTAAGTAGCATGATTTTGCTTGAGTAATGATGATGAGTCATTTTACTTTTTGCATATAACAATCAATCATAGTTATTCACATTGCTAATTGACCACTAAACTATAATAGGGTTTACAGGAAAAAATTAATTTATTCTAAATTATTAAAAAAAAACAAGAGTCATTTTAGAAACTACCTACATTATTATTATTATTGGTAATTAGGTTGAGCTTATGTCAGGGTCAGCTCATGTATTAGAAAAACGGCCTATCCATACTAGGATGATATCACCATAAATGTTCGAAACTCAATCGATATGGACATCCCTTGAGATAGTTTAATTCCCCGGAAAATAATTTCATTTTCAACTTCTGATGAAATTTTAACCTTAAACCCAATAAAAACTAACCACTCTCAAACCAACTAATCTACACTTCATAAATAACTACCTACATTTTCAAAAAACTTAAAAGAAAAACACATATTTCATTTACAATCTCGATATAGTAATCTTCGTTATTACACCCTGTATAGTGATCTTCTTAACCCTCGATTTCCACCCTCAAATCGTCGAATCTTCACGTATGACGTGTCATTTCAATGAGGCTTTTAATAAAGCTATTATTTCTTAATTGATTTAGCTAAGCACGTTAATTTAATTTGATTTAAAAATACATACAAAATTAAGCAAATTTAATACTTTGTGTTTTTTTAATAGGGCATTAATTCCAACGTTCATACCATGTGAGGGAATTTGATAAAAGTGTGGTTGCCCCCACACGATCTTCGTTTCTCTTTCCCTAGTACCAAGGAGGTGCTCAGGTTTGATTTCTTGTGTGCTCTGCAAGGGACTTTAGGTGATTCGCTCTTCATGATAAATGTGCAGAGTTATGGGAATCTTTGCTATGTAAGGAAGGCATTGCATGTTTATGTCTCTATCAATAATGGTTTTAACCAGACAATATCTGCATTGACCTTTCACCGAAACATGTGCTAGGGTTTCCCCACACTTAATAGCTTCTGGTCTCTTCTCAAAAAGTGTAATGTTCCCTTTGTTTGTACTGACTCATGGGAAAGATTCTCCACTGATGATGGATGCAAGAGCTGGTTGGGCTCTGGAGGCTTATTATATTAGACAAGGTAGACCCACATGGACCCAAGGTTGTTGGAGGACAAAAACATGAGCATGGCTGAGAGAATTAAATACACCTATTGATCAGCCTACAAACAGACCTTCTAAGGACCATATTGTGCAATTCCTTTGGCAGAATATCTTAAAAATGTGACCAAATCTAAGGTAAATGATGTATCTTAGATTTTTTTAAGTCATGAGGATCATTTATGAAATATCATTGGTATATCTGAATGCATAAGTCAAACAATGAAGTTAATTTAGAAGTATAATAGGTTAATAATTTATAAAATATCATTGGTATATGTGAATACATAAGTCAAACAATGAAGTTAATTTAAAAGTCTAATAAGTTATGGTGATAAAATATATTTCATGAGAAACGTACAACAAATTTATGGGATAAAATAAGGAAACCAAATTTTATCATTCTTTAAATTATATAAAAGCCTAATAAGTTAGGGGGATAAAGATAAACTTTAGCCTAATAAGTTAGGGTGATAAAGATAACAACTTTATGTGATACAATAAGGAAACCGAATTTTATGATTCTTCGAATTCGTTAAAAGTCTAATAAATTATGATAATAAAATATGCTTGTTGAGATGGTTACAACACCATTATGTGATAAAATAAAGAAACTGAATTTTATCGTTCTTGAAATTAGTTAGTAATGCATATTGGTGTTTTACATAAATAAGATAGCTTTTCATAATTATAATAATATTATTATTATTATTATTATTATTTTATTTTATTTTATTTTTCTTCATGGTTAAAGAAAATTAGATTTTATGGATTTAATATTTTTGAGGTTTAATAATGTATTGATTCATTGTTAATTTAAAGTTATGTGGGTTTTTTTAAAGAGGATATGGAGTGGGCTTTGATTCATTTATGTGTGCATGGATTAGAAACTATTTAATATGGTCTTTTTGAGTGTAATCACACATTTGGTCATTATGTCAAAGTGTCTTCATAAGCTCTCATGGAAATTGAACCTTGCCCAATAGTAAAAAACTCCTTACTTTCACCATTAAATCCAATCCCTTTAGACATATAAGGACCTTAGATAACATAAGTTCATAAGCGTTGTTTTTAGAGAAATTATGTTTATTAATGTTTATATAAAATTATGGTTGTAATTTTATAAACACATATCTAATTATATGGGTGAGAGACAACTTGATGGAAGGTGATGGTTGATATTAGATGTAGTATTAAATATGATAAAGTTTCAAAAAATTGTTAACTGTAATACATATCAAAAGAATATTAATGCATATATTAATACTCATCCTAGAAGTAATGGTTCATGTCACATTGTTAACAGTTACAGTGATTGTCCTCGTTATATCAAAATTCTTTGTTGAAGAAAGTTTTAGTGCATCACCCAACAATTGAGGAAATTAATTTCCTCACTTATTCAAGTGTGATGTAATTGACATACAAAAGGAACTTACCCACATTTACAAACCTAGGGTATTGTAGTCTAGTGGCACATATGTCATGTCATCTTTCTAATGTTTTGATGAAAATTCTTAGGAAAGAGGAATCCTAGGTTGATGTGAATGGAGGCTTTGGTTGCATTGCACTTTGTTCAAGCGTTAGAGGATTATAAGCATGTAGGAGCTTTACATCAAAAACTAGTTGCATCATGGCATATAGTGTGAATTCAAGCTTGAATGCATTGTCACCAGAATGCTAGTAATGTGTATGGACCATATCACAGCGCTCTAATCTTATGGTGTTAACCCTTAAAAATGGATGCAAGTATCACAATAAACACACGTATGCAATTAATAGAAAATTTCAAATTAATCTTTCAAAAATGCATAAAACATAGAATAAAAATGTAGTAATCAAACTCAACATTTAACAATAGATATAAATAGTGAGTACACACACTTATCTTCGCAAATAGTCACACAATTGGTTATGGACATTGAATGTTCCATCCAACTATAGACTCTGTTGTTCCAATTATTTAAACAATAGGTCACCCTTGAGCTGGGTTTATGAATCCACAAGAAAGGATGATTCATATCACTGGCTATTGCCTACTCATAGCCAATACCCAATAAAAACTCATAGAAAACTTATTCCTACAACAATTTCAATGCATCGTCTCTCTTTCCCCTCAAATTGCACAACCCAAGGAATGAGATCTCCTTCTCTACCACATAGTCCCTTTGGTTATCCCACTTGCCTCTACAGCTCCAACATAAGTTGGCCAAGAAATCTTAGTTGTGAACTCTAGGAATTCCACTTCTAACATTAATGCTCACAACCATCGCACTTTCTCTTTGGAAATTTCCTCAACAAAATTTTTTTCATAGGCATAACAACATAATTTTCCATGCATTTTCTACCTCTAACAAGCTATCTTCAATACCCATTGTGGATATATTCTCTTCCCAACACCTAGAAATTTCTTTCCTATCCTTCCCCAAGCTATAGAAATTGTTATATCTCCCTATTTTAATTTTATTTTCTCTCATGCATGTTTGACTCTCATAACTTCCCAAAAAGATTGTTATTTTCCCATGCTTTCAATAACTAGGTAAAGTGACTTTCACACCAAACCACTTACACATATTTAATGATTGGGTTTTTTAAATAATCAAAATGGGAAATAAATTGTTCATTACAAAATTTATTTGTGGAAAGGTGGCTTGGGATTATTAGGCACGTATATTTTCCCCTTGACCCCCCTTTAACACCCCTCTCTTGTGGAAACATAACCCTGTGACTTTGTCCTTATTCAGCTACAATCAATGATATATTTTATTTATATTATTTCCATTATACAATGTTTACATATTATATCACTTGGTTCATAGCCATTCATTGTATTTAAAAATATACATTGTTAGCCCTGGGATTACACTCTATGTTGTTACATTCCATCTAGGTTGAAATTTCCTTTTAGTGTTAGAATAAGACCTATAATTTCTTTTCATTAGGTAAGATTTCATATTCCTTGCATATAATAAAATAACTTAATGGCCCATGATTCATACACATATAGTAGAAGTGGAAGTATATCCACTTATATATCACCAATGAATTATTTTAAGTGGTGTGCTTTTCCTTAAATAATAGTGATGAATTAGCTAGCATTGTGAGTAGTAGTAAACGATAGTGACCCTCACTACTAATAGAAAATTGAATTACATTAGGTTTCAACACCTTTTATAGAAAAAAAACAAATAATAGAAGAGAGAAAAAAAGTTTATGATAAATATTCAAAATATTCAAAATCCATTATTATATATTTAGTTATATTTTTAAAAAACTTATGTATTTTACAAAGAAGTGTGTGAGATTTAGATGTTTACACTCATAGGCATGGTCTATTTTGGAATAGAGCTTCCATAATTTCCATTCTTGAAAAAATAAAAACATATGGGTGGTCTAGATTTAACAATCTCAGAATATTATTCATCGTATACATAACCTAATGGATGAAATCAAGGGATTCCAAACCATTTTTCTATTTAAAAACGTATGCAATGTGTTTACGACCTCCACTGCGTCATGGTGTTACAAATTCTCGATTTTACATAAATTAAATGGCACATAAGACCCATGATTCATACACATCTAACAGAAGTGGAATCCTAGCCCTTACATATCACCAATGAATTATTCAAGTGGTGTGATTTTCCTTAAACAATAGTGATGACTTAGTCAACATTTGTGAGTAGCGGTAAATGATAGTTATCCTCACTACTAATTGACAACTGAGTTACATTAGTTTTTAACACCTTTTATAGAAAATAAAGAAAGAATGTAAGAGAGAGGAAAAGAAAAAGAATTATTAAAATGATTCAAAATCTATTATTATTTATTTAATTACATTTTTGAAAAAACTTACATATTTGACAAAGAAATGTGTGCAATTTATATTTTTATGTCGATAGGCATGGTCCATTTCAGAATAAAGCTTCCATAATTTCCAGTCATTAAAAAAATGTATGGATGGTGTAGATTTAATCATCTAAGAATCTTCTTCATCGTATACATAGTATAATGGATGAAATCAAGGTGTCGCACCTCTAGAGTGCTCCTCAAGTTAAAGTGTGTCGAGGCCCTCTGAGCATACAACACCAATAAGGTTCCTTAGAATTGTTGTGACCAATTTATGAGTACTTGACTCCCGAACTATTCCTCTAGCAGTTATACTTCTTATTAACATGTAAGATATATAATGTGTGAAAAATAAAACATTTAATCTTAACACAAATATAATTCTCAACTAAAATTTTATGTCTACCATATAGTCCACAATCATAACATCATCATATATGCACACATGCTACAAGAATTTGTCACATAAATGCAGCATAAAAATTCTCCACAATAGAACACCAAATTTATGCAATGAGACTCTCTGTGCTCTCTTCAATTTACAACGTCATGTTGATGACCAAAATTGACATCATCAACATGTGAGAGAGACCGCATGGTCTGAGCCTCGACTAAGCCCTTATTTGTTTGATGTGGTGGTTATGACTAGTTAAATTTGGTCTAGTTACCCCCTCTCTCTCCCTGTTGGCTTATAATATATATATTATTTACCAATAGAAAGAGAGAAAGCATATATACTCTCTTTTTGTGCACATGCACACAAGAATATCCTTAAGCTGACTTTATGGCTCATCCAAGCCGCAACTAAGGTATGCCCCTGTGTGAGGGGACTTCTAGAATCTAAATGCAGATCTATTCTATGGTTCATGTGATAAAGATAAATTCTAAACCTATCTCTATCAAGTAGATATAGATCTATCCTAACTAATAGAAAAATAACTAAATATTTGGGGATTTTAACATGCCTAATGTATCATGGATATGTAGTTAATGAAATGGTTCTACTAGCTTATATTATAATTACCAAAACATGCTCTGTTTAAATATGTTAATAGGAAAAAGTTCTCGTAATTTCAATAGTTATTAAATCAATTTTTGGATGAAAATTTTCTGAGTAAATAGTTACTCAGAAATATGGTTTAAGTGCTTAAGAAAAGAGAAACTAATAGCATATATATGTGACTATGAATTAGATAGCTAACCCAATAGACATTCATCCTCACATCAAACAAGAATGCACAATTTGAGAAATTTTTACACAGATCCGCCATTACATAAATGAAATTTTCATTTAAATAAAAGTATTCAAATTACAAACTAATGAAACCTTGTCTCTTTCTCTGTTCCTTGGACTGATATCCAACAATATTTCATAGATCATAAACTATGCTACTAAAAGAAAGAGTTGCAATAGTGAAAGCTCTTCCCCCAATACAAAGTCTATATTTGAAAAAGGAAATTCCCATTAACCCAAATCTAATTTTTCTCCTCCTTCCTATAGTTATAATCCCATATAAAAAAGTTCTTTAGAGCCTCTAATTGCAAGGAAGAGTAACCACTTCCTCCTCCTCAAGACTACTATTTAATTACAAAAATAAAACTAAAAATGGAGGACTTCAATGTTTGGTTCTAATGTGAATACTGCTATGATACCATGTAGAAATTATGTTGTAGATTTAAATTTCTCATGAAATTTACTAAATCACAAGACTAGAAGTTACTCTATTGATCTATGGAAGAAAATTCATGATTGAGAACATAAATCATTAATCATGCAAAAAGAAACATCACACATGCACAAAGATTTATCTAGGGGAAATCAATTGCTCAAAACCCCTTACTATCTGTATTGCATTAATCAAATAATTTGGATGCATACAATATGCTTTCTCAAACTTCAGCATAACCTACACTTGTATCTTCTATCCTCTTCTTGACTTACTTAACTTGGCCAATACTTAGCCAAATTTTCAAACCTCCAAGCCCCTAATTCCTTGCGTTGCTCCTCCAGGAAATTCCCTCATCTGGATTGTGCAAATACTTTAGGTCTTTCCTCTAACTGCATGAACCACGTGTACAGATTGGAATATGCTACAACTAATAGTACACTACCTTTGAGTCTCCATCTCAACTGGGTTACTCAAATTCTCTGTATGCATGAGCTAATTTAGGTTGATTGATTAGTTATCTGGATGATCACTAAGTGTGATTGAAGTTACATTGGACAACTTGACCTTCCACTAGTTTCTCCAAAAGTTGGAACTAATTTAATTGACCATAACTCAGTTTAATTGAATTAAATTTCTACAACTGAAATTAACTCAACCTAGGGTCCTATAATTTAGGAATCACTACGTACAAATGAACTTCATGCCCTTAACTCGAATTAACTAAGCTAGACTCCTATTTTTTAGGACTCAACTCAAGTAAGATGAACTTGAACTCATTAACTCAAATCCGGTGTTCTTAAATGAGTGACAAGATCCATGTCAACTCAGTTAACTCCTCCAAGTTATCTACTGATGTGGAATTTCAAATTTCGTCAATTTGATTAAGGGGAAAATCAAATTGAGACTTTCTTGTTGCATTTTCAACAGTTGTGAGATTCAGTAAATTTGGAGTTCTCAATATTCCATAATCTTACTTGTTGGTCCCTTCTCATTTCTCCCGGTCTATTATGTTTAATCCCATTCAACATATCTACTACCAGAAACCAATCAAAACCAAAATAAAAATAAATTAAACGACATACTGAAATCAAAATTAGAAAATATAGGAAAACCCAATTCTCCAATTAAATAAATTAAATAAAAAGAAAATTGAGCTTCCCATTGACCCATGTAAATATATTATTGGTCAAAGAGGACATAATCAAATGGATCTACAACAAGGGAAGCTTTGGGCAAATGAAAATGCAAAAAAAAAGCTCAAAAAATAGTTTTGATTGAAAATTCGGAGCTTTAATTTTATTCTAATTTTTAGGTACATTTAGTGACCAAATATGCTCATTAAACTACCTCATAAATATTCTTCATAATTTGATCTTTCTAACAAGACATCATGGGCCTCATTTGGCCAAGTAAAACTCAACTCATGAACCTCCAAAGTTGAAGTGTCAAAACTGCCAAAATTCTCGAAAATGCATGCTTGCCAAAATTGGGAATTTTTAATTAAAAATTCTAATTTTAGATTAACTTAATAAACCTTGTTTAACTATTAATTAATTAAAATTATAAAATAAATTACAAATTATTAATTAAATTAGTTAAAAATTGAATTTAAATAAAAATCTATTTACAATAAAATTATATACAAAAATTAAATTAATTATTAATTAATTAAAAATAAACTTTAATTAAAAATTAAATATATTTAATTTAATTAAATTATATATATATATACAACACTTCAAAACAAACAAACAAAAACATGAAGATGGAGGATCTCGGAAAGGTTTTAGAAAAGAGGCCGAGATAAGAAAGAAAGAAAAAAGAAATTATTTTAACATCCACGAGGCTAAAGATAGCCTATGGGAAAAATTTATTCTTCATCTAGTTGTTGTATTTGGCCCTTTTCCTGTGAAGCTTCACAATAAACGCTCCCAACTTCTCGACAAACCCCTCACTGAATAGATCATCCAAAGAGTTAATGCCGAGTCATATGCATAACTTTCCATGTTGTCTTTGAAGGCCTCACAGTCTAAAATGAAATGATTTTATGTTTCCACGTTTCTGGAAGAATAGAAAATACATACTCTTTCCTCCCACCCTTCTTTTGGCCTTTTCCAATTCCTTGTTTCACAACAGAGTTGATTAGAATTAGTCCTTAACTGGGCCCAATAAGAATTTTGGCTCTTCAGAAATATTTGCCTCTATGTACACTTTTTGTTGATGATTATGAGTGGAATTAAACACTTCAATATAGTACTTTTTATTTGTCCCTATATCCTTATACCAAGTACGCTTGTGGAACTTATCCATAACAAAATATTTTATCTCTTTACTGTTTATGGAACACATGTTCAAGCAAATGCCCAATTTACTAAACCATTTGTTGTTTTGTTGCATCCAAGTCTTCTTTCTTTTGCACAATATTTCATTAAAGACAACCTTAGGCCATCTTCCCTCCTCCATTTGCTCAATTGTTTTTAAATACCTTATGACTCACTCCATAGCAATTGCTTCAATAGGATTAGTCCCTATTTCACTTAACAAGATAGCATAAAGAACTGCACTTTTAATTTTGAATTTGTTTGTGATCAAACACTTCTGAAGTTTCTCAATTTGTTTCCACTGCATTTTTGATGTACTAGTGACCCACAGTTCACAACCGTAGAGAATCATCGGAATCACTAGAATCCCAAAAACACTTTGAGTGGTTTCCCAGTCCCATAACTTTGCCTCTCTACACCTATTTTCAAAAGCATAAAATGCTTTCCAACCCCCCAAATTTATTTTCTTTCTACAACAATCCCAGCTTAGATTTCTATTGAAGTCAAATCTGAGGTATTTGTAATTTGTAAATTCTTCTATAATGTTTCCTTCAAAGTAGAATGTATTCGGTTATGCTTTCTTTTTTTTAGATAAAACCACTACTTTCGTTTTTCTAATATTGACTTGCAATCCCACCCTTCTACAAAAATTCTCAAGGGATAGTAAGTGCTCTTGCAAACCAAGAGTAGATTTAGAAATTAAAATAAGGTCATCTGCATAAAAAAGAAGTTTTATAACAAACTTTCCCAAATGAATACCATCACCCCCTTGAAAATTTAGTCACTCCTCAAGTTTGTCGATATATAAACCAAAAAGGGTAGGAGAGAATGGTAAACCTTGCTTGACCCTAATATCGCTTCTAAAATTTTCAAAAATGCCTGCTGAAGTTCTAATTTTTACTTTCACCTCTTCATACAACCTATGCACAACTGCTCTCAAATGTCTAGGAACCCCAAGTTCCTCCATTATGTGCCAAAGTTGTCCATAGGAACCATTTCAAACTATTTTCTGAAATCAACAAAGAAACAAAAGGCTTCTTCCTTTTCTCCCAAAATTTTTCAATAATGTGCCTTAGAGTTATACAATGATCAACTCTGGAATGTTTAGGTCTAAAACCTGCTTTCCCTTTAGCACGCTTATCTCTTTCTTCTACCCACTTGATGATTTTATTTTCTAGTATTCTTCCAAATAACTTTTCAAATAAGGGGTTTATCAGTATGGTCCTTTAATTGGAGGTATTAATGACATCACCACTCTTAAAAAGAGGTATTGTCGGACAAGTTTTCCAAAATGCAGGGAACCCCTATTGTATGATGTTGCTGAAAATTTTTGTAATGTGAGGTGCAAGAATATTTGATCCCCAATTTAAATACTCTACTTGGAGTTCAACTAATTCTTTTTTTTTTCCAACACCCAACTTCTTGATACTAATCTCTACCTCAAGAGTTCAATATCAATATTGACAAAGGGATGAGGGTCAACCTTTGGATCATGCTCATAGAGTTGTCTTGCATAGTCAAACCATTTAGAATTTGTAATACTATTTTCAATTTGCATCTTTCTTAGTTGGATTTTCTTCCAAAATAAGTTGGGGTTATTTTTCACAAGGAAGATTAGTTCTTCCCTCCTTGAAACCGTGAAATCAACCTTTTTCTTTCTTAATATTTTCTTTTAAGATTTGAGCTTTATAATGGACCCGAGATCACGAGGATTGTAAGGGATAGGAGGAGGGAGGAATAAGGAGGTCTTCAGAGTCATAATGAGGATATATCTCAAAGCTTGGAGGAATAAGGGTCTCAGGGGAGATAAGAAATAGGAGTTACGAGAAGTTGAGTTCTGAGATGAGGTGGGAGGTGAAGTAGGAGAAGAGGAAGGTGAGTCGTGGTGGGAGGCTCACGTGGAGTGGAAACTCCCCCCAAAATTAAACTACAGAAACTTATAAATAAGGTTCTAGGAAACATAAAAACTACAACTGCTCGGGACATTTTAAAATTGAATTTAAAATAAAGTTCTGAGATTTCATTATGTATAGTTTTTATATATTTTTTATTATAAATTTTTAAGCCATTCATTATGTGCTTACACCCAGTGGTTTTATAGAACAGTTAGAAAAAATAATAATTAATAAAAAGCAATATTTATATATTAAAATTTATTAATTTACAAAAATTTAAGTAATATACAATTTGTACATTCTTTAGCCTATGTAGTAAAAATCACCAAACTTTGGATAAGCGTCGTTCAAAAACCGTGAGTCCAAATGAGATGAAATTAGAACCGATGGAAAGTTAGTGAAAAACCAAATGCAATGATGCAATCATAATGGAAATTTGAAGAAGAAAAAAATCTCGCAAAATTTTCACACACTTAACCAAAAGAAAATATTAAAAGTGATTTCGCTAAAAATTTTGTAAAGGGTCCCCATTATTATTATTAAGATAATAAGTTAAAAATTGGGGTGGTGCGGGGGGGTGTGATTTTACCACAACACGTCATAAGTTACAAAATTCAAGGTCTTAGACCCTTCTCAAAATTACAATGGAAACAACCCTTAATTCCTCAAACCAATTCCAAAACAACCATACATAACACTCTTGCTCGTCTCAAGACTCTCTCACACGATTTGGGTGTGTTCAGTTGTCCCAAGGTTTGATCCACTCTCCACCTCATATTTTTTGTTGGAACGAATTCACTCTACTATAGGGGTAGAGAAAACTGTCGTGTGACCTCCTCCATTCATTTCCTCCACAATGACTTTGTTCTTGCACCAAAATCAATTCAATCTAGCTTGTGTGAGCTCATAGAAATTCCTTCTACCACTCTTCATTCAACCTGTCTCTTCATGCCAAGTACACTCTCCTACATTCCATTTCTTCCATCTCTTATAGTTCCATTGTGCCAACTCGTGTGGGCATTCGTTTGTTCGAGTCGATGCTCATTTGTCCCTTGTTGTGCAAGAAACCTCAAATTCGAGCAGCTCAACTCATTCCATCTCATGCGTGGGGCTCGTGTGGTATCAATATGATCCATATTTATGAAGGAATGAAATGAAATATATATTTAAAAAAGAATCACAAAGATACAGTAAAATTTTGCTTCAATTAATAAATAGAAGCGATAAAATTACTTACATCTAGAAAGAGAGAAAATTAGTTCAAACAGAGGTAGCTTATCTCTGAGAAGAGATGTGACGGCTACACGCCTTTTGAACTATGTTACAATCAGGCTCTGGGGACATTTTATAATGAATAAACAAATATAAACCCTAAACATCCAAGCCCTAACCCTAGGAGATGAAGCACCAAAGGCTTATGGGCACCAATGGGTAAGTTGGAATGTCAACTTCCTGGGGTCGTAAATTTGGCATACAATCTTCATCTGGTGTGCATGATAGCCCATTAGAAAGGCTTATACAAGGTGAACATATTTCAACTGAAAACATCGATATTCCATGTACATTTTCCCATTTCCCCAAAATAATGTCGTTTAGAGCCTCAAAATGGATCTAGAATTTTAGGCACCGAAAACTACCAAAAATAGAAATTTGTTAAAATATAAATTGTGTTGAAAAATAGGAAACTGGTAGGAAATTGTGCTATGGCTAAGTGGACCAGGTGGATGGCTACCAATATCCACCTAAAACATGGGCCAAATCATTCCACGTTTAGGCACACTCGATCCACGTTGAGCGCATTTGATCGAGTGTGTTCACTTTGTCCTAGGTGTCTTGGGACCACTTTCGGCGTGGTTGTTCCAACTAGGGAAACATCGTGCAAATACATTCTAGGTAATCTTAAGTGCATTCCATTCCACTTTAGTCATTTTAGGCAGGTTCATACTAACTCTCGGGTGCCTTATCCTGGGCTTGTTCAGGCTAAATCAGGCACCTCATACAAGCACTCTTGTGTTGACTCAAACACCTTGTGTAGACACTCTCATGCTAACTCATGTGCCTTGGGTGCTCTCAGTATCTACATTCCAACACCCAAAAAATTTCATAAATGTCGCAAAATTTATAGTGGGTCTATGTCCTTGTGAATCACCTCAACTTACTCGTGTCACTCATGGGTGATCAAGCTTAGAGGCTTGACATCCTTCCCCACTCTAAAAATGTTTTCATCCTCAATAATGAACCTCTCCTATAAATTCATCCAACACCTAAAGGTATTTTATCCTCAATAATATTGGTTATCAAAATAACATCTCATGCTATCAAACAAACTCCCAATTGCATGAATCGTATGAAGAATTCTCATCTCTTGAAACTTCTCAACTTTGTGACTCTATTAATGCTCCTTGTTATACAGAATCTACGACTGCGGACAAAAGTATCTTCCCTAGACTAGGTGGATTAGCCTAGAACACCAAAAATACAAAGAATCTATTGTTTCCCTTAAAGTAAATGGATTATGGGATGAAGCCTACCTATAATCATTATATGCTTTGCTCCTCTCCTTGATTGAATGCTCCAATCCTAGCTCTGATTTCTATAATTATAACCTGCACAATTAGACAACACAAGCCAACGATCTATGGCATCTATGTAGAATCATCTAAATATTTCATTCAATGGATCGATGTGGCATCGAAATACATGAAATCATAACATCGTATACATGAATACAAATAAGTATTTTCAATAATATAAATGGAATGAGTTACAACTAGAAATAGGAGTTGATCTTGTAGAAGAGCTCCTCCAAGTTTACTTGTTCCTTCTTTTCCATAAAGTGAACCTCTAATCACCCTAATGCATGGAATGATAACTCTTCACAACAACAGCATGAGGGTATAATTTTATCTCCAAAAGGAAACCCTTATCTTGTGGATGGCCACAAATATATAGGATAGGGAGGTAAGTTGAGAGTTCTTATCCATTTACCAATCTAGGCCTTGAGATACGCTCTTGATGGGAGGATGGGATCAAAATATAAGGGATGCAAAATCCAAGGTAGGATAGGATAGGATTTGAATTTTTTATCTGAGGTAAATATTTGTAACAAATTCTAGAAGCTTATGGAATAAGAGGCTTCTAGAATCTCTCTCTTTTTCCCGAATTTATAGAACCAACACAAGTGCATAGTGGAGCAACCTGTAGGTGATCAACGCATACCACATTGGAGCAACCTATAGGTGAACGTTGTCCAATGGGAGGCCAGGGAGCATTGGTCTTTAAAATTACTTAATAATGTGTTTTCAAGTAGAAACTCTGGGATATGAGAGTGGCATGCATAGGGATTTGTGCCATGATGATGTCCGGGAGTTAAAGGATGTTGATTGATAGAGTTTGTAGGTCAACTAACCAGATGTGATAAAATGACCCATAACACTCATGTAAGAATGTCATGTGTTGGATCCCCTTGTGTCGTCAACTAATTAGGTAGTGAGTCTGATCGTAGCACTAACTCCACAAGAAATCATGTCACTCAAACAAATGTAAACACCATCACATCTCTCTATCATCTGAATATCTCCACAGATACTCATCATCTTAAATCTACTCATCACAAAGTACCTTTGTTAGGCACTCCACATCTCCTTGAACTTATCACTCTGAGAAACTAATAACTAGCCCATCTCCAAGAGCTCATAATGAAGATGAAGTGGTGTAGCCTCAAGGACTAAAATTCCACACTCCAATCTACCTCCTAAAAATGTACTCTTCTCTCTTGAATATTCTCTATCAAATCCTAGAAATAGTCTGTCTACTCCTAGAATGAAACCTCCATACATGTCTACAATTTATCTGAACAAAGTGGGCTAGGAACTTATCCTACCCTTTCTCTTCTTCATAAATCTCTCCAACTCTCGATCCTCAAGCCAACCGTCTGCTCCAACTATCTCACTAGACTCCCCAATCTCTTTGCTCTGTCATCTATACCAAGGTTCATCATCTTGAACCTCATCCTAGACTGCAGATCAAAATCCTTCCGGCTCCATAAAAAATGTTACATTCAATCAACTCATCCTCCTCATCATATATGTCAACAAAGTCAACATACTCAGATACCAAAGTCTTAACATCAATATATTAGGACTCCTAGCAAGACTCTGTTGAAATGGCACCAAGAAATGGCACCCCAAGGGGGCTTCTAATTTAATTTTGCCTTAATTAAATTGGAAGAGAAATTGTAATTATATCTCATGACAACATGTATTAGTTAACTAATTCAGAATGAGTGATTTAGCTTAGGAAATTTGACTTGCAAGTTAGAGAGTGGGCATGTAGAGTTCTCCCATGATTTAAGGGGGTCCAGTTACATTTATTTGAAAGTTGTAATTAGTTAACTCAAGAAATTGAGTTAAAATTAGTTTAACTAGTTCTAACCGAGAGATGAGCTAGTGGGAGGTCAAGTGAATAAAATATGTTTTAATTCACAAGTACTGATCAATTAATTAACTGATAATTTGCTATAAATATTTGTTTCATGTCAGTTCTAAGGAAGTCCCAATTGAGACCGAGGTTAAAGGGATGATATCTGTCAGATGTATAATTATAAAATTGTACATGTCAATTATAGAGTCATGTGGAGGCCAAGGATGCATTGCGCAATAAATTAGAAGGAATTTCCTATTTAATAGGGTGAAAATTCCTCCAGGAATGTGTCAGCAAGGCAGGCTGAGCAGAGTCTGAGAATTAGTTAATTAATTGATTGATTTTGCCTAGATCAAAGTGAGACAGTTGGCAAAGTGAAAGAATTTATATGAGATAGAAAAGCATTGTATTGTTTCATGATATTGAATTTATACAATATACAAATAGTGAGGTTTTAGGCAGTGTGCTTTCCCCAAATACATCTTGTTTTGTGTGTTTGATTGTCTCTTTCTTTTATTTGTTATGTGATTGTGTGATTGTGTTTTGTTTCTGCAAATTATGGAAGGATTAAGTATCTTGTTTTAGTACATTATAAGATCAGATTGAATCCTATTGTTATATTTTCTCCATGGTATCAGAGCACCAGGATTCAAAATAAGAAGAGAAGAACAAAGTTTCGATTTGATCATGTTTGAATTTGCATATTTATTCCTTCAGGATCCAGCAACATATCAAGATGTATTTCAATGGCTTGAGACTCGAATATGCACTCGAGGGAAATTTGAATTATATTTCATGGAAGTATATATGGAGGCAGTGCTCAAGGACAACGAACTGGATATGTTCATATATACTGATGTCCCAGAGCCCGCAGCAGCAGATGCTCAACTTCTTGATGCATGGAAGAAGAATGTAGCAAAGGAGAGAAGGATCTTGTTAGAGGGAGTTCGAGGTAATATTGTCTTGAGTCTCCATGGGAAGGTGACTCCATACGCGATGTGGAAAGTCTTGACAGATCTGTATCAAAATAACAACGACCACAGGAAGCTGGCATTGAAAGACAAGCTCAGGAAGATCAAAATGGAGAAGGGCGACACGATCCAAAAATACTTGACAAAGTTCACTCAGTGTCGATATTAGCTTCAAAGCATTGGGATTGTTTTTTCCTCAGATGATTTGGTGAGCCTATCTCTTCTAGGCCTTCCCTAGTGATCAGGAGTTCATAAATTTTGCTCAAAATTCAAAGTTACAGGATTGGGTTGAAACTAGGATGGTTGCATAGATCTCGTCTTCCTGATTCTGGAATTGTGAATGATTCAAAAAATCGATGTCATATGAGGGAGATATCGCATTCTGATCGAAATGCGAAATAGGTAAAATTGCGACAGTTTGACCAGGTTTGACTGGGATGCACAATCAGCAAAATGGAATATTTTAAGGAATATTCCTTTCCTCAGAACCAATCAGGGATTGACAAGTGTCTTAGTTTTACTTGTTGGATGTGTGTTTATGGTTTTATCTCCAATCAAGAGGTGCCACATGGCTAGCCCTGAGGCCTCCACGTGGCCCTTGAACCGCATTATAAAATTTTGGTGAGGTCCACAGGGCTTGACCTCGCAACATCCCTCCGAGCACATGGACAAGTTTCCAACTGCTCTATGCTAGTTCTTAAAATATCATGTTGACAGGTTCTATTTAAATTTTATAACATTCAACGTTGGGGGTTGGGAACCGCCGGCGGTCCCAACCCGCCAGTGGTCCCCACAACGCGTTCACGTGGCATATGTTAACAACCCACAATCAAACTCAAACAATTATTATCGTAGTCTCTTCCAGCATTATTTGCAATAGTTATCACATGACATAATGCTAACCGTTGTCAACTCTCCATGCGGTTATCGCAAACCCACCATCAAACTCGTAGTTCCCACCTTTGTAACCGGAGTTTAAGCATTGGGTTCTGCCCAACCACCGACGGTTGTTAACCACGGGCTTTGGGGGTCATGTGCCCAACCGTTAAGTTTAATGCCACATTTAGATTCGGCAGGTTATTTGGAAGCACGCCATTTTAGGCGGGAGTTACTAATTTAACTCCAGATAAGTGGAGCTCTCCACTTTTAGTGGATTTTTTCTAGGTGTAATTGGGCAAAAGAGTAGGAGACTCAATTTTTTCCCATTCTGAGTGAATGAAGAATCATTTTTGACTAATTGGAGCATTCTGGAGCCATTGGTGCAGAGAAAACAACCATTAGAGCACTGTAACTACATGTATTTGCAAAACTTTGAGCATAATGAAAGATGGACATGCCATTGGGAGTTGGACCAGTAGATGTAGCCCAGGAGGGGTGAACTAATTCATCATGCCTATTGTGTAAATTTAATGTGGTGACTTATATGTCTGTTTTACACTATTGTTCAGTGTTATTTAATATTTTTTTATGCTTCTAATTCCCCTAAAATCATCTACAATTCATGGTTAAAATCCTTAATCCTTAAGCAAACTAATGAGACAAGTATGCACATGTTTATAAACTGAAAATACACTTAGCACAGCAAAAACAATACAGTGATTTCCGGTCAGATGGTATCAGAGCTAGATTTTATTCTCTAGTTTTGTTTAGTGCAAATAATTGTTTAACTGTTCGCAAGTTTTTAGATGCTTACTAGGCTCAAGCTCAAAAGAGGAGAAGGAAAATTGGTGGAAGTATAAGGGTCTCAAGAAGAGCCAAAGCAAAGGAGAGAAGGATTGCCACAATATTCACCACCTCGTTCACCTCCTAAAGAAGAAGAAGCTCCATTAATCATGCCTCAAGAGGAAGGAGAAATCCACGAATAAGTTGATCCCAAGGAGGAAGAAAGAGTGTTCAGGAAATCATTTCTTGACATGACTGAGATGGTTAGAATCCTTTATCAAGAAAGGAATGAGATACTGGAAGGAGAAGGATCTAAACTTCATAAGGAAGGACAAGGATCTTCAGGAGGTCATAATGATGAAGATAAGTCAAAGAATGTAGAAAATCATATAACTAATGCGCTATATGTCTAAGATTCTCCTGATCATACACTATTTGACTTCATGCACAATACAGAATCTATTCCACCATTGTTCATTACTTGCGGAAATTAAATCAATTGCATGCACACATTGAAACCATAAAAATTCACACATATTAACACAGTATTTTAACGGGAAATCCTGAAGCTAAAAACCCCAACTATTTGTATAATATATGTCATAGAGATCATGTAACAATCCTCATACAAAGTTGATCATATCAAGCTCTCAATACAATACAATCGCTACACACTAATCAGGCTCGATCTAGAAAATCCATGCACCAATCTCTGCCACCTGCTAGCCTGCCTCTACTGCACAATTCCTGCTGAAGAATGGCTCTAAATGAACTCGAATTGGTCCAGCCTTTCTCATGCAATCCTCATTGGCATCTCCAATCACTGGGTGTCGCAAATCATGCAACACTATAGTCACAACTAATAGTCAACCTGCTCTTTCACCTACCTCTCCACTGGTCTCCACTGAAAATGTCCATGCACTGTAGTTAACTGATGTATTATTTAGTTGATTAATGATTTAATATTTAGTGAATTAATTAATCATTAATTCACACCACTCTCACTAGTGTATCAATCAGTTAGACTAGATACAACTAGCTCAACTCTGTCTAGCTGAGTTAAACTGAACACAACTCCACCAAATACTTCTCTGACTCCACCAAACTCTGTCATGGGATTCTAGCCCAGAATCTCCATGGAAATAAGCTCCATAACCACTACGAATATGTTGTCAATTCCTTTGCTCTGACTCTCATGCCACATACGTACACCTGGTGGAAGTGCTCCAAGAGAATAAGATAATGTTTAGAGTCCAAATATTATTAAGAGCTAATAATATTCGACATATTTATTTTTAGACTGGCAATCTAAAAATAGATTCTGCCCAATATATCTAAAAATATAAGTCCATATATTTTTCCAACTTGACCAACCATCCACAAATGGCATCCTGCAACTCATAGAATATGATCGACATGTATAAAAATAGACATAGTCTAAAAATAGACTTGCGCCAAAAATAGCCTACGGGCCCACTTAGTGAAGGCGACTCTTTTCACTAAGCTCATCATCTTGTTGCAATCTCAACACTCCCTCTCAAAAAGATAGGGATTATTTGCCACCCCGATCCTGCCTATGTGGTATTCGAATTTGCTCCTGGTGAGTGCCTTCGTCAAGATATCAGCATCCTGATCCTCTGTAGGAATGTATGAAAGTAACATGATCTTCCGCTACACACAATCTCTGATATGATGATACTAGATGTCAATGTGTTTAGATCTATCATGAAATACTAGATTAACTTATATTTTGATGCAACTCTGACTATCACAATATATCACAGTAGGATCCAAGTGTGAACCGAACAACCCGACCAGGATCTTCCTCATCTATATAGCCTCGCATGCAGCCAAACTTGCTGTCATGTACTCGGCCTCCACTGAACTGAGTGCCATGGATCTCTGTTTCCTATTGTACCAAGAAAATGTTGTAGACCTGATACTGAATATCCCTCCAGATGTGCTCTTTATGTCCGTTGGGCTCCCTACCCAATCTTCATCAATGAAGCTATGTAGCTTCACCTCATCCGACTGTTTGTACCATAATCCATATCCCGATGTGCCTCTGATATATCTCAATACATGCTTCCCCACCTTCCAAAAGAGCTTGGTAGGCTTAACCATATCTTGTGAAAGCTGGTTAACAGCATAGCCTATGTATGGTCGTGTATTGACTAGATACATGAGTGAACCAAGCAACTGTCAATAAATAGTGGCATCTACTAGCTCTGCCGATGTAGCATCCTCTTTCCTCCAACCACCAGGAAGAGTAGTGTCGATAGGCTTGCAGCCATGCATGTTGAACTTCCCTAATATCTCTTGGGCATACTTTCCTTGAGACACAAACAATCCATCACTGCGTTGCCAAATTTCCAATCCCAGGAAATAATGAAGGAGGCCCAAGTCCTTCATCTCAAACTCTTTTGCAAGATCAGCCTTGCATAAGAGTATCAACTGTTCATCACCCGTCAAAATCAAATCATCTACATAAAGTAAAATGATAAGCAACTTACCCTCCACCACAATCTGGTATAGGTTCGGATACGCCTCACTCTTGGTGAATCCAAGACCGGTGAAATAACTATCTATCTGTGTGTACCAAGCACGAGGTGCTTGTTTCAACCCATACAGCGCTCTCTTGAGCCTGCACACATGCGACTCGCTGCTGAAGATCTCGAAACCTTCAGGAAGCTCTATGTACACCTCCTCCTCAATGACTCCATTGAGGAACGCAGTCTTCACATCCATCTGATGAATGTACCAACCCATCTGCGCTGAGAGAGCTAGGATGCTCCGTATGGAAGAATACCTTGCGACAGGTGCAAAGGTTTCCTCATAGTCGATCCCCTCAATTTGTGGCAGAAATACGAGCAACAAATCTTGCCTTGTACTTCTCCACACTCATTGACGGCTTTCTTCACTTTGTAGATCCATCTCGAACCTACCATGATTTCCCTTCGGCCTTGGACAACCTACGAAAACATTTCGACAATCAAATCATACTCTTCCACCATGGCATCTACCCATGCGGCGGTCCTCACAACTACTCGAAGAGGATGGCTGCGTCATGCACTTGCTCGCCAGACCATGTATCCGGTATATCGGTCGGTGAGCATCTCTGTACGCGTTTTGTCTCGATTACTCCTACAATCTTCTACGCACTCAAGATTCAGTCGCTTAGCTTCTATAGTGCGCTTCCGCCCTCTGATGTTTGGCACTGCATGAGTGGTTTCTTCCACTCCATGAACCTCCTCTTGTGGCTGATCCACATCCCGAGGCTCATCCTTAGGAACTAATAGCTCCTCATCTGCATGCAAGTGTAGCTCCCTCTCAAGCGAACACTTCATGGCTTTCTCCTCATGAAATTTGATATCCCGTCGCACAACAGTCTTCCGACTGTCTGGAAAATACACACGATAGTTGTGGGTTGTTTCTGTGTACCCCAAAAATATCCCAACCTCTGCGGTGAAGCCCAGCTTCTTCTTGGCATCCTTTGTCACATGAATGTAAACAGGTGAGCCAAAAATCTTCAAATGAGAAATATCAAGCTTCTTACCAGAAAACGCCTCCTCGGGTGTACTCGTGCCAAGTACTCTATGAGTACAATGGTTTTGCACATAAACTGCAGTATTGCAAGCCTCATAACACAAGTGTATGGGAAGGCCCTGATCATGCAACATCACCTGTGCAGCACCCACGATCATTCTGTTCTTTCACTTCGTGACCCCATTCTCCTATGGGTTATGAGGCACTATGAGCTCTCTTCGAATTCCTTCTACATTTCAAAAGTCTTTGAATTCACCAGAGATGAATTCACCACCATTATCAATCCTAAGAGCCTTCACCTGCTTCCTCAATTCTTTCTCAACCAGTGCCTTGAACTCACAGAACTTTGAGTATGTCTCACTCTTCTTCTGCATGAAGAAGATCCAGCACTTACAATCAAAATCATCAACAAAGATCACATAATACCTGTGCTTTGCTGTCGAAGATACTGAGAAAGGTCCACAAACATCTGTGTGAATTCTCTCAAGGATCGTCGTGTTGTGACTATCCTTCTCATGAAAGGTGGATTTCACAAATTTTCCTAAAGTACATCCCTTGCACTGATCTGACTACGCAAGTGTACCCTTGGGAAGCCCAGTAGAAATCTGCTGCAGAATTTTCAAAGCACCATGGTGAAGATGGCCCAATATCCTGTGCCATAGCTCGCCCTCATCCCGGCTCACCACTCCTTCTGCCTTGCCTGCCATTGCTGCGCAACCATCTACCTGCAATTGATAAATTTTCTTAACTCGAACCCCTATCCTCTGGGTTTCACCAGTTGCCTTACTTTGCAGGAAAGCCTTTCCCTCGCTAAAGACAACATCATATCCCTTGTCTTCCAACATAGCCACAGAGATCAGATTCTTCTTCAATCCTGGAACATGCATGACATCCTTTAATATGAAGGGTTTATCAGGCTCCCTCTAAAAGGAAATGGTACCGATACCGGTCGCACTGTATCTACCATCATCGCCCATCTCGATGTGCACTCCAAGATCCTTCTCATCCAGATCAGCAAACAAATATTTGTCTCCGGTCATATGGAATGACGCACCACTGTCAAGAAACCACACTGAACCAATCATACTTGAGACCAAGCATGCGATCAGTGAAAAATCCAACTCAAATTGCGAGGCTAAGGCCTCTCCAGCTGCAGATCCAGTAGCCTTCTTATTTTTCTTCTTCTGTGGAAAATTTGTGGCGTAATGTCCGTGTTGGTGACAGTGAAATCACTTCACCTTGGACATGTCCTACTTGTTGCCTTTCACACTGGATTGAGAAGTATTCTTTTTTCACTTCCCATTCCTTTCTTTGGCAGCCAAATCGCAATTTTCTTCATCTTCATTCTTCTATGAAGATCCATCCCTGGTACTCCGCCTTATCTCCTCCTGCACAAGATCCGACCAAAGTCGCTCCCATCCTGGCAGTTTCTCCCGACCATTAACAAAGTCCTCATAGGAATGCCAATTCTTTGGAAGCCAAGGAGAGCCATGCTCACCAAGTCCTCTTCATCTACAGTCACGCCCACACTTCCCAGCTCATCCCTGCACTGTAAAAACATCGCGAGGTACTTGGGTATACTGTCGCCTTTCTCCATTTTTATCTTCCTGAGTTTATCCTTGAGCACCAACTTCCTCTGGTTGCTCTTGCTTTGGAACAAGTCTATCAAAGCTTTCCACATCAAGAATGGAGAAGCTTTACCATGAAGGTTGGACACTATGTGATCCTTTACACCTTCCAACAGAATCCTTCGAAATTTAACTGTCTTCCTTTGCCATGCGTCAAGTGCGGCCGCATCACTAGAAGCAGGTTTTGGAATTTCTACATCTATGAACTCCTTCAACCCATTGTCCTCCAGCACCGCCTCCATCCTGTCGTTCCATGCAATATAATTTGAGCTTCCCTCAAGGGCATACTCCAATAAAAATCCGTTGAAAGACATCTCAACTTTGACACCAAGAAAACACTGCTGCAAATTCGAATTCCACCAGCACAAAACTCAACCGTTTCAATACTTTGCAATTTCTCCAATGATCAATATAGCTCTGATACCATGTAGAAAATCATATAAATAATGCATTATATGTCTAATATTCTCCTGATCATACACTATTTGACTTCATGCACAATACAGAATCTATTCCACCATTGATCGTTACTTGCGAAAATTAAATCAATTGCATGCACACATTGAAACCATAAAAATTCACACATATGAACACAGTTTTTTAACAGGAAATCCTTAAGCTAAAAACCCCAACTATCTGTATAATATATGTCATAGAGATCATGTAACAATCCTCATACAAATTTGATCATATCAAGATCTCAGTACAATACAATCGCTACACACTAATCAAGCTCGATCTAGCAAATCCATGCACCGATCTCTACCACTTGCTAGCCTACCTCTACTGCGCAATCCCTGCTGAAGAATGGCTCTAAATGAACTTGAATTGGTCCAGCTTTTCTCACGCAATCCTCATTGGCATCTCCAATCACTGGGTGTTGCAAATCATGCAACACTATAGTCACAACTGATAGTCAACCTGCTCTTTCACCTACCTCTCCACTAGTCTCCACTGAAACTGTCCATGCACTGTAGTTAACTTATGTATTCTTCATTTTATTAATGAGTTAATATTTAGTGAATTAATTAATCATTAATTCACACCACTCTCACTAGTGTATCAATCAGTTAGACTAGATACAACTAGCTCAACTCTGTCTAACTAAGTTAAACTGAACACAACTCCACCAACTACTTCTCTGACTCCACCAAACTCTGTCACATGAGTTCTAACTGAAGTCTCCATGCAATAGCTACACTTAACCCTCAGGAATAGCTTAATTCATTCTGTCATCTCCTATGCCACATCTGTGCAGTTAAATGAAGTGCTCCAAGAGAATAAGATAATGTTTAGAGTCCAAATATTATTAAGAGCTAATAATATTCGACATATCTATTTTTAGACTGGCAATCTAAAAACAGATTCTGCCCAATATGTCTAAAAATAGAAGTCCATCTATTTTTCCAAATTAACCAACCACCCACAAATAGCATCCTGCAACTCATAGAATATGATCGACATGTCTAAAAATAGACTTGCGCCAAAAATAGCTTGCGGGCCCACTTAGTGAAGGCGACTCTTTTCACTAAGCTCATCATCTTGTTGCAATCTCAACAAAGAAGGGAAATGGAGGAAATTGAGGCAATGGAGAGCCATCATCCTCACCCTCATCATCATGATCCTCTACTTCTTCTTCAGTAAATTAGCCACACAAGTCAAAGAACACCGGTAAAATTCCTTTTTTAAAACTTGATGTTAAGTTTGAATTGCCAATGTTTAATGGTGAAGTCAATGCAAAAAATCTTGATAATTGGATTAGGAAATTGGAGGTCTATTTGAGAATCCAGAACCTTCAAGATGATGATACCAAAATCCAATTAGCTTCAATGAGAATGGAAGGTGCAACACTTGTTTGGTGGGAAGACAAGACAAAGGAGGAAATCAAGAAGCATGGTAAGATTATTCTATCATGGTCAGATTTCATTACTGTTATAAAACAATAGTTTTATCCATTAGATCATATGCAGAAAGCCATAATGAACTGGAAAAACTTTAGGAAATTAAAGGAACAAAATGTGCAAAAATACACCCAAGAATTTAGGAGAAGAGCTCTCTTATTAGGGTTATATTTGCACAACCAAGATACTTTGTTCAAGTACATAGGAGGCTTACATATCTACCTAAAACATACTATTCTCATGTTTACCCCACTATTCCAGATGAAGTATGTGTTCAAGCCACTCATCTAGAAGCTAGAGGGAAGAACATTTCTGAAGAGGGTAGAAAGAAACCTTTTAAGGGCAAAGCCAAAGAAAATACCTCAAAAGGTAAAAAAAAGAAAGAATGCATCTGTTAAGAAAGAGGGAGAAAAAGTGGTTTGTAAACATTTTTCAAAAGAAGGCCATGATGAAACTCATTGGTTGAAATTACATCCTGAAATGAGGCCAAAGAAACCCAATAACAAAGGGAAACAGAAAATTGCAGCCACAACTCAACATGATTTAGGATCTGATTCAGGTGATGAATCTAAGATTACATCCATGGGCTTGAAGAACATGAAGGGAAAATAAATTGAAACTAAACCCAGTACTATTACATCAAATTGTCACATACATACTCCAAATGAAGAAGGAAGAATAGAATCGTTTCATGTGAGGGTCATATTCAAGCATACCAAAATTGACACATTGTTTGACAGTGGGTCACAAGAAAACTTAATCTCTGAAGATTTGGTCAAGAAACTTAACCTTGAGACCATACCACATCCAAAACCATGTCCATTGGGTTGGATTTGTAAGGATACAAATTTACAGGTTTCAAAGAAATGTATATTGTGGTTTGCAATCACTACAAATTTTGTTGACACGGTTGAATTAGATGTGGTTCCGCTTGACATAACAGGTATTGTGTTGGGGAGTCCTTACTTGTATGACAGGAAATCGATCTTCCATCGCCATGAGAAAAAGTATCATTTATTCAAATATGGCAAGGATTTCATTTTTAGAGCACATCGCAAGAAGACAAACATTGGTTTGGTAAATGCTAGACAGGTAAAGAGGCTAGTAAATTCAAGTAAGAATTTTGTTCTTATGATTAAGCCTAAAAATAATGTTAATCATGAATCATTTAAGGTATGTGATCCTAAGTTGAAATCATATTTGTATGATGTATTTAATGCACATCATGAGATGTTTCAAGAGCCAACAGGATTGCCTGCAAAAAGAGAGATTCAACATGAGATTCAGTTGCAGCAAGATTGTCCTTTTCCAAACATTGGTATGTATCGCATGTCGATAATGGAGAATGCTGAAATAAAGAGGAAAATAAAAGAGATGTTAGAAAAATGAATCATAAGGCCAAACACCTCGCCATGCAGTTCACCCATAGTCTCGATACCAAAGAAAGATTGGACTTGGCACATGTGTGTAGATTTTCAAGATTTGAACAAGATTACGATAAAGAATCGCTACCCACTCCCAAGAATAGATTATTTTCTTGATCAACTGAAAGAAGAATTTTTTTTAATTAAGTTAGATTTACTAAGTGGATATCATCAATTAAGAATTGTAGAAAGTGATATATGGAAAATTGCATTCAAAACCAAACAAGGACTCTTTGAGTGGCTAGTTATGCCATTTGGTTTGTGTAATGCATCGAAAACTTTCATGTGTGTTATGGATAGTGTTTTACGTCCATTCCTTGATGAATTTGTGATTTTGTACTTATATGGCATGTTGATTTTCAACAAAACAAGAGAAGATCATGTCTTGCATGTAAATAGAGTGCTTGATATTTTGAAGAAAGAGAGATTGTTTCTTAAGATGTCAAAGTGTGAGTTTGGAAAGACTTATTTGGTATATTTGGGACATATTGTAGGAGGAGGAGAATTGAGGATTGATCCTTCTAAAGTGGAAGCCATTTTTAATTTTCCCACACCCAAAATAGTAACCGAGGTAAGAAGTTTCTTAGGTGCAGCTCAATATTGGAGAAATTTTATTGCTAACTTTTCTTCCATCGCAGCTCCTATGCATGTAGTGACAAGTGTGAATAAAGGCTTCCAATGGGGAGGAAAAAAACAACAAGCTTCCAAAGCTTTAAATACAATATCATTTCAGCTCCAGTCCTTGCATTACCAAATTTGAGACAACCATTCGAGATACAAACTGATGCTAGTGATTATGCCATGGGCGTAGTTCTTTTGCAGCATGGTAAGCCTATCGCTTTTCATTCTGAAACTTTTAATGGTGTTGTAAATAATTACCCTACATATGAAAAAGAACTATATGTGTTGGTACAAAGTGTCAAGAAGTGGAAACACTAATTGATGGGTAAAGAGACTATTGTGCATACCGATCACCAACCATTACAGTACTTGCAGTCGCAAACAAAATTGCAGCAATCAATACATTTCAGATGGATGGGATTTCTTCAATAGTTTCACTTGGTTATAAGGTACAAGAAAGGAATTTTCAATGTATTTGCATATATGCTTTCAAGACCAATCAATAGTGCATCTACTTTACTCAAAAATGATTATGTTGTACATGAAAGTTACATAGAATAATATGCACATGACATTGATTTTCAAGATTTGTATGCTAGTTTGAGTGAAGGGACTCAAGTTGAAGAAAACGATTATCACAGCATAATAATTTGTTGTTTCATTTGGGCAAGATGTGTATACCACAAGGAGAGAGGCTAAGTGTCATGAGAGAATCTCATTCATCTCTTATTACTGGACACTTTGGGGAAAGAAAAACAGTGGCGCATCTATAGAGGTATTGCTATTGGCCTCGCATGATAGATAGTGTGTCGCGTATTATAAGAGGTTGTTCTATGTGTGCAAAAAGTAAGCCTAGAAATAGGAAGCTTGGGTTGTACATGCCACTACTGGTACCATCAAGGCCATGGGAGAGTGTCTCCATGGACTTTGTTGGAGGTCTACCTATGTCAAGAAAACAACATGATTATATTTATGTAATTGTGGATAGATTCGGTAAAATGTGTATACTTATGCCATGTAAGAAAACCATTACTGTTGAAATTTATTATCAACATGTTTGGGTTCATTTTGGATTTCCAACTTCTATTGTTGGTGACAGGGATTCCAGGTTCATTGGGAATTTTTGGTCAAATCTATGGAATATGATGGACACAAAGTTGAAAAAGAGTATTGTTTTTCATCCACAAATAGATGGACAAACCGAGGTGGTTAATAGAACCGTTGTGCATAGAAGTATTGAGAGGATATTGCAGCAAACATCCCAAGTTGTGGGATGAACAACTTAATTACATTCAGCATGCTTACAACCAGAAACAACACTCTTCTACACAAACATCACCTTTTGAAGTATGCATTGGGTATTTGCCAAAATTGGTATTAGACTTCATCTTTGGGAAGTATTTTGCAATTGATGGCCATAGTAACATTGATAAGGCTCGAAATTTCATTGAGAAAATTCAGGTTATACATCAACAAGTTCAAGAACAGCTTGAGAAAAGTCAAAGAAAATCCAAAGAGAACCATGATAAACATCGATTTGATCACAAGTTTCAAGAGGGTGATGAGGTATGGTTGCACATTAGCAAAGAAAGGATGCAAGGGGAAGGTAAAAAGCTCAAACCCATTCATTATGGTCATTTCAAGTTGATAAAGCAAGTTGGTAATAATGCATTTCAACTTACGTTTTTATGAGACACCTTTGATAGATGATCAAGGAAGTGATGTTCAGCTACATTCTATTGAATATTTCTCACAAGAATTTCTGGCTGAGCTCAAAGAAGATACAATTCTTGACAGGAGGACAAGAGCATGCAAGAGGGGAAGTGTTGACAACCTTTGAGTTGGGCTCAAAGGAAAAATGGATGGAGGTTGGAAAGGTGAGGGAGATGTACCCTCATTTACTGAACAAGTAATCAAGTCTTTTGGGGTCCAAAAGCTTCCCAATGGGGAGGAGTGATTAGGAGTTCATAAATTTTTCTCAAAAATCAAAGTTACATGATTGGGTTGAAACCAAGATGGTTGTGTAGATCTGGTCTTCCTGATTTCGGTGTTGTGAGCGGTTCAAAAAACCAATTTCAAATGAGGGAGATATCACGTTCTGATCGAAATGCCAAACAGGTAAAATTTGACAGTTTGACTAGTTTTGAATGGGATGCACAATCAGCAAAAATGAATGCACGGTCAAAAAAATGGAATATTCTGAGCAATATTCCTTTCCTCAGTGTTAGCCAACTATAAAATTTGTTATAGCAAAAGTGGCTAAAACTTTTTGAGCCTTCAAGGAACAAATTTTATTGCTAAAAATTGTTGGCTCTTGAAGACTCTTGAAGGCCTCATACCTCTGTCCAAATATTCACTGTTGTTCCCTTTTTTATACTCAGAACTTCTGTTGTTTCCATAAGTGAAAATACTGCTGCAAAATCATCATTTTTCCCCTTCCTCCACTCAAAAATAACCTTCATTTTTCTCCCCAAACTCCTCTATTTTCATGATTCCTCTTCTTCCATTCATGAAAATCATTTTCCATAGTTTAAAACTCATTTTTAAACTATTTTGAAACCCCCAAATCCATTGAAAACTCTGAAAAAATTCATAAAAAACAATTTTTTATTTACTAAGGACTTAAGCCCCCTTGGGCTAAGTCTTAAACCACTTCCCCCACATGCCCGCACCCTGGAACTAGGTGCTAGTCCCACAAGGCGCCAATCGCATCGCAAAATTCACAATGGGTTGATTGAAAGACCGCATCAAAACTTTCGATGCGATTAAGTCCCATATGTATAAACCCCGGTCCTTTGTTTTCTTTGTAAAACCAAGCGCAAAGGTCGAAGCGCTTATCGCATCGAAAAATTTTAATGGGTTGATTGAAAAGCCCGAGCCCGAGGCTCTGATTGCGATTAGCCCTTTGTTATAAAACCCCGGGCCTATCATGTTCCATATAACTAAAGGCCCTGCAGTCGGACGCCTATCCACTTCATATATATATCCCACCCATATCAAAACCTTTGTGTTATTAAATTTTTGAGTTTTCATACATTATAAAGGGTTTCTGCCAGTTCTCTTTAAAGAGCAATCCCCGACCATTGATCTTGGACCGATCAAACGGCCAGCGCTCAATCGCATCAGTGATTTCCATTTGCGCAGTTTAAATCGTTTATTTTCCACCCCGATTGGTTGTCCACCGTTGATTTCTTCCCCGTCTTCCTCAGATCCTGTGGCTCTAATTCACTCCGATCATTAACCCTTACTCTACCTTTTCGAACCCCTCCGATTCACTCTCTGTCGTCGATCTGATCTGCAGATCGATGGTCAGCACTTAATCACATCGAAAGTTTTTTTCCAAGCACTTTAACATCATTCCTCCGCCGATTGCGATCCTCCGATTGGATCTAGACCTTCCATGTGTCCATATCGGACAGTCCCGGATCATTCCCGTATTATTTCATCACCCTCCGCCTTCCACCAAAGGGTTTTCAAAACCAATCTCCACCGTTGATCATTGCGCGACCGACGGTTCTGTCTTATTCTTCCCTCTGCTCTTCTTTGACCTTCTCTTAGCCGATCTCCACCGTTGGATGATGCCATCCAACGACCATGCTCGCTCCCCATGCCCTCTGAAGCAGTACACCAAATAACATAGGATTTTATAATTATTGTTTGTATTTGGCAGGAATTAATGGTTTTCCATTATATCGAAAGAAAGGCCGAAGGCTGGGAAAGACGTTTCCCGTGCCTTTGATTCATCAAAGGAGACCATTCGCGGGGTTCGAATTCCATGTTTCGTCAATGCTTCATGAGGCATTGATGCGATACGAGCCCTGCGCGGCCTGCACATCAACAAGACACAGTGATTTTAAATCATAATTAAAAGAGTATCAGTGTTGAAGACAGAACGCGGCAGAACAGAAGGATTGAAGATAATTTAGGGATTAAGGCTAAGAATTATTATCAAAATCCTAATCCCCAGAATTAAAACACAGTTAAAAGAAAATCATAAGTGTTTTATCAGACAGAAAGGCCTCCGCCGCCACATCTGAGGCAAATTGATTCCTCTCAGCTACCACAAAGCCACGTGTGCCTCAAAGCATTCAAAAAGAATCCGAAGTGATTGATCAAGATCATATATTTTCCTCAAACACAGCCGAATATCTAATTCTGCTAAAAGAATTTAATGCAAGAAATATCAGCAGAATTATTACATCCTGAACAGAGCCTTAAAAGTCAACAAAGCTCCCACCGAGCTTTAATCTTAATTGTAAAACATTTACTATAGAGGACACCTATGTACGCTTCTCCGTTGAGCCCCTCAAAGGCTGAGAAGCCATTTAAGACTGTATTAATAATCTTGGGAGATCTTTTATCAAATCTCACCTCCTCATTCTTCTATAAATACTTCTGTAGAAGATGAGAAATTGTTGGTTGCAGAACTTTGAAATACATTTCAGCTTAAACTTCTGATTGTAAATAATGTTCACTGGCCCTTGGAGCTCTTCTTTTGATAGATAAGTTAGGCTGAGACGAGTAGATGATTTCTAAACTAAAGCATTGGACTTAAAGCTGTAACTGGTTTGGAGCATCAATACAAGCTGATTTATGGGATCCTGGTCTATGTTGACGGTGATGTTTTTCTCATTGTAACTTGTTATTTTGTTTATGTTTTCACTCTGTTCATCTTGTCTTATAAAGAACAACATGCATAGAGTTAGGACCTACTGTATATCAATACCCTTCTCTGACTGAAAATCTTTATTTACATGTTTTCTTCCAATCTGTGTTATTTAGGAATGATTTAATTCAGTTTAAGCATAGGAATGCTGGCGTTCCCTCATCTTATTGCCTTAGCTGAATGTTATTCTTGAATGTTATGTTCAGTATTAGTTAAGTAGAGATGAACTAAGGAAGATATGGTGTGCCCTAGTCCTATTTTTATCCCCAAAGACTGTCTGAATGTTTCCCTTGGAATGTGTTAAAAGCTGGCTAGTTTAGAAGTACTTACCAGATCTTAGGCCATTCTATGTTATCTTTGTGTTTGTCTTGAAAGTAACCAAGTAAATCAGAGCTAGGAGAGGATTTGTGGTGAGCCCGGCCCGCTAGTTTCTACTCCAACAGTTGCCTTCAAGTTTCCCTTTGTTTTAAAATGTTTTCTATTGAAAGTGTATCAAAGGCTGGCTAGTTTAAAAGTACTTACCAGATCCTAGTTTACTTTTATGTTTTTCTTGAGTCTATGTCAAAGGATGGCTAGTTTAGAAGTACTTACCAGATCCTGGGGTACTCTTTTTTCCTCATCTGTTTAAATTCTCCTTCCTATTGTACCATTTCATTCCATAAATCAAACTTCAAAGAGATCCTTAGACATAGATGACTTGCCCCATGGACCACTCTTGCCTCTTGCTGTTCCAATTAAACCTTATTATGACTCCATAGCCCAATGGACTAAAACCTACAATTATCTATCTTTTTGGCCGAAGCTTACTCTCATTGCTTGCAACTTCTCACCTTTGAAACTCTTTCCATTTAGGACTTTCCCTCAAACAGTAATCATTCTCAACCATCCTCAACCATCCAAAAACAAAACAAACCCTCGGCCTTCATAACTAGCCTAATATCATTACCCCAAACTTCAAAGACAAATCCATCTTTGCACTTATTGGAGAGATCCCTCTCCGGATTCAGGAGGGCTAGATCCTAGAATCCCAAAGTGGTTGAAACGATGTTTCTCCCTGCGGTCGGACTTTTGCCAATCTTACCAATTCAAGGAGCTAAAATTTTGGCGACTACGTTGGGAGATTTTTGTTCATAATTTGCTTGGCAGTTTATAGACTCTTTAGTTTTCCATACAACACGAAACTCGGAAAAAACCCAAAATATTTCGATTGGAATTCGATAAACATGGTAGTGGACCATAAAACCTTTTACCTCCAAACGAGCTAAAACTTTTCTACTGACTCCACACCACCGCTAACTCGGGAAGACCAAATGACTCCATTGGGAAAGACCATAGTCCGATTTACTAGACACGGTGACACATTTCTTGATTTACCAACATGATTCCAAGAATACAATGAAGATATGCCCCAATGAGTAGAAATCATGTCCCTGGGTTTCCACATAAGATGCCCCAGGTGAATTGGGATGACAACCTGCCTGTTTTTCGAGGTGAAAAGTTTTATGACCCTTTATTACATCTTATCAAATTTCACATACATGTATGGAGGTTGAAAGTTGAATGGCATGAAGACTTCCTAATGAAAATTTTCATGTTAACATTAGAAGGAAAAGCTAGGGATTGGTACAAATGCTTAAGATCTAGTAGTTTGTTTTCTTTAAGAGACCTTCAATATGTGTTCTATGAGAACTATAAAGAAAACACTACATCATTATCATTAGGTGCAATATATTATGATCCATCACAAAACATCACCCAACAAATTATAGATAATGAGGAAGCTTTGGAAGAGATGCATCCTGAAGATCTTTTAACATCCATTCATGAGTTTAATATCTTATTGAAATTTTTTAAGAACATAGATGAATCAGTTGAGGAAGAGATGATCCAAGCAGTAAAGAACATTCCTCAAGATGTCCCTGAAAACTCAAATATTGATTCAACATCCCTTATAGCCGAGACTCAAGAAGACATCCAGCCTCAAAATCAGTCTTCGCAAGAGACAGAGAACTGCTGTACTCCTGTTCAAAGGAACATAAAAACATCCTTCCCTTTGACAGAAAAAGAGATAGATTAGACTATTTATAAACAGTCAGCCTCTGAAACTTTCTACAAAACAAACACTCTTGCCCATTTACATAGAAAACTTTGTTGTACATATTTAGAAAGTTCTTTTGTAGATCAGAATAAAGAAGGACTTGTTGATAACCCAGTATGTTTGATTGGTAGTATTACTTATATTTGTGATTCTCCTAACTTTGATCTATCTAGTGATGATGCTTCCCATACAAATATTAATTTTGCAGGATCATCATTAGTAGATTTATGGGAGGAATATCAGTTCCTTCAAAGAAGTAATGAGCCAGCGCAGACTATTTATGATACTGATGATGAAAATTTTCAAAGCCTAGAAGTGAGTGAAGATTCATTCGGTCTTTGCTCTGCTTATTTTCAGATCATCAGTAATAATTTCCATATGATTGGGACTCAACAAACTTTCAGCTCAAAGGATGAGGAGGAAAGAAACAAAGGAATTTTTGAACAGGCTGAAATCAAGTAGCCTTCTCTTGAAAAAGAGGAAGCAATTGAACATACCCCTGCTCAAGAATATAATAACCTCCTCATAGAGTACAGTCCACTAAAACAGAGCTTACCGGGGCTACAAGAGGACAACACTGCCAAATATGATGAGTCCTCCAGTTTAGATGATGAGGAAGATGGAGGGAAAAAAATAGAAGACTGTCCTACTGAGGATATACCATCTTCTCAAGAAGAATATTTTTCCTTTTCTGTCAAGAATGATGAAGCTTCCGAGCAACTTTCTAAGGATATACTCCTCAAAACTGAAGCCTTGGAAGCAGGCAATCCACTAGACATGGAGGACCAAGAAGAAGAGAATCTTCATCTTTTCTTTGTTGATCCTATGGAAGAGTGTGTGGAAACCCCAACTGGCTCAAATTATCAAATAGTGACCCTTTGCAAGAGCCAGAGACATGAAAAGCTGTCACCTTCTGTGATAGTCTTGGTTTTGAAGATTAATCTTCAAAATATACTATGGATACCTCTGACAAGCAACCATTGTTTCTACTTCTTCTTGACATTACTCAGCTGGCTGCATTGGCATTTTTGTATCATATGATAAATGTAAATAATCCATGTTTAGAATAGGTTAGATAGGAATGTCAATAAAGCTCAGTTCTGAGCATGTAGTTAGTTGTTATTTTCTGCTTTGAAGAAAAATAAAAAATTCAAAAATACAAAAACAAAGAAAAGAAAGAAAAGAGGGAAAATTGACAAAACAATAAAGGTATAGCCCCATACCAAAAAGAGAAACAAATATGAAAGTGTGCAAGCTCAAGTGCCACTCCTGAATAACACGCTTCTAGTTAGTCAAACAACCTAAACTTGACTCACTCACGATTTGGGAAGATACTTCTTATCCATGGAGATAGTGAATTCGATTTGCTAGCTTATTTAATCTTTGCTTATCGGTAGATGATAGTTGTTAGGATCGTAAACGAGTTCAAACACATGCTCAAATCTGGGCATAAAGTTTCAAGAGAAAATGACTCCATAATGTTTCAAATTCTAAGTCAAAAGATGTAAAAATATGGTTCTAATTAGCTCAAAATATGAACCAGAGAACAAAGAAGCTACAACTCAAACAAAAGTCAAAACAGAGTTGTAAAAGGTTGAAGGAAGTGCTTTGAATTTTTATATCTTAAGCCTTCCATTTTGTTTTAAATTTTCTGCAAAATAAATGTCTATGTGCAGCTTGTCTTTTATGCCATGGACCAGCTTCAAGTTAGACTGTTTAATCCTGACTTGAATGCTTTTAAATTTCTGTTGTAGAATTTAGAGAATAAAATCTGTTAGACTGTTTAATCCTAAAATATTAGTAGAATAGGTAGAGAAGCATATGAATTCAACTGTTTAATCTGAGTTCAAGGAGAAATAAGGAGTAGAACTAGATTAGTTTTATGCTTTTAAAAGAATAAAATGTTGTGAAAAGAGTTTTCCAATCCAAGTGCACTCTAATGAAGAAAAAATGTTAGATCAGTAGGATTGGGTAGGTGGAAAGCTTGTTGATGAAAGAACCATTGTTTTTATGGCTGCTAATACGTTTTCAGAGCAAGATCATCCCAGCAAAGGAAGGGCAGCCCAATGGATGAGGCACAGGTCAGCCTCCCAGAGAACACAATGGATGAGGCACAGGTCAGCCTCCCAGAGAACACAATGGATGAGGCATAGGTCAGCCTCCCAGAGAATGCAAGTCTGAAGTTATTGATGCCTTCAAGAAGGCACCATCCCCAAGTGGAGCCACTGTTAGCCACCTATAAAATTTGTTATAGCAAAAGGTGGCTAAAACTTTTTGAGCCTTCAAGGAACAAATTTTATTGCTAAAAAGTGTTGGCTCTTGAAGACTCTTGAAGGCCTCATGCCTCTGTCCAAATTTTCACTATTGTTCCCTTTTTTATACTTAGAATTTCTGTTGTTTCCATAAGTGAAAATACTGCTGCAAAATCATCATTTTTCCCCTTCCTCCACTCAAAACTAACCTTCATTTTTCTCCCCTTTTTCTCCATAAAACTCCTCTATTTTCATGATTCCTCTTCTTCCATTCATGAAAATCATTTTCCATAGTTTAAAACTCATTTTTAAACTATTTCGAAACCCCCAAATCCATTGAAAACTCTGAAAAAATTCATAAAAAACAAGTTTTTATTTACTAAGGACTTAAGCCCCCTTGGGCTAAGTCTTAAACCACTTCCCCCACATGCCCGCACCCTGGAACCAGGTGCTAGGCCCACAAGGCACCAATCACATCGCAAAATTCACAATGGGTTGATTGAAAGACCGCATCAAAACTTCCGATGCAATTAAGTCCCATATGTATAAACCCCGGTCCTTTGTTTTCTTTGTAAAACCAAGCGCAAAGGCTGAAGCACTTATCACATCGGAAAAGTTTAATGGGTTTATTGAAAATCCCGAGCCCGAGGCTCCGATTGCGATTAGCCCTTTGTTATAAAACCCCGGGCCTATCATGTTCCATATAACTAAAGGCCCCGCAGTCAGGCGCCTATCCACTTCATATATATATCCCGCCCATATCAAAACCTTTGTGTTATTAAATTTTTGAGTTTTCATACATTATAAAGGGTTTCCGCTAGATTGCTTTAAAGAGCAATCCCCGACCATTGATCTTGGACCGATCAAACGGCCAGCGCTCAATCGCATCGGTGATTTCCATTTGTGCAGTTTAAATCGTTTATTTGCCACCCCGATTACCGATCCCCCGATTGGTTGTCCACTGTTGATTTCCTCCCCGCCTTCCTCAGATCCTACGGCTCTAATTCGCTCCGATCATTAACCCTTCCTCCGCCTTTTCAAACCCCTCCGATTCACTCTCCACCGTCGATCTGATCTGCATATCGACGGTCAGCGCTTAATCGCATCGCAAGTTTTTTTTCGAGCGCTTTAACATCATTCCTCCGTCGATTGCGATCCTCCGATTGCATCTGGACCATCCACGTGTCCAGATCAGACGGTCCCAAATCATTCCCGTATTATTTCATCGCCCTCCGGCTTCCACCAAATGGTTTTCAAAACCAATCTCCATCGTTGATCATTGCGCGATCGACGGTTCCGTCTTATTATTCCCTCTGCTCTTCTTTGACCTTCTCTTAACCGATCTCCACCGTTGGATGATGCCATCCAACGGCCATGCTCGCTCCCCACGCCCTCTGTTGTGTAGATTAATCCGTCTTGCGGACAAGACCGATCTCTCTAGTACTAAAGGTAACTAGCAACAAATAGCCAATTATACTAATCTCTCTCTAAGCATATAAGATTCATAAAAACACTATATAGGTGTAAGGTCTACCTTATATCCAGCGTTTGCTTGATTTCGTTGAAGTCCTTCCCGTGCACTGAAAGAACGTTCCTCGTGAATCTGCAGTCACAAACAAGCAAAAAGATTACACAGCACCTGTATAGACATTATTATAAACCATACTTATCATAATGATCAAGGAATTTATGAAATAAACCATGAATCAACAGTTTAATGAGAGAAATGAGTATATTTGTATTAACTTCAAATAAAGAAAACCTTTACAACCTGTGCCTTGATGTTGTGCAGGTCCTCCCGGGGTCCGAAGCAGGAATCTCTTCTAGTTTGACAAGCATTGCACTCTTTGAACCAAGAAAACTAGAGATGAGTGATTAAACCTCACAGAAAGAGTGATTCAACCTCACAGAAAGAGTGATTTAACCTCACAGAAAGTCTTAGTTAATTGAGACTGAATCTCAACAACATTTAACTTCAAATATCTTAAGCTTGAACTCCCTTTGAGGCTACCCAAGGCCTCTTTTTATAGTGGAAAAGAGGAGGTTTCTTGTTCCAAATATGAAGGGATAGAATCCTCCTTCAAAGGGATTAGCTCCTTACATCAAAGGGTTAGCTCCATCAAGTGAGGGATGCATGAACCTTCTCAAAGCGTATCCATTCCCGAAAATTCCCATCTAGAATCTTCTAGAATTCATCTGAAATTCACTTTTTATCTTTAATTTCTCGCCTTTTTATATTTTACAGAGGTCCGCACCCATAACACAAGGAACGTGCGATATGGTTCCGCAGGCAGGCTGAACTTTAGGTGCGGGACCGCAGGGAATGAATAGAGAAAGTGCGATACCAATTCTTAGGGGATTTTAGGGACTTTTCTCTGATTTCGAAAGCTTGACATGAGGAGCTGATATGTTAGACTTGCAAAGGGAGGAAGTATGAGTAATAATGAGCTCATACTCATAGTAAAATGTCAGGATGACAGATTTTAGTGTAACAAATTGCCCCCTAAAGTGCAAAGTCTGGAATAGATGAAGTTGTAGTCTGTCATATATGAAGAGTGCAGTACTTTATCATTTCAAAGATCATCCCGTGGACACCCCAGTCGGAACCTGTAAAAACATTCAATGCAAAATATATACATATATATGTCATCACTGAGGTAGGCATTCCCATACTCAGATAAAAACTAACTATAAACTAACTGAAATTGTTCTGATACAGGAATGATTTTGAATACATCATAGTACAGATATATGTAGACACAGTATGGACGCAGCCATCTGTTTATCAATAGTCTACTGTATAGATGACAACAAAATTCCTTGCAGCCTGGATGGTGGAAACTAGATCCAGGGTCTTGATTTCCGCATCTCGAACTAGTACGATTCTATCCATGTGAATAAATGTGTTGAAGTCGAACATGGTAGAAACCACTTGATTACCAATCAATGATGTGAACTGTTAACAAGTGTGAGAGAAACCACCAGTAATTTCAATGGCTCTCAAAGTACTCAGTACAATCCATGAAATGTGAATGAATGAGCTGAAGTCGAACATGTCACGGAATCATTCGATCGAAGGTCAATGATGCAACCTATCGTCGAAGGCGAGAAACCTGCCATTGAGGCATGCAGATTTCAAGGTACTGATGATTTTTGGATCAACTTCCTAGATAATATGCTGATATCGATAGAAAGCAATCTGTCGTAGGCAAGCCCACAACTCGAAATCACAGATCAAGTTTTGAAAAAATATTGGCAAGGACTGACTCAGGGATGGTCAAAATATGGATGACAGATATTTTGCAGATGAATGGTTTCATTTGAACTATTCTCTTGAACACATAACGACACTGCAGATGGCTTGGTAACAATTGACCCAAAGCTAATACCCAGAAACCGGCTGAAAACTTTCAATGTGGTTTGATTAACTGTTAGGCAAAGGATTTCCCAACCCAGGTGAATATAAGTGTCGTGTCTAAGAGTGGTTGACTGAGTTTTCGAAAAGTTTAAAATACAACAAACACGCCCATTTTTCTCTCTTTTCCCCCACCATTTCTGGCAAGTACCTCTTTATTTTTGACAAGCTTGAGGAGGATAACATTTGCTTGATTATAAGCTCATCCTTCGGATGAGTCCAACTTAGTTTAAAATTTGAACCCTAAGAAGGAGTGGTCCGTTCCTGTTGAAAATTAAACAGGTCCTTTACTGTTAAGTTTTAACGAGTCCAGTATAGGAGAAACTCGGTGTTTTTCAGTTTTAGGGAGTCAGAAGAAAAACTTAAGAAAACTCCATGGGTGTACTTTTTCGTAAATTTAGTCTCTCGAACCCGAAAAAGGATAAAATAATGCGAGAGAGAACTCTGTTGACCGTATTTAGTCAACGTATACCTTTTTCGTAAATAGTCCATTTCAGTCCGTAAAAGGGGTAAACTTATACTGAAGGGACAACTGTTCATTTACTTTAACGAGTTCGAATAGTCAAGTACTCGGCAATCTTTTCATATTTAGAGAGTCTGAAAAGGGCTTAAAAGAGGACTCCAAGGTTTTTCTTTTTCGTAAAATTTTTGAAAGAGTCCGAAAAAGTGATAAAAGTATGCTCTTTGTTGAAAAACGATCAGTTCACCTGAAAAATCTTGTTTCTGCACAAAAACTCAAAACATTACACATACCTGTTTAAGATAAGTAAAAATGCTTTCAAAAATACCCTTTTTAAAGTGAAAAATAAATAAATTAAAAATTCATTCATTCGAAAAAACTTATAAAAAGGACTTTTTCTATTTCATTTTTACCGTTCAGTTCCAGAGTGAAAAGTAAAAAGCTTTTGGATAAAAAAGTTCCTGTGAAGATTCTGGAAAATTCAACCGTTGGAATCGAAAACCGTCAGCCCCAGGTAATCCACGACCTCCTTATCTTGTTTTTCATCCATTTGAAATTCATTTTTAGGCTTCAGTTTGATTTTTTAGGGCAAAAAATGGTTCAAAAATGAGCCCGCGGGGTCCGCAGGTGAGACACAGGTTACCTGCGGACCTCGATTTTTTCCTAAAGGGAAAAAATCGTGGGTACCGCACCCAGCACACAGCCCGCATGCGGACCTACACTCTGTTTACAAAGAGCGGGTGCGGTACCCACGCGGTCAATTTTAAATCATGATTTTCTCATTTTTCTGCCAAAATTTTTCAAATAAAAGTCTTTTAACTTGCCTTATTTTGTATTGCAAGATTAACAAGATTCTTATCTGGCGAGAACGAGAGCATGAGGAAGTAGATGAAGCTGTAATACTTCATTTTCCCACACAAAGGGCATTAAAATCATGTGGCTTATACAAATTATGGGCCATCGCAGGCATGAGGGCACAGGTAGAACTCTTGACATGGTTGGTAGACAGATGGCATGTGGAGGACCAGTGCTTCTTCATTGGTGGCCACCGGCTCGAAATTGAGCTGGAGGATATATACTTTTTGACTGGTTTGTCCAAGAGGGGCGAACAAGTATCCTTGTTTGGGACTAGGCCAGGTGGCCAGACTGTCGCTAGTCTTCAACTAGAATTTTGCAATGATCAGGCAAATCCTCGGGACAAACGGATTGACATAAAACACATCATCCGTCCTGAGTTGAAAGTTATAGCTTTTACTGTCACCAAACTGTGTGGGAGTGCTGCGCTTCATGTAGCTACCGGTTCCCAAATGCGTGTTGCTGTGGACTGTTTTCGCGGCACCATCTTTAACTGGTGTGAAGCTGTGTTGGCCAATGTAAAAGGCCAACTAACCAGAGCAAAAACTGGGAAACTGAAAAACTTTGGATATGGATCCATTGTCATTTCTTTTGCTCTGGAGAGGATCCCCATGTTAGCTCCACAGAGTATTGTCGTTGGTACTGGTCGACCTCGAGAACCGAGAATGCTTCGTTGGTCCGCGTTGATGGCCCGTCATGCTGTTGAGGGAACTGAGATTGTACGATTCCCATCTTCATATTTTTGTTGGCTGGATCGCCAACTTTTTGTTATAGAGGATTTTCCGTATGCCGGGATAGATTTCCGCGGTGACAGAGAGATGGCTCTCCCTGCAGGGGAACAGTGGGATGATTCAGGTAAAACATTTTCCAACGTTTGCTAAATCCTAATTTTATTTTTTTTTTTAATTTTTTATCGTCTTAGAAAACTAATAACCAAATTTTTTTTGAATACAGACGTGGGTCCACATCAACCAGCTCATCTCCAATCTTTCGAGAGGAGACAACCAGTTGTGCCCGCACCAGCCCCAGCAGGCCAATCAGTAGAGATTTTGACTGATTTGGAGCATCATCTAGAGCACTTGACTCTAGATATACCAGAGACCAGCATAGATGACATTCCTCTCAGGCTACAGAGATATGTGATTGGAGTCCCAGGACCTTTCAGGAGGTTCCTATGCAGGGTGGCCCGAGCAGTTGTTTCTTATTGAGATCACCATCAGTGATGGGATGATCGTGTAGACTGATAGTTTTGTCTTTTGTATTATCATTTTTGCCGATCATAAGGTGTTTCCAACCTATGATCGAAGACGATGTATATTTTTTGAACACACTCCTATACTATGATATATCACTATTTTGACGGCTATCTGTGTACATATGTGAATGTTGTTTGTTTTACTGCTTTTGATTATTGCAAATGTCTATTTATCATACTAGAAGCAATCGAATCTGCTAATGTATTTAAATGTCTTGGAATATGCTGATATTCAATGTAATCAAACTCACGTTCCAAGAGACGAACTCTCAAAAATAACCGTAATAACACTGGATTTCTAATGGTATAAACCCTGTTAAGCTGTAATACAACAAGTTCAGAATCCAACCTTACAATCAAACTCCGAATTCCAAATGATATGGATTCAGACAATAACTCAATCACTGCACTATACTCGGAAATGTTATTTGTTGTTTGACCAAGGCTTACCCCATGCATGGATACTAACTCGTCAGAGGGTGAATAGATAACCCAAGCTGCGGAATAAATGTTCCGTGTACTACGACAAGCACCATCAGCAAAACCAATGTAGGTTTGAAGAGATGTCGACATCTGAAATATCAAGAGTAAAACTCAGATAAGCAGGAATAGTGACAAAACACACTTCTAAAATACGCACACTTTTCTAATCTAAAACACACCAGTAGTAAAGAAATCTAAACTAACAAAAATCTCCACACCTTGTTTAAGCATAATATCGCTTTAGATAAAGCCCATTTCTGGGTTTATCCAAAGGGACACTGTCAAAATCTATCAACTCATAGGCCCCTTTTGCTAACTTTCGTTTCACAATGTAAGGACCATGCCACATAGGCACGAATTTCCCAACTCCTAGCTTGTCGTTAGCTTGATCATAAAGTAAAACTAGGTCTCCTTCTGAAAAATTTCGAGGGGTCACATTTCTATCATACTGAGCTTTTATCCTTTTAACATGAGCCTCGTTTGCTATTGCAGCACTTCATCGATTCTCATCTAATTGGGCTAAGTACAAGAAACATTTCTCCTCTTCAGACGTAGCTGGAAGTAATTCTACGACTAATTTTAGTGACGGTATTTCGCATTCAATCGGCAGCACAGCATCCAAACCGTAAACCAGTTGAAAAGGAGTGAAACCCGTTGATGTTTTGACTGAGGTTCGATATGCCCAAAGCGCTGAAAATAACATGGAATGCCAATTCGTCTTGTGAATACCAATGATTCGTTTTATCATGGTGACTAAAACTTTATTAATAGCTTCAACCATACCATTGGCTTGCGGATAATACGGAGTAGAACTATCGTGGCGCAAGCCAAGCTGTTCTGTCAGTTCAGTCATCATGATATTCTGAAAATGACTTCCATGATCCGTAATAATAGCTTGAGGAACACCAAACCTATCAATTATGTGATTAAATACGAATGTTGCAGCAGTCTTGCCGTCAGCTGAATATGTAGGCATCGCCTCGGCCCATTTTGTAAAATAATCTACTGCGAGAATAATATAGGCATGCCCCTCGGCCGAGTGAGGGTTACATGTGATAAAATCGATACCCCATTTCGCAAAAGGACCAACAGCAATTATAGGGTGAAGAGGAGCGGGTGGCGCACGCATTTTCCGATCAAAAATTTGACAGTTGTGGCATTTCCGAACCGCATAAATGCAATCTTTAAACAACGTTGGCCAGAAATAACCTGCACGCAATATCTTTTGGGCGGTGGCATACCCAGACATATGACCGCCACATGCTCCAGAATGACAGTCATTTAACACCTTTTCAGCTTCTTCATGAGTTAGACAACGTCGGAAAATAGAATCCGCTCCTCGTCGATAAAGAGTATCACCGATGATATTATATTGTTGGGATTGGAAACGTATTTTCCGTCGTTGAGTTCGTGAAATGTCCAGCCGAAAAGATTGGGTTTGGAGATATACAATAATATCTCCATACCATGGATCAAGCGTACTGATAAGAAACAAATATTCATCCGCAATGGACTCTTCTGCCACTGTTTCAGTATCAGTAGAGGGGAAATCGCACATCAGTTCCGCAAATACCAAAGATTTCTTTGCCTTGGATTTCTCAAATTCTAAGTCAAATTCCTGCAGGATAACTATCCATTTGGAATATTTGCCCCCTAGCAATTTTTTTGTCAAAATATACATCATAGGGTTGCAATTAGAAATTACCGTGGTTTTACGTAACAAGATGTAATGTCTAAAACGTTGGACAGCTTGGACAGCTGCCAAGGCCAATTTCTCCACATGTGTGTATTTGATTTCAGTCGGATGCAGATTTCGACTAAGATAATAAATCACATGTTCATTGTGAGATTCATCTTCCTGAACTAGTACCATCCCAATAGTGGAATGAGAAGCAGCAAGGTACAAAATGTAATCTTGGTTGTAGTTTGGAGGATGCAATAACAGTGCATGGGTCAACGCGTGTTTAAGTGCATCAAAAGATCGATCAGCGATCTTGTCCCAAAAGAACGGAATGTCCTGTTTCAACAACCGGGTAAAACCCTTTGTAAGCTCGGCATAGTTAGGAATAAATCTACGTAAAAAGTTTGCTTTCCCCTGCAAACTTTGGAGTTGGTGTAAAGTCGAAGGAGGAGGCAATTTAACGATAGCTTCGACCTTCGATGGATCGACGCGAATGCCTTCTTTCGAGACAACAAATCCCAGTAATCGACCCGATTCTACGCAGAAAACACATTTATGCGGATTTAGCCTTATCCGATAATGCCTACATCTCATAAAAATTGCTCGTAAATGAGTGGGATGATCGACCCGACGTAATGAATGAGCGGGTAAATCATCGAGATATGGCTGAACAATGTGCTTAATGTCATGAAATGCATAAGACATAGCCCGTTGAAAAGTTGCTCCAGCGTTCTTTAGTCCAAAAGGTAGTTTACAATAAGAAAACGTTCCCCACGGACAAATGAAAGTTGTTTTGGGTTGATCTGCAGGGAGTATGTTTATTTGATTGTAGCCGGAAAAGCCATCCATGAAGGAAAACAATTCACTGCCAGCACAATCATCAATTATTTGATCGATATAGGGAGTTGGATAATTATCTTTTGGACACGCTCGATTAATATCCCTATAATCGATACATACTCTTATCGTTCCTTGTTTTTAAGTCACAGGAACAATATTCGATACCCAATCCGTTAAGGGAATTGGATAAATGAATCATGCTCGAAGTAATTTTTCAACTTCAGCTTTTATAGCAGCAGCTTTTCTAGGATGAATTTGACGTAATCGTTGACGAACAGGTTTAGCATCCAGGTAAGTCTTAATTTCATGAACTACGATCGATGGATCAATTCCTGGCATTTCTTCATAAGACCAGGCAAACACGTCACGGAATTCTTGAAATAGGGCTTTATAAGTCTGAATTTCTTCATCCGTACAACAAGCACCTATATGAATGTTTTCAATTATTCCTGGTTTTACTGAAATGTCAATTGGAACCGTTCTAGATATATTTTCCAAATTTAATTCAGAATCAGGATTTTGCAATGGATTCTGAGGTTCCTTGGCATATTCAGCAGTAAAAATTGAAGCGAAATCATTTTCAAAATGATCTAATTCAGGTAAAAATGAAGATCGGTGATGTATATCTTCCCATGGTAAATCATCAACAGACAAAAACTCACGAATTTGCTCATCTGTATGAACAATTTCAGGAAATGTCGTTGTAGCTGAACTAGATATAGAAAGTGATTCCTCTTGGATCCCATTCATTGGATCAATTTCGGTTGAAGAGGGGTCGGAAAAAGACTGTACAGACTGGAACGCAATTTCAAATGGACTCAAAGGCATCAGGCCATCAAATGAATCTATCTCGGATTGTGAAGGAATAATCCAAGGATCATCAAACATAACAGTGTCTGACGAAATCATATGAATAGTTGCAGTAGAAGGCGATACATTAGGAGGAGGAAAGGAAAAAGTTCCTAGTAAACCAGAATCTTTAATCAAACCTACTCCAACATCCTTATAAGGGATAGCCGTTTTACCAACATGCTGGATTGTTTCTGTAGAGGCTGGGTCTGACGAAAAATAAGTTAACTGATCTATTGTTACGATCTTTCCTTGATATGGAAATTTTATAAGTCGAAAGACCGAAGAGACAACAGCAGTCATAGCATAGGACCAACTACGACCCAGAAGAAGGTTGTAATCTAGAGGGGCATCAACCACTTCCACATCTAGATTAACGATTTTACCTTCGACCCCTATGGGTAAATCCTGCAAAATACCAAAAGGTTGAAAACCTCGACCATCAAAAGCTTTTAGAATTGTCGGAGATTGGTTAAGTGTAGGAGAACCAAGTGATTTCCAACACTGAATCGACATAATACACGTTGAAGCTCCCTCATCAATCACAGTCCGAAAAATAGGTCTGTTTTTGACTAACACTGGAATCTGGAAAGCCATTTGGTGAGGAAGACGTAGTGTACTATTTTCTAAATCGAATATTATAAGGTTAGAATCCTGAACATCAATAGCTCCTATGGCAGACAATAATAATTTACGCTGTGCTGGAAACGATTGCAGCACTTCCAAAGCCGACATTGCTGAAGGAGAAATAGCTAAATCTTCAACAATGTTGTAATTCTGAGCAACTCTCGCATGTGGATTGAAAGATGATTTACGAAGAACACCTTTAGCAGGCGGTTTGATTATCAAGTCTGGATTTTGTTTCTCGATCTGTAGCAGACTGGAAACAGGAGGAGTTGTATTTGATGTATTCGCATTAGAAGACTCTCCTTCTTTGCCATCAACGGGATTCTTAGAACCGTAATCTTGCGATCGCGTCGCAACCCTTACATGAGACAACATCATAATAGGCTCTTCTAAAGTAGTCGAGGAAGAACCAATCATCTTACTATCTTGAATTGGAAAAGGATCCTTCAAGACAGTAGGTTGTTGTGATCCTTTAACGAGTTTCGTAACTTCGTCTCGATATGGACATTCTTTCGTGAAATGATCTTGTTCACAAATGAAACAAGGATAACGAGGTTTACGTTTTTCGTCATTGGATTCATCTTTATCTGTTTTCTCTTTCGAATTCTTTTTGTTTTTATTCCTCCCCTTCTTTTTACCACCGGATTTTGATTTTGCCGTAGATGTTTCAACGACATGAATGTCGGCGGAAACTTCGGGAGAGGATTCTCCTTTTGGGGAATCAGGTAAAGTTATAATTGGAGAAGAATTCTTTGAGGATTTCTTCTTACTTTTAGAACTAACTGTACCAATCATACCGTCAGCGGCATGAGACCCTGAAGGAGCAGCAGCTATTTGGCCTTGTTTTGGAAGGTCTGGGATTTTTTCATGTAGAGTACCTGACTGCGTATAAATGAGGTCAGGGTACTGAGCCTGAGAAATTACTTGCTCTTCAGTAACAACACCAGCCTTAGCTACATCTTCAGTGATCTTGGGCAACAATGATTTAACAAACCATTCTGCCAAAATTTGATCCGGAATATAAACTTTCACCAAACGTCGTCTACGTCTCCATTCATGAATATGATCAGAAATATATGTGGACGTAGATTGCTTTAGCGAAGTTAATAATTCTGTGCCGTTGTCGTATCTGACAGGCAACTGAAAATGAGTCAAGAAAGATGTTGCTAACTGACTGAAATTATGAAACGAGCCTCGTGGCAACTCAATGTACCATTTGGCAGCAAGACCTATAAGGGTTCTTTGGAAAAGACGTAAGCGAATCGAATCATCAATGATTGAATTAGATGCACACCAAAGGTGATAAGTCATAACATGGTTTGATGGATCCTCTCCTGACTTACCTTCAAATTTTGGTATATCACTGGGCAACTTATGAGGCATTGGCGGCCAATTCTGATAATAAAAAATAGGATCATTTGTAAGGCGTGTCAAATCAAGTAAGTCCAAAGTTGCAATAAACGGTAATTGACGGTTAGGGTCACGAAAACCTTGAGAAGCCAAAGCCGATCCAGGACGTGGATACCCAGGATAACTAGGAATCGAATTAGCATTAGGTATTGTGTAACCTCCCGGATAACCAGGATGAATCGGACCATACTGAGGTTGTTGATAAGTATAACCAGGGTACGGTTGATAGCTCGGATTCTGTACATAGGGACCGAATTGCGGCTGTCCCTGGTATGGTTGATAAGTAAATTGAGGTTGACTCGTAACAACTGTACTTGTACCGGTTTGTCCTGCAGGCATCTGAACTGTAGTCTGAGCCGAAGGTCCTGACTGAGGTACAAAGACCTGAGGAATTTGCACGGATACAGGGATAGCCGAACTCGGGGCTACAGACACTCCAGAAACAGGTGTGACAGGTTGAACAGACGTTGCAGCAGTTGCAGCAGATTGAGGCGGAGTCTGAGGTGTACTAGGCCCAGCCTGCTGAACTGAACTAGGTGCAGGAGTTTGAATAGCTGGCTGAACAGGCTGTTGGGTTGGACCAGAAACCAATGGCTGACCAGGTTGATAAGGTAACTGCACATTAGGCTGCAAAGGCTGTTGATATTGGGATGGATCCCACACCATCATTCCAGAGTATTGTCCCGTAGAAGGTTGAACGTAAGGACCAAAACCTGGTTGAACGTAGGGTTGATAATAAGGTAAAGTTCCGGCTCCTTGAACAGATGGTTGACCAGAAGGCTGTTGGTAACCTTGCATTGGGTATTGCCCTTGAGGTTGATAACCTTGAGGCACGTACTGAAGTTGGGGTTGTTGAGGACCCTGAGGAGCATATTGAGTTTGGGGTTGACCTTGAGGAATGTACTGTCCTTGAGGTTGATAACCCTGAGGTATGTACTGTCCTTGGGGTTGCCCCCCAAAATAATATGAATCTACAGTTTGTCCTGGGAAAAAGCTACCTTGAGGTTGTGCCCCGGGTGGTTAATGACTACCTTGAGGTTGCCCCCCAGGCAGTAATTGACTACCCTGAGGTTGCCCCCTAGGCGGTAACTGAGTTCCCTGAGGTTGGCCCCCAGAAGGAAACTGACTGCCTTGAGCTTGAGGATTGGGAATATTACCAGACATCATAAAAATTTGTTCTGCGTTCGACGTTTCAATTTTAAGTCCACCAAGACCAGATGATAGCACGTTTTCGATAGGTTGAGGAGTTTCCCCCGAGAAAGTACCAGACAAAGACTGATATCCCGAAGGAACAGAAGGACCACCATGTAAAAATGATTCAGGCGTTTGAGAAAACATGGATGACTCTCCAGCCATAAAAGATGACGGATAATAACCTATGGGTGTAGGATGAAATGGAATTCGAGGTGGATAAAAAGAAAGACCCGGATTCTCTAAAAAGTCAGTTAAAGAGAGATACCAAGGATTAGTTCGAACGGGGCTGTAGAAAATAGATTCACGCTCCCTAAGATTTAACGATTGAGGGGAGTTGGGAAGAGATATGTCTTCGTCTGGATTAGTAAGTTCTTCAATAGAAATAAGTCCAGAGGGAAGATTTTCTGTAATGATATTTCTTACCCTAGGTGAACCTGGATCGCTAGAAGTTGGTGTAACAAATCCTGAGGATGTTTCTAACACAGAAGATTCAGTTTCAGGCTCAGAGATTTCAGGTTCGTCAGATAATTCACCAGAAGGAGAAATATTTTCAGTAACTTCAGAAACTGAAATCGGTTCTTGAATGTATTCTGTTGTAGGTATTTGATGATCAGGATGTATTACTATAGCGGAGCTTTCAACTTCTGTTGACCTAAGTCTACGGCTACTGTGTGGTACCAGAGCTCGAAGCCCTTCAAGTTGACCTGGTGAATATTCAGGAGGTTTCCCTTGTATTCTCCGGGATTGTCTCGGCAATTCTGCCACGATTAAAAATTATCTAATCACACACAAACAAAGAAAAATTTCAATAAAAACACCTAAAGTCTCTAAGAAACAAACAATTGAATCATTCGCTTAAAAAATCTAAGAGTTCAAACCACACACAAACAGGTAACTTTCCGTACTAAAATCACTAGTTGGTGATGAAATTCAACTTAGTAGAATTTTAACACGAAAAGGGCGGTTGGAACAGTTACCCCGACAACCTGCTTAATGAAACAGACCGGCACAAGTTTCTTCACAAAACCATCTCGAGTGAAGAGAACCCCCCAGAGAGTCCAAGTGAGTCTAGTCGACGTCTGTTCCAGGTACAGTGGGATCTTCCCTCCACCGTCACCTTAGGAAAGAATCCTAAATATTATGGCCTCTAAGGTTACCAATTGAAACAAATATACCTGGGGGAACAGTCTACGATCCGACACACACGCAAGGGCAGAGTAACAAATCTCAATCCCCTTGAAGGCTCCTTGAAATAATCCAAGGTTTACCGACAAGTGACCCCTGGCTCCTCGACAATGATCTATCTGAGGTTTACCGTTTTTAATACGTGTATATCTTCTATCGTTCTCAATGAGGAAGGATTGATTACCCCACTGGTTCAGATACGATCTCGTGCTTAACTCCTTTAAGAGGAGCTTCCCAGAGCATACATGCAACAACTGGAATTCTTCCTACCGCAAGATTTGTCTACTTGTTTATTTTAGCTATCTTGGAGAGTTAATTACTCCCTACTCCAAGATACTAGCCTAAGCTATGTTGGTGATAAGAGCCCTAGAAATAAAAGATTACTAGATGAATTTTAGTTAAGCGTTACTTTTATGAGCTGTTTCTTAAGTCAATGGGTGCGGAAATGAAACTTTGGATGATGTGAAGACTCGACTTCCAAAAAACACTAAAGTGCACCTATGATGATATTCAATTCTTTTTCTTTCAATGAACTGCTATCTAAAGAAAGAGTTAGAGAATGCAATCCTTTTAATTCCTTCTTTAAATATGAAAAATGATTGAAAGAAAATATTTTGTCTTTTCAACAAACTATCAAAGCTCACAAGAAAAATCCTTTTCTTTCCAAACTTAGAAGCTACAAAAACAATTTTCATTCGAAAGAAAGCTACAAAAACTAAAACTACTCAAAACTACAAACTCTATCTTGAGAACTATGATCTAAATTGAGTAAAAGCTTTTTAGATTTTTTATGAATGTTTTCCTTAGTTGTTCAGCAAACTAAGAATCTATTCGTTCAGATAACAAACAGATCAAAAACACTCAAAATATGTTTTTACAAAAATGAAATTCAAAACTTTGAACCAAGTTTTTTCGAAGATTTGCAAAGAAACAAAAGGCTTAATTTCTCAGTATAGGATCTTTTCACAATCAGGTCGGATTCAAAAGACAAAAAGAGATCAATGTAATCTGAGATACTACAAATTGTCAAAAGTTCGAATCGCTACAAAGACCAAGCGGAAAAACAATCCAATCGGCAAAATCTTCTAGAAAATCATCAAAACATTAACACTGTTGGAGTTCATTCAACAAGAATTCTTGATAAACACAATAACCAGTCTGGGCAGAAACCAAAGATCTAAAAATAAACTAGAAAAAGAAACCTAGAGATTTTCTAAAATTTTTACAGGGTCCGCAGGTAACCAGCATTGACAGGTGCGGTCCCGCACTGTATTCTCTAGAGAAAGTGCGAACCTGCCCGCACTGTCAAAGTAAGGCAGGGTGCGGTCCTAGGAAAAATTATAGAAAAACTTAAAATATTTCTAAATTTTCAAAAACAGGAAAAATCTAAAGTACCCAGACAGATGTGTATCAATCAAAAACCAGGAAAAAATGTTTCCTCAAATCAAAAATAAAAGAGAACAAAAAACAACAAGTTCTTTCCCCAGTGGAGTCGCCATTTTGTTGTGTAGATTAATCCATCTTGCGGACAAGACCGATCTCTCTAGTACTAAAGGTAACTAGCAACAAACAGCCAATTATACTAATCTCTCTCTAAGCATATAAGATTCATAAAAACACTATATAGGTGTAAGGCCTACCTTATATCCAGCGCTTGCTTGATTTCGTTGAAGTCCTTCCCATGCACTGAAAGAACGTTCCTCGTGAATCTGCAGTCACAAACAAGCAAAAAGATTACGCAGCACCTGTATAGAAATTATTATAAACCATACTTATCATAATGATCAAGGAATTTATGAAATAAACCATAAATCGACAGTTTAATGAGAGAAATGAGTATATTTGTATTAATTTCAAATAAAGAAAACCTTTACAACCTGTGCCTTGATGTTGTGCAGGTCCTCCCGGGGTCCGAAGCAGGAATAGCTTCTAATTTGACAAGAATTGCACTCTTTGAACCAAGACAACTAGAGATGAGTGATTGAACCTCACAGAAAGAGTGATTCAACCTCACAGAAAGAGTGATTTAACCTCACAGAAAGTCTTAGTTAATTGAGACTGAATCTCAACAGCATTTAACTTCAAATATCTTAAGCTTGAACTCCCTTTGAGGCTACCCAATGCCTCTTTTTATAGTGGAAAAGAGGAGATTTCTTGTTCCAAATATGAAGGGATAGAATCCTCCTTCAAAGGGATTAGCTCCTTACATCAAGGGGTTAGCTCCATCAAGTGAGGGATGCATGAACCTTCTCAAAGCGTATCCATTCCCGAAAATTCCCATCTAGAACCTTCTAGAATTCATCTGAAATCCACTTTTTATCTTTACTTTCTCGCCTTTTTGAGTTTTACAGAGGTCCGCACCCATGACACAAGGAACGTGCGGTATGGTTCCGCAGGCAAGCTGAACTTTAGGTGCGGGACCGCAGGAAATGAATAGAGAAAGTGCGATACCAATGTTTAGGGGATTTTTAGGAACTTTTCTCTGATTTTGAAAGCTTGACATGAGGAGCTGATATGTTAGACTTGCAAAGGGAGGAAGTATGAGTAATAATGAGCTCATACTCATAGTAAAATGTCAGGATGACAGATTTTAGTGTAACACCCTCTGAAGTAGTAAACCAAATAACGCAGGATTTTATAATTTTTGTTTGTATTTTGCAGGAATTAATGGTTTTCCATTATATTGAAAGAAAGGCCGAAGGCCAGGAAAGACGTTTCCCGTGCCTTTGATTCATCAAATGAAACCATTTGCGGGGTTCGAATTCCACGTTTCGTCAATGCTTCATGAGGCATTGATGCCATACGAGCCCTACGCAGCCTGCACATCAAAAAGACACAGTGATTTTAAATCATAATTAAAAGAGTATCAGTGTTGAAGACAAAACGCGGTAGAACATAAGGATTGAAGATAATTTGGGGATTACGACTAAGAATGATTATCAAAAGCCTAATCCCCAGAATTAAAACACAATTAAAATAAAATCATAAGTGTTTTATCAGACAAAAAGGCCTCCACCGCCACATCTGAGGCAAATTGATTCCTCTCAGCTACCACAAATCCACATGTGCCTCAAAGCATTCAAACAAAAGCCGAAGTGATTGATCAAGATCAGATATTTGCCTCAAACGCAACTGAATATTTAATTCTGCTAAGAGAATTTAATGCAATAAATATCAGCAGAATTATTACATCCTGAACAGAGCCTTAAAAGTCAACAAAGCTCCAACCGAGCTTTAATCTTAATTGTAAAACATTTAATACAGAGGACACCTGTGTACGCTTCTTCGTCTAGCCCCTCAAAGGCCGAGAAGCCATTTAAGACTGTATTAATAATCTTGGGATATCTTTTATCAGATCTAATCTCCTCATTCTTCTATAAATACTTCTGTAGAAGATGAGAAATTGTTGGTTGCAGAACTTTGAAATACATTTGAGCTTAAACTTCTGATTGTAAATAGTGTTCACTGGCCCTTGGAGCTCCGCTTGTGATAGATAAGTTAGGCTGAGATGAGTAGATGATTGCTAAACTAAAGCATTGGACTTAAAGCTGTAACCGGTTTGGAGCATCAATACAAGCTGATTTATGGGATCTTGGTCTATGTTGACGGTGATGTTTTTCTCATTGTAACTTGTTATTTTGTTTCTATTTTCAATGTGTTCATCTTCTCTTATAAATAACAGCATGCATAGAGTTAGGACCTACTGTATATCAGTACCCTTCTCTAACTCAAAATCTTTATTTACATGTTTTCTTCCAATCTGTGTTATTTAGGAATGATTTAATTCAGTTTAAGCATAGGAATGCTGGCGTTCCCTCGTCTTATTGCCTTAGTTGATTGTTATTCTTGAATTTTATGTTCAATATTAGTTAAGTAGAGATGAAATAAGGAAGATATGGTGTGCCCTGGTCCTATTTTTATCCCCAAAGACTGTCTGAATGTTTCCCTTGGAATGTGTTAAAAGCTGGCTAGTTTAGAAGTACTTACCATATATTAGGCCATTCTGTGTTATCTTTGTGTTTGTCTTGAAAGTAACCAAGTAAATCAGATCTAGGAGAGGATTTGTGGTGATCCCGGCCCGCTAGTTTCTACTCCAACAGTTGCCTTCAAGTTTCCCTTTGTTTTAAAATGTTTTCTATTGAAAGTGTATCAAAGGCTGGCTAGTTTAAAATTACTTACCAGATCCTAGTTTACTTTTATGTTTTTCTTGAGTCTATGTCAAAGGCTGGCTAGTTTAGAAGTACTTACCAGATCCTGGGCTGCTCTTTGTTCCTCATCTGTTTAAATTCTCCTTCTTATTGTACCATTTCATTCCATAAATCAAACTTCAAAGAGATCATTAGACATAGATGACTTGCCCCATGGACCACTCTTGCCTCTTGCTACTCCAATTAAACCCTATTATGACTCCATAGCCCAATGGACTAAAACCTACAATTATCTATCTTTTTGGCCGAAGCTTACTCTCATTGCTTGCAACTTCTCACCTTTGAAACTCTTTCCATTTAGGACTTTCCCTCAAACAGTAATCATGCTCAACCATCCAAAAACAAAACAAACCCTCAGCCTTCATAACTAGCCTAATATCATTACCCCAAACTTCAAAGCCAAATCCATCTTTGCACTTATTGGAGAGATCCCTCTCTAAATTCAGGAGGGCTAGATCCTAGAATCCCAAAGTGGTTGAAACGATGTTTCTCCCTGCGATCAGACTTTTTCCAATCTTGCTGATTACAGGGAGCTAACACTCAGATCCAATCAGAGTTTGACAAGTGTCTCAGTTTTATTCGTTGGTTGTACATTTATGTTTTGAGGGCCAATTAGGAGGTGCCACGTGGCCCTTGAACCGCATTATAAAATTTTGGTAAGGTCTACAAGGCTCGACCATGTGACCTTCCTCCGGGCACGCGGACAAGTTTCCTACTACTCTACATTATTTCTTAACATATCATGTCGATGGGTTCTATTTAAATTTTATAACATTCAACGTCGGGGGTTGGGAACCGCCAACGGTCCCAACCCGCTAGCAGTTCCCATAGCGCGTTCATTTGGCAAATGTTAACAACCCGTAATCAAACTAAAATAGTTATTACCGTAGTCTCCACCATCATTCTTTGCAACAGTTATCACATGACATAACACTAACCGTTTTCTACTCTCCGCACATTGGGTTCCGCCCAACCACCGACGGTTGTTAATCGTAGCATTTGGGGGTCATGTGCCCAACTGTTAAGTTTAATGTCACAGTTAGATTTGGCGGGTTATTTGGAAGCACGCCATTTTTGGCAGGAGTTACTAATTTAACTCTAGATAAGTGGAGTTCTCCACATTTAGTGGAGTTTTTCTAGGTGTAACTGGGCAAAAGAGTAGGACACTCAATTTTCGCCCATTATGAGTGAATGAAGAGTCATTTTTGACTAATTGCAGCATTATGGAGCCATTTATACAAAGAAAACAGCCATTAAATCAGTGTAACTACATGTATCTACAAAATTTTGAGCATAATGAAAGATGGACATGCCATTGGGAGCTGAACCAGCAGATGTAGCCCAGAAGGGGTGAACTACTTCATCATGCCTGATGTGTAAATTTCATGTGGTGACTTATTTCTCTGTTTTACACTGCTTTTTAGTGTTATTTCAGCTTGTTTTATGTTTCTAATTCACCTAAAATCATCTACAATTCATGGTTAAAATCCTCAATCCTTAAGCAAACTAATGAGACAAGTATGCACATGTTTATAAACTGAAAAAACACTTAGCACAAAAAAAAGAATACAATCATTTCAGATCACCTAGATTTGGCATAGCTACCAAGACTCTATTAATGGGAGGGATAAGCTATCATATTGGGAGCGACTATGGTATAATCTAGCACAAGAAGAAATTCAGCAAGAGCACCAAAGATGGCTCCTCATCAAAGACTGATGATGAGGAGAATTGTGCCTTGGCTGGAAAGGAGAAGAAAGGAAAATGGAAGGTGTCCCATTCCAAATCTGAGTCTGGCGCGATAATAAATAAGTGAGACTTGTCAAAGGTAAAAAAATTCAACTGTCATGAACATGGACACTATGCCACAAATTGTCCACAAAAATGACAACAAGATGGCCTCAAGAGGAGCAGCAGGTGAAGCATTGGATTCACAGTTTGAGTTGGATTTCACCTTCATCGCATGCATGGTGTCATTGGTGATGGGTTCTATGTGGTGCTTGGATAGTGGAGCTTCATTCCATATGACCTGCAAAAAATAATTTTTCACTAGCTTGGAGGAGAAGGATCTCCAGATGCACATCAATATGGGTGACGACGGGACGTATAGCGCTACTAGTGTAGGTAAAGTTACCTTTTAGAGGGATTCAGGTAATCCACTCACATTAAAATATGCCATGTATGTTCCTTGTTTAAAGAATAATTTGGTTTTTATTATTATATTGGAAGATCGTGGCTATCATGTGATCTTCAGTGAAGGAAAGACGTTCCTTCATCATAAATCCACGGGACAAGGTAAAATGATTCGGGTTCGAGCAAAGAATATTTATACAGTGGATGTAGAGGATTGTGCAACACTGAGCACTAAAGTAGATAAGGTGGAAATCTGGGACATCTGTGAGCTATGGCATAGGACGTTGCGCCATCTACGCCATAGTGCTTTGAGGATCATGCAGTAGATTCATACACAACTTCCAAAGGGTGCACTTGCGGAGAGAGATACATGAAAATGGTGTACATTGGGGAAGTATACCAAAGCCACCTTTCATGATAAGAAAATTTGAGCCAAGGAGATCCTTGAGATATTTCAATCATATGTTTGTGGACCATTCTCGACAACTTCCCCAACAAAGCACAGGTATTATGTGATTTTTGTTGATGAATTTTCACAAAAGTGTTGGATTTTATGCATGCAGAATAAAGATCAGATGTTCTCCATGTTTTTTGAGTTCAAGGCACTTTTCGAGAAAGATACATGGAAGAAGGTGAAGTCTCTAAGGAGAGAAAATGGTGTAGAATACATCTCTAACGAATTTAAGAACTTTTGTGCCTCAGAAGGAATTCGAAGAGAATTGATTGCACCTCATAACCCACAACAAAATGGGGTTGTAGAAAGGAAGAACATAACTATGTGGGAGCAGCACAAGCTATGTTGCATGTGTTGAAAAGTGTAACTAGGATCAGTCTTCATATTGACTATGTAATTATGAATTTATGTAAATAAGAAGACAAAGATAATAAAATGTATTTTTGTTGTACTTGCTTCATGGGTTTCATGAGAAATATTTTTTTATTATAGTTCAATAGAATTATTCTTGATGTCTATTAGGGTTTGTCTTGTATTTATAATTATAATTAAGTGTCATGAATATGAAGTGTCTAGTCTAAAGAATGTAATCCAAGACCTTGTGGAAGAATGGCTCATAACAGCCCTCAAGATAGCCCACATTCAACGCTGGAAGATAATATTATAAATTTTATGGTGAAGTTGGCTTATGATCAATGATGAAGTCGGCCTATATACAGTAAGGATGTCAGCCTACAATTTTTTTGTGGGGTCAGACTAAAAGCTAGATAGTGCACTATATATACCTCAGATCCTGTAGCTCATTTGGACAGAAAATATTGTGGATCTCTCTGAAATAGTTACAGTGGTTAAATGTAGAGTTAAAGTTAGCAATATTGCAAATAAATTAGTAATTTGTGCATATATCAAGAAGAACATAAGTGCAGGTTAAAAGGTCACAGAATTGTGGACATATCTGTGACTGCAACAATGTAACAAGGTCTGGGTTAAATTTGATTTAATGTAGAGGATGCAGATATGTTTTTGTAAGGAATATTGAAGCATAAGAATTGCAGATTAGTATAAAGAAGCTACAGTCAAGTATGAACCTAGTGCAGACTTCAGATCAGTGTAACAATGTGGATTAAGGATTGAAAAGAATGCGGATATCATAGTGTGAAAGTAAGAGAATAGAAGGAAGGTAAATCAGAGATTTACCTTCCTATCTTCAGTACACAAAAAGGAAAGGAATATATCTCAAGTGAGCATGAAACAAGAATAAGTATGTTGATAATGGAAGACTAAATCAAGGAATATATAATTAGAGATTGAGTTCTCTAGTGGTGGTTCAGGTCAGTGAAAGTTGGTGCATGAGAGAAGGATCGGCGTTGTGAAGCATACAAAGAAGCATTGACAAGGTCTTGGAGACATTCCTAGGTCAAGGGTCTAAGTCTTGGTCATGGTACTTTTCATTTGAAGATCCATAAGAAGAATTCCTTACGGGTTTTCCTCTCCAAGAGGGAGAGGTTTTTCCCTGGCTCTAGGAGCCTAATTTTTGTGTCTCATGTATTTTGATAATTAACTTGATGAAAGACTAAATAAAATAAAGAAGAGAAGACATAAGTAACTCAAGTAAGCACACAAGTAATTATCAAGAAGAGAATTTGAATTAATCACCAACCCTCTAAATTCTCAACATGGTATCAGACATGGAAAATTTTTGGGGCTAATATTCTCAGGTGGGCTAATTTTCCATGATTTTTCAATAAAAAAGATTTGCCATTTTCCATTTTTTGTAAAAATAATTCGCCCAAATTTTACAATATAAAATTATTTTACCTTAAAAATCGCCAACGTTATCTACATAGTATATATAAAATCATTATAAATTTGAATAGTTCTACAAATACACCAATAAAATTTTATAGTTTGCATAGTATGGACTAGTGAGATTTGCCAATGTTTTAAACTTCAAGATAATTTTCCATCCTTAAAGTTTTCCCTGGACTATTAGAGCTAAGGTGTTGAACACAAGGGCTACTTGACAAAGAAGACACTCCCATAAGCGAAGATCAAATTTTGGGTTGAAAAGGAAGACTCTCAAGTTATTTCAAGAAATATCTTCTATCTCATTCAAAGGGTCAACTCATTCAAGAAAAAAATCTTTGCCATCAAAGATTTACATTCAATACATTGTTAGAAGAGGACTTCATCTTTTGAAGATATCCATTATCATCAAGGATCCAAGAATGCCTACTTTGTATATTTCAATCTTAAAATAAGCTCCCAACTTCATATTCATCATTATCAAGGAAGCTGAAATCCACTGTACTCAAGTAAGTATCTATGACCTTACTTAAATCTGTCAAGACGACTTATTGTAAAGAGAGCAACAAGCTGGTTGGGTCATCAAACTTTAGTTCTTGGAAAAAGAGGACATATTTAAATTTAATTGAAGATGAAGTTATGTATTAAATCGAAGGATCTAAAATTCAACCCTCAAAATAATATGCTCCACCTCATGCCAAGTACATGAAAGGATAAATCAGAGCCGAGAGTATTCTCAGAGTATCCATTAATGACTCACTCATTCACTATGTATCAAAACTAAATTTTTCTAAAGAAATATATGAGAAACTGGTGGTGCTATTCTCTGTGAGTACTGCAGGAGAAGCAATCTCTCTGAGACAAGAACTATACGAAATGAAATTGTCAAGAGAAGAATGAATCACTTCATACTTTATGTGTATTTATAAAATAATATACCAACTACAGGAATTGGGAGAAGTAATGTATGACACTGATATGACTACAGTGATGCTGAATGCTCTACCAGAAGAATGGGGAAACTTCACTTCAAGTTTATATGGGAAGAAAGAAGCAACACCATTCCATGATTTATGGTCTCTATGTAAAACAGAGGAAAGAATATTGAAAGAAAAAGTTGATATATGATCAAGTGAAGGGAATCAAGCCTTTGCAGCCATATCCAGGAAAAAAGGAAGAATTAGAAAATTTGGTCCTCGGAATAAAAGAATAAATATGGAAAAAGTATGATGCTTTGGATGTAATGAACTTGGGAATTATAAAAGAGATTGTCCTAAATATGGAAAGGAAAATAGGAAAAATGAAGAAGCCCATGTCACATATATAAGGGAACAACCTGATGCAAATAAATCTAAGAAAGAAGAAGTGAGGGAAATCTATTATGATTGAGATCATCTTCTTCTTTAAGTGATTTATGTTGGTTAGTATTATAGGAAGCAATGTATATTAATAGCAAAATGATAGAAGCATGGTAGGAGCTCTTGGTGAGTCAACTCCTGGAAAACCTCACAGATAAAAATACTGATGGAAGGCAGTCATCAAGATCAAGGGTCATCATGGAAACAGGTGCTGACATTTTCTAATGGAATTCTCTATGAATTCACTAGTTAGAAATAAAGAAGAAAGGTTTCATCAAATAATTCTATGCTACAGAATTCTGGGATTAGGATATGATGACATATTAATGAAGCAGGTCAATGAAATGAAGTTCCTAATTCTAGTAAAACTACTACAGGATGACTCAAAGGAAAAATGTATGAGGTGTATATACTTATATTCTGACACTAGATGTTGTGAAGTCATGTCATATGGTTGTAGGTAATAGACTAATATATTTAGAAGTATGATCTATGGAGGAGGATCTCTCATAGTTCACTGACAGTTGAAATCAACATAATATATCCTCATATGTAATAAGAGGTGATTTTATATGAACAAGGAACTAGAAATTGGAAGTTCTTCCGAATTAAGATGTGTAGAAAGGAAAGGACCATGAAGTGAGACCATGTCAAGAGGCAGTTATCATCTGGAATCCAAGAATATGTGACTATAATATCTCCTGGGAGGATATGTAGACTCTGATAGAAGTCTAATAAAGAAGAAGACCCTTGAAAAAACATATAATTAGGAGACGTGTCAATCTAAATAAAGGATGTGGATGCCTACAGGAAGATGTCATGGTGAAATATCATCACTAAGGTAACTTTTTATTTAAAAGTTCATATGTAAATGTTTATCTAGATGGATTTATGTAGAGCTTACAATCATGTAAAAGGATGTAAGATCCTTGGAGATGGTTTGAAAGAAATTAGCATGACATAAAATGTGGACCAGATAAGGAATTCAGATGAATCACTTTTTGATAGATGTCATGACTCATGGATGAAAGTGTTGAATGATTTTTTCCATATGAAGCCAAATGTTGAAGATTCCTCAATATCGAAATCCATGACATCGAGGGGAGGAATTCTTCATGAGTAGCTGGGTGTCTCACCATTGTTGCTGCAAGTCCCTGATTGAGAGGGAGTCTGGTGATAATTTTCTTACTTGGAAGAAAATGGCTAATTCTTGAGAGTGAGCTTAGGTATATTCCTTATACAGGAATGAGTACATTCCCTTGTGGAATAGATCCTCCTTGGCTGAGAAGGAGAGATAGACACATCATTCTGCTATTCACTTGGGAAGACAGGATGGAGGATTGGGTAATCATATGGCATTCGATACTCTTTGAGAATGTGATAGGGCATTCAAGATAAGAGTAGTCGAGGACCGATATTCTTTGAGGGCTAGCTACCCAAGAGAAGAATAGTCCAAGAAGGTCATACTTTTGGAACACCTGGGTGGATTATGTACCTTGGAGAGACAATGACTATGGTGTCTATAAGTCATGCGTCTTTCCAGCATTGTATCCCATTGTCTCGTTGAGATATGGGGTTGTTAGTCAAGGCCTTGCACTCGGACAATGCGGGTTGATATGATGCTATACAGATGCGATTACCAATCTGATTCTTCTTATGAGATTCTTCAGTTTGAAACTGACCATGTAACTGTATGAATACCTCCCTAGTTAAGAGGGAGTGTTGACAAGAGTAACTAGGATCAGTCTTCATATTGACTATGTAATTATGAATTTATGTAAAGAAGAAGAAAAGATAATAAAATTTATTTTTGTTGTACTTGCTTCATGGGTTTCATGAGCAAGATTTTTTTATTATATGTCAATAGACTTCTTCTTGATTTATATTAGGCTTTGTCTTCTATTGATCAGTGTAATTAAGAGTCATGAATATTAAGTCTAGTTTGAAGAATGTACTCCAAGACCTTGTGGAGGAATGGCTCTTAACAACCCTCAAGACAACGCACATTCAACGTTGGAAGATAAGCTTATAAATGTTGTGGTGAAGTCGACTTATGATCAGTGATGAAGTCATCTTATATACAGTAAGGATGTCGACCTACAAGCTTGTTGTAGGGTCAACCTAAAAGCTAGACAGTGCACTATATATACCTCAGATCCTGTGACTCATTTGGACATAAAATATTGCAGATCTCTCTGAAATAGTTACAGCGGTTAAATGTGGAGTTAAATTCAGAAATATTGCAGATACATTAGTAATTTGTGCAGATATCAAGAAGAACATAAGTGCAAGTTAAAAGGTCACAGAATTGTGGACATATCTGACTGCAACAATGTAACAAGGTCTGGGTTAAATGTGAGTTAATGCATAGGATGTGGATCTGTTTTTGTAAGGCATCCTGAAGCATAACAAGTGAATATTAGTATAAATAAGTTGTGGTCAAGTATGAACCTAGTGCGGACTTCAGATCAATGTAACAATGTGAATTAAGGATTGAAAAGAATGTGGATATCATAGTGTGAAAGTAAGAGAATAGAAGGAAGGTAAATCAGAGATTTACCTTCCTATATTCAGTACACAAAAAGGAAAGGAATATATCTCAAGTGAACATGAAACAAGAAGAAGTATGTTGATAACCAAAGACTAAATCAAGGAAGATATAATTAGAGACCAAGTTCTCTAGTGGTGGTGCAGGTCAATGCAAGTTGGTGTAGGAGAGAAGGATCGGCATTGTGAAGCATACAAAGAAGCATTGACAAGTTCTTGGAGACATTTCTAGGTCAAGGGTCTGAGTCATGGTCATGGTACTTGTCATTTCAAGATCCATAAGAATAATTCCTTACGGGTTTTCCTCTCCAAGAGGGAGAGGTTTTTCCCTGGCTCTAGGAGCCTAATTTTTGTGTCTCATGTATTTTCATAGTGGACTTGATGAAAGAATAAATAAAATAAATAAGAGAAGAAAGAAGTAACTCAAGTAAGCTCACAAGTAATTATCAAGAAGAGAATTTGAATTAATCACTAGCCCTCTAAATTCTCAACAGCATGATTAGGGCCTACCATTTCATCTGTGGGAGGAAGCATGCAATACAACAATATTTGTGCATAACAAAAGTCCTCATCGGATACTTGGAATGAGTACACAAGAGGAGGCTTAATCAGGTAAGGGACCGGTTGTGTCGTATTTTAAAATTTTGGGTGCATCTGTTTATTTCCATGTGACCAAAGATGTCAGGAAGAAGCTAGAGCCAACAACAGTGTTGGGGATATTTGTGGGGTACACTGATACACCTCACAACTATTGGGTGTACTTTCCAGCACACAGGATGACAATGGTCAGAAGAGATGTGAAATTCGATGAATAAAAATCCATGTGATTGTCCCTTGAGAGGGAGATCAAGTTGCATGCAATTGAGGAGCTCTTGGATCCAAAGGATGAACCTCAAGATGTGGAGAAACCAAAAGCAGAGGAACAAAGAGTGGTAGAAACCACTCATGTAGAGACATCCACCAGAAATGGAAGGAAGTGCACCAGAAAGGCTGACAGATTATTGTTGGATGTGAGATAATGTGGGAGCACCCACATCCTAGCGCGGGAAGAGAAGGTCCCCATAATGGTACATTGGGTACATGGCTCTTATGAGAAAAGGTATTAAGATAGAACCATCCTCATTCGAGGAAGAAATGCAACAACCAATGTGGGTTGATGCCATGGTTGAGGAGTATGACTCCATCATCATAAAGAGTGCATGGGAATTTGTCCCAAGACTAGTGGGGAAGTCAGTTGTAGGATTCAGATGGGTCTATAAGGTGAAGCAGGTAGTATATGGGAGTGTGGAGAAGCACAAGTCCATATTTCTAGGCATAGGATTCTCTTAGGTGGAGGGTATTGACAATGATGAGACTTTTTCACCAATCACAAGGTACTCATCTATTAGATCCATCCTTGCACACTCAAGATAGATGGGATGGCAGATACATCAGATGGATGTAAATAAATCCTTTCTCAATGGAGTTGTTGAGGAAGAAATGTACATTGAGCAGTTGGAAGGTTTTTAAACCTTAGAGAGGGAGTCACATGTGTGCAGACTCATTGAGCATTATATGGGCTGAAGCAAGCACCTCGTGCTTGGTACACCAGGATTGACAGTTATTTCACAGGGTTGGGCTTCACCAAGAGTGAAGTGGATGTGAACCTAGATCATATTGTGGTTGATGGTAAGCTTTTAATCATTGTAATTTATGTCGATGATATTATACTGACAGGTGATGAGCACCTCATTAGGTCTTGCAAGAGAATTTGAGATGAAGGAAATGGGGCTCTTGCACTATTTCTTGGATTGGAAATATGGAAAAGATATGGGGAGCTATTTGTATCTCAAGGAAAGTATGCCAAGGAGATTCTGAGGAAGTTGCACATGGAGGGAAAAAAACCCATGTAGACTCCTCTAGCAAGAAACTGGAGGAAGGAAGATGCTACTTCGGGCAAAGTAGTGGATGTTATTGTTTATAGGAAGCTTGTGGGTTCACTCTTGTATTTGGTGAACACACGACCCAACATATGCTACGCAGTTAACCAGCTGATCCAAGCTATGGTTAATCCTACTGTTGAGCCTCAAAATTGTGCTTTCTTTCATTCCATTTTACCTCATTTTCCTTTGTCCATTGCCATCCTAGACCCAATTGATCAATGAATATAGTTAAAATTACTTCTAGAATGATTTACATGACTAACTTGCTAAGTTTTGTGATTTTTTCCATTGTAAAGCATTTTGACCGGAACTAGCTGCAGAATGCAGACATTCCGTAGCTAACCGGCGATTCTGCAGCTGCCTTCACGTTTGAGTATGTTACAGGTGGCCTCTCAAGGAAAACCGCATATGGGCATAATCCACGTCATGTCTACATGGTTCGTTGCTCATCATGGAGGAAGAAATGAATTCTGGGTACGGTTTTGGAACGTGGGAACACATTTAGGAAAGCAGACTTCTATTAGGACTGTCTAAGTCCAGATGTCTTTTTCCTCTTCACGCAGCCACTTCAAGAGTCCTAATGTGATTCCGATAAGGAAAGACAATGTTCCTGAATTGTTGCAAGTCTTGTTATGTGCATTTTCTATATAAACACTTGGGAAACCGAGAGCTATGTTAGATTTTGATGTTAGATTTTATGCTAGATTTTGCTTAGATTCTGTGCTACATTTCTAAAGACGCAGAGTGCTATGTTCAAACTATTTCATCTTTAATGGAGCAGACAGTGTTGTTTTGAAAGCGTTGATTTAATTTGGAGTTGAATTCCGTCAGGTGGTAGAGGGCCCCTGCCTCTTGCACGGATTTATTTGCGTAAATTAGATAAGTATTCTAGCTGCCTTTACGATTTTGAAGTTGAATTAGTAGTTTTTTTAATTAGCTACTGTGGTTATACTCATTCTAACTCTTCCACAAGAAGAAGCTCTTCCAAAATATTATAATGATGAATGGGAAATAGCTATAGTATTGTAGGATTTGAAGTTGAATTCATAGTTGTTTTTAATTAGCTACTATAGTTATATTCATTCTAACTCTTCCACAAGAAGAAATTCTTCCAAAAGATTATAATGATGAATGAGAAATGGCTATAGTATTGTAGGATTTAGTTGTAGTTTTTGTTGTTCACTATCACAGTTACACTTGTTCTAATCACTCTTCCACAAGAAGAAACTCTTCCAAGAAACTATTAAGATGCTCAAGACATGACCGTGATAATGAATGATTTAGTTGTGTGTTTGCACTAAGTATCATCTCTGTTCTTACTCTTAAACGCTTGGCCAAAACATCATAATGACGAGTGGGATATGGATATGATATCTTAGTTTTTCATTGCTTTCAGTGTTTTTGCTTGCATTTGCATTCAATTACACAGTCAGAATTGTTCTAAGACCTCTTCCAAAAGAAGGAACTCTTCCAAAATATCACTAATGATGGACAAACAGATTGTGTAATTTCATAGAATAATGCATGATAGCATAGTTAGGATACTTCGGAGTTTAATTGCACTTAACTCATATTCAGTTACTTTGTTTTGAGTTTGATGATGACTTGTAGTTCAGCATTGTTTTAGATTAGTGACACTTTTAAGTTTAGCTTTAGTTCAACTCACTGCATTTGCATTCCATAGTCAGTTGTCATTCACTGCACAATAGATTACTTCAGTTGTTAAGATTAACAAAAATGCCTTCATTATTTACAAACATCTTCTTGTTCTAAAATCTACAATTGATCTATAAACATATGAACAGAAGACAAACATCATTTTAAGGCCTGAAGTACATCTGCAATTTCCTCATCATTTTATAAACAGAGCTCTCCCTCAAAAGACTACTTTGAAAAGAAATCAATAACTCTTGAGTAAAGGTTTTGTGACATTCAATTGAATTGCAGAATAGAGTTAGGAATTAGCTTTAGAATAGAAAATCCTATGATGATATCAATATTTTACTCCAACATACTTCAACAAATCTCTAATCAAGGTCAAGATGTTGCATCATTATAAGTTAGTTGTTTAAACTGTTTAGTTAGGAAGATTTTCATACTTAGTGATCATTTCTCAAGTTTAGTTTGTGTTTTGAATCATTTGCTTAAAAGTCATTATCAAGCTTTGCTTTTACTTAGCCATAGTTTAGATTTGATTCTGCTTCAGTGTTTCCAATTGCATTTGTCATTTGTTATCCATCAATTAGGCTTAACTCTGTTTTTAATCATCATCTCATTTCCATTAGCTTTCTAGGCATTTTCCTTGAGAACATAAAACCACCAAAAGACCAAAAACATCATAAATCATCACAAAAGACCAAAAACATCACAAAACACTACACACAACGCATTAGGAAACAAGTACCTAGGTACATACAGTACATTTCACTTCAGCAGTTTACAAATCCTGGTTGACAATTAAATGAGCTCAGTTTAGGAGACTAGATTGAGACCAAACATTTTGGCGCCGTTGCCGGGGAAGTGAAAACTAGGTAACCTTTGTTTCTTAGCATCCAAAAATAATTTTATGCGTAGGGAGAGAGATTCAAGGGGAATATTTATAAGCAGCAGAGGCAGAAGTTTGATTTCCAGAACACCACTTGTTTCATCTAGATCCAGAGCTAGTACACCTTCAACTCAAACCCATCTTCCATCCTCCCTTGATCCTGGACTTCTAGAAGATCTAAGGTCAACTATTCCATTAGAGAAACCTTCCACTTCATCCACTGAACCTGCCACAGAAGAAGATCTAAAGACTCCTAGTAGGGATGCAAATCTTTCCACCTCCAGAGGAGAGTCAACCATGGCAGAAGAAGGAGGAGGAGGAGTTTTTAATGGAGAACACACATTATTTGGAGGTAGAGGTAGAGGTAGAGGAGAAGGAGGTAGAGGAGAAGGAGGTAGAGGTGCAAATGGAGGAAGAGGTAGAATAGGAAGCTCTTTTGGGTTCCCTATAATTGATGAAGAAACCAATACAACCATGAAAAACATTTCACCCTCTGTCCTTCCAAACTTCTATGGACTTAAAACTGAAGATCCTAAAACTTTCTTATTCGAATTTGAAGTGTTGTGTAGGACTTATGACTACCTACAAGATGCTCAAAAATTGAAATTATTTCCTTCAACTCTGAAGGGAGCAGCATTGAAGTGGTTTATGAGTCTAATCAGTAGCTCTATTAGAACATGGGAAGACATGAAACAAGCATTTCTAGAGAGATACTTGGATTATTGTATGCCGGTTAATCATAAGGAATAAGTGTTCAAGATGTTACAAAAAGAAGATGAAAACTTAGAAGATTTGTTGGAAAGATTTAATTACAACATCAAAAGGGAAAAAATGGAAAATCTAGATCAAGACACCTTAAAAGCTCTTTTGTTGAAAACAATTAGGGATGAATGGTTGGATATCCTAAACATGATGGGAAAAGGGGATATATCACAACTTACATTACCTGAAATATCTGAGTTATGTATCAACCTTTCAAGAGGGAAATCTAAAACTGTCAAAGGTCCAAGAGATCCCGCTCTTGCAAGGGCAAGTAAATCTGCTTCTGGGACAATAAGTAGATCAGAAATAGGACACATGCTTGATGATTTTAAATTTGACATCTTAGGGAGTCTTAGTGAACAAATAGACACCCTTAAGATACAAAACAAGCAAAAGGCTGAATCTGATGCTTTGGCAATCTTTTGTCCCAAATGTAGAAAGAAACATGCCCTAAGAGAGTGTCCTTTGGATGTAAAATTTATAGAAACCTGTGTCATTTGTTCTGAGAAACATGAGACCAAGAATTGTCCTTCTCTTCCTGGTCTCAAGGCTGTTTTTCAGGAAGAAACTCTTACAGATTCCACAGAGTCTCTTAATTTTGTATCTAGAAGACCTTGGCAAGGACCTCAGACACAAGGATTCCATGATCAAATGTATAATCAACCTCCACCTTGGAATTCTTGGCAGCAACCTTGGCCCCAATTTCAAAATCAATCTCAATCTTGGGCACAAGGAACACAAAGTCCCTATGGAAGATACTCTCCATACTATCAGTATCCACCATATCCACATTTTTATCCTCAAAATCCTCAACAAAATTTTCCTCTAAATCTTCAACAAAATCCTCAACAACATCATCAGAACCAACCACATCAAAATCAACCACTTCCATTACCATTCCCTCAAAAATCCAATCAATTGCCAGCTCAACCCATGCCAAACCCCAATAATAAAAACCCTCAGAATACATACATGATAGAAGGTCAACAGTTTCCAACTTATTTAATTACTCCTCTAGATCTTAGTGATGTTCAACTTAGGTCTGGAAGGATACTTGAGAAGAGGAAACCTTCTGTGATCATACAAGAACAAGATAATTCTGAGGAAGACTCTCTACGGGTGAATAAAAGTCTTGAGGAGGACATATCCTTTCAAGACCCACACATTGAAAAACTAAAACAAAAAGATCCAATAAATCCAACTCCTGTATTAGAGCAACCATCCACATCTACTTCTATACCTCCCTTTCCGGAAAGATTACAAATTGATAGAGGTGTAGAAAAACAGATCATGGTGCCTAATTATGTTTTCTTAGATGAATTGTGAAATGTTTGCATTAAAATTCCATTATTGCAAGCCATCAAGGAAATCCCAATTTTAGCCAAAACAATAAAGGAGTTGAGTATGAAGACAACAAGAAAAAGAATAAGAGAAACCAAGAAAATTCAACTGGTAGGACAAATAACAGACATTATGATGGGCAAGATTACTATTCCAAAGTACCTTGACCCAGGAAATCCAGTTGTCAAAATTCACATCAATGGAATTGAAATTCAAAACACACTCATTGACTTAGGAGCAACAATAAATATCATGAGTAGACAAATCATGGACAAACTGAAACTTCCTAATCTTCTCTTTACACCCACACTATTACAATTAGAAGATAGATCTGTGATCAGACCAGATGGGGTAATAGAAGACATTCCAGTGTCCCTAGACTCTTGGGAGTACCTTGTGGATTTCATGATCCTAACTCCTAAGAATAATCTAGGAGGCCATCCTGTTATATTAGGAAGACCTTGGTTGGCTACAGCTGATGCTTTTATTAGTTGTAGGTCCGTTGATATGTATATTTATGATGGTAGTTCAACTAAGAAATTCACTTTATATCCTCCAGCTAGGACAATTACAGATCTAGATGACACTCAATGGATAGAGGATGAAGAAAATTTACAACCACTCTTCACAATTTCAGAAATTAGTGAAGATAATCAAATTCTGAATACTCTAGAAAACTTTGAATCCTATCTAAAACACAAACATGAATCATTTCAAGAGGGATCCAATATTGAGTTTTTGTCATCTAGGCAGATGTCTCTTCATTCTATGGACAAATTTGGAAGCTCTACAAGTGAAATTTTTCCAGGCAAAACTTTGAACATAAACAAGAACCTAGAAAAATCTCAACAAGAAGAGTTAATCAAAGTATTACAGAGACATTCTTCTGCATATGCATGGGAATACACTGACATGAAAGGGATAAGTCCCAAGACTTGTACTCATCACATCTATATAGAGGAAAATTGCAAACCAATCAGACAGCCTCAAAGACGGATGAATCCAAATCTTAGGGAAATTGTCAAGGAAGAATTACAAAAATTGTTAAATGTTAATTTCATCTATCCTATTTCAGATAGTCAGTGGGTTTCTCCTTTGGTGATTGTGCCTAAAAAAAATGGAAAATGGAGGGTGTGTGTTGACTACCGAGAACTGAATAAAGCTACTCTTAAAGACCATTTTCCCTTACCTTTCATAGATCAAGTATTAGATACATTAGCAGGTAAAAAGTACTTTTCATTCCTAGATGGGTTTAGTGGTTACAATCAAATCCAAGTAGCACTTGAAGACCAAGATAAAACCACATTTACTTGTCCTTAGGGTACCTATGCCTACCGAGTATTGCCATTTGGGTTATGCAATGCACCTGCAACATTCCAAAGGGCAGTATTAGGAATTTTTTCTGATCTAATACATGACTGTGTAGAGGTGTACATGGATGATTTCACAGTTTATGGGGACACATTTGAAGAGGCTTTAGAAAACCTGGAAAAAGTCTTAAAAAGATGTCAAGAAGCAAACCTTTCACTTAGTCATGAAAAATGTTTTATGATGTTCACTGAAGGTATTGTTTTAGGGCACCATATTTCAGGGGATGGGATTAGAGTTGATGAGGAAAAAGTTGAAGTCATTTCTAACCTATCCATTCCTAGTTGTCAAAGAGATGTTAGAAGTTTTCTAGGATTCACAGGGTATTATCGGAGATTTATAGAAAACTTCACCAAAATAGCATCTCCACTCTTCAAATTACTCACTAAAGATTGTGAATTTAAGTGGACTTCTGATTGCCAGTTAGCTTTTGAAACCCTGAAAACCAAAATTTCTGAAGCACCCATATTAAGGGGACCTAACTGGAAGTTACCTTTTCATATCTTGACAGATGCTTCCGATACAGCTCTAGGAGCAGTATTGGGACAGAAAGATTTGATTCCCTATGCCATCTATTATACCAGTAAAAATTTGACTCCTGCAGAGTTAAACTATACTGTAACTGAAAAAGAGTTTTTAGCTATTGTTCATGCCATAAACAAATTTAGACACTATATAACAGGCTATGAAACTTTTTTTCACACTAATCATTCTGCAATTAGATACTTAATGAACAAATCAATCACTAATGGCAGAGTTATAAGATGGTTGTTGCTCTTACAAGAATTCAACATTACTATTCTAGATAGGCCTGGAAAACAAAACACAGTAGCTGATTTCCTATCTAGAATCCAAAATATCAAAGATGACACTCCGGTTGAAGATCAATTTCCTAATGAATATCTTTTTGCAATCTCTACTCAAACTCCATGGTTTGTTGATATTGCTAATTATTTAGTTTCAGGAAAATTTCCTTCAATTATGAATGCAAGGGATAAAAGAAAAATCATTAATGATAGTGCAAATTATTCATGGGTCGCTAATGAGTTGTACAAGACAGGTCCAGATTTGATCATTAGAAGGTGTGTTCATGAAGATGAGATGCATGATATTCTCAAGGCATGTCATGACGAACCTTGTGGCGGACACTTTGCAGATAAGAGGACAACCTATAAGATCCTTAATTTAGGATATTATTGGCCATCCTTGTTTAAAGATGCTAAGGAGTATGTCAAAAGGTGTGACAGTTGCCAAAGGGTAGGGAAACCTTCTCCTTCGGGTGAGATGCCATTACAACCTCAGGTACATATTGAACCTTTTGAAAAATGGGCTTTGGATTTTGTAGGACCTATTAGTCCTCCATCAAGACAAAAGAAATATATATTAGTTTGCACTGATTATGTTACTAAGTGGGTAGAAGCTAAACCATTACTTATTGCTAATGAATCATCTGTAGTTAATTTTATTTTTGAGGATATTTTTACTCGTTTTGGTGTCCCAAGGGAAATTGTTACAGATCAAGGAGCTCAATTTACATCAAGGCTAGTGGAGCAAATGATGGAGAAGTACAAAATCGGACATAGAACATCTACTCCTTATCATCCACAAGCAAATGGTCAGGTGGAATCCACTAATAAAGTCATTGAAGGAATCCTAACAAAGACTGTTCATCTACATAGAAGAGATTGGGTAGATAGGCTTCCTGAAGCCTTGTGGGCCTATAGAACTACAGGGAGAAACACAACAGGCCATACTCCTTATGAGCTTGTTTATGGGAAGCAAGTTTTGTTTCCTATAGAGTTCCAAATTCAAACATTCAAGATGGCAGTTCAGCTAGGACTTGATCTAACGGAGGCACAAAAGCATAGACTGGAGCAAATTAATGAGTTGGATGAGATCAGACAAGATGCAGTTCAGAAAACAAGTCTAGTCCAATAGCAAAGGGATAGATGGCATGAAAAGTACATCAAGGAGAAGAAATTCAAAGAGGGTGACTGGGCTCTCTTGTTTGATTCAAAATTCAAGGATTTTCAAGGAAAATTTCAGACACATTGGCTTTGGCCATATGAAATTGTTCGAATTTTTGATAATGGGGCAGTAAAAATCAGAACTATAGATGAAGAAGAGGTCACTTTTCTTGTGAATGGCCATAGACTGAAGCTATACCACAAGCCACTATCAAGAGAAGAGTTTGTCAAGAAGTTCCAAGAAGACAATGATGTGAAGTTAATGAAGAAGAGTCTCTCTTCTTCATCAACTTGATTAAATTTTTTGAAGCATTTCTCTTCTAAAAAAAATAAATAAATAAAGGTATAAACATGAAAACCAATCATTGATTGGCATGTTTATACAGAAAAGATAGGGTAAAAATCAGAGTCTCTCTGACACTCTAACTTTTCCCATTTTTGTTTTTATAAGCAGCTGTTATAAAAATCATAAGTTCAGTTCCATAGTGCTTATGATTCATTTCATCTCACTCCATTCACTTATCCATCCATACTCCATCTCATCCATCATTCATATTTCACTCCATTCCACATTTCATTCATCTCATTCCATCCTCCATCCATCTCATTTTCATGTCAAAATACAAAATTTGATGTCTTGCTGTAAGTGAATAAAACATGTCATGAATTGCAGTACAGTTCTTATGTTCTTTCACTCCATTTCATAAACTAAATCCATTCCATTTCATCATCCACTTCATACATATCATAATCCATCATCCATCTTCATTCATACCATATAACATTTCACCCATATTCCAAAAACACTCCATTCCATGATTAAAATGCTCTACAGGAACATTCTGCAGCTCAGTAGACATTCTGCAGCTGATCAGCCTTTCTGCAGCCAGACAGTCTTTCCGCAGCTACAAACCCTGAAGGCATCAATCAACAGACATTAGAATTGCAACAAAATGATCCAGTGTATCCATGAATCAAAAGCATCAAAGAAGAATTATGAAGACTCTTCCAAAGGTGAACAAAGAAGACAAAGACTACAAAAATCAAATGAAAGGCAGAGGTAACAAGTTTAAATTATAATGGCATTTCATAAATTTTAGCATAGTTTTAGTTATGGATTGTTCGAAAAGGTTGTTTTAATTATTTTTATTGATCAAGACCAATAAACCCTCCACAGACTTTGGATTAAAATCTCCCATTTCAAATTTCATGCCCGATATCATTTAAGCGGTTAAAATGGTCGAGGTATTTGAATTCTTCACGTCTCTTAACCAAATCATTCAATGATGATTCTCTTTGCCCTCGTAAAAATCTCCGCCGTCTCTTCAATCATTAATTCATTCCCTCCACCTCACTCCACTACTTCATTCCGTGACCACTGCCATCACTCCATTCTGTAGCCGGCATTTCATTCCGTAGACAGAGATATTCTTATCACCGAGAGTAGAGCAAAAAGGATATCATTTTGAATAGCATTGAGCATTATCATTGAAAATGCAGAGCAGAGCAGAAGGGTAAATTTGGAGGCATAGCAGCGTGATAATTTGAAGCCATTTGATTCCGTGGGTAGACAAAGTATCATTGTGGGCAGAGATAGAGCATTATCACTGAAAACACAGAAGTATAGCAGTATGGAGTTTGAAGTCTTTTGTCAATAGAAGACAGAGGTATTGCAGTGTTGAATTTGAAACCATTTTCTACCAAAAGACAGAGGTATTGCAGTGAAGAAGTTGAAGCCATTTGTGATCAAGAGATAGAGGTATAGCAGTATGGAGTTTGAAGTCTTTTGTCACTAGAAAACAGAGGCATAGTAGTGTGGGAAATTTGAAGCCATTTGTCACTGTCAAACAGAGGCATATCAGTCCGAAGTTCAATTGTCAACAGAGGTATATCCTTCCGAAATTTGAAGACATTTGTCATTATCAATCAGAGGTATGTCATTCTGAAGTTTGAAAGCTATTTTCATTTAGAACTTGAAGTCATTTCAATTCGAAGGTGAAAGCTATTATTTTTGTGGGTAGAAGAGTGTTAATTTGAACATTGAAGAAGCAATCATGGGTTTCATTGTAAGAACAGAACCAGTGGGTTCAAAATACTTAGAAGGCTACCCTCAATGCAAAGAAATGTTACAACAAATAGGATGGCTTCAATTTTTGGAGAAATTTAATGGCTTCCACAAGGAAGTCACTAAAAAATTTGCAAGATCATTTCAAGGAACCGAAGTTGAGGTGGGAGATGTCAAATTTACTGTCACTGAAGTTTTCATTGCAGAGGCTACAGGGTTGCTCAGAACTGGAGAGAGATGGTTCAAAAATAGAGAATTCCACAATGAATCCTGGAAACAAATTTTAAAATCACCAGGTATGGATGTCACTGTATTTAGGAAAGGAATTCCCAGTTCTGCATTGAAAAATAAATGGAGAAACATACTACTTCTTCTGCAAAAATTTATTACATGTGAGGGTAGATATGGAACATTTTATATCTACCACATTAGACTGATAATGCATTTTCTAGGGGAAGACTTAAACCTACCATATTTCTTGCTTCAAAGTCTGAAGAAGATGGCTTCCTGTGTTCAAAGAAGGGTTCAATTTTTAGAGACAACCCTATATCATCATGGTTTGGTCAAAATTTTGATTGAACATCATCTAGCTAAAACAAATGATACATGGGACGATTTCTTGATAAGAAATCATTTTGAAGAGCCAAAAGAATCCTCACCAGAACCACAGCCTACAAGGAGAAGTACGAAATGGAGGGCCTCAAAAGTTGAAATTGACAAAACAGTCCAAGAGAGCAGTGAGGAAATCATTTTAGAAAAATTGACTCAAATCAAGAGACAGCTTAAAGAAGAAAAGGTAATCAGGAAATCTGCCATGGAGAAAGGAGAGGGATCTTCTCAGCCTAGAAGAAGCCACAGACTAAAGGGGAAACTGAAGAAAACACTAATCAAACAAACAGGGGTAATCCATATAGAAGATGAAGAAACATCCATTGAAGAAGATGTTGAAGAGGATTTTAATGAAGGAACCCCTGAAATTGACCCTGCTCAACAGGAAATTTATGACTATGTGGAAACTTTGGAGAGGATAGCTTCAGAAAGCAGAGAGAGAACCCCCAGTCCTCCACTGTCTGAAATAGATATATTAAGAAGGGATAGGTATGAGTTGGAATTACTGAATAGACACATCAAAAATGAGAATGAAATTCTCAAATATCAAGTCAAGCTCAAAACTGATATGAACTCAACCTTATCCCTACATATAGACAAAGTGGAGAAGACCAATGAGAAATTGAAGAAAAGGAACAAGAAGCTAATCAGGGCACTCACCAACCTAAGGTTCAAACTTGTTATCAGAAAACCCAGAAGATCTCTAGCTTTCAGACAAAGGAGAAGGAGAGGATTAGATGTCCTTGCAAAAGCCTCTGAGTTCATAGGATAATTTTCATGAGGACATGCAAAGAGACAGCAGTGGGGGTATGTTGAGCCTCAAAATTGTGCTTTCTTTCATTCCATTTTACCTCATTTTCCTTTGTCCATTTCCATCCTAGACCCAATTGATCAATGAATATAGTTAAAATTACTTCTAGAATGATTTACATGACTGACTTGCTAAGTTTTGTGATTTTTGCCATTGTAAAGCATTTTGACCGGAACTAGCTGCAGAATGCAGACATTCCGTAGCTAACCGGCGATTCTGTAGCTACCTTCACGTTTGAGTATGTTCCAGGTGGCCTCTCAAGGAAAACCGCATATGGGCATAATCCACGTCATGTCTACATGGTTCGTTGCTCATCATGGAGGAAGAAACGAATTCTGGGTACGGTTTTGGAACGTGGGAACACATTTAGGGAAGCAGACTTCTACTAGGACTGTCTCAGTCCAGATGTCTTTTTCCTCTTCACGCAGCCACTTCAAGAGTCCTAATGTGATTCCGTTAAGGAAAGACAGTGTTCCTGAATTGTTGCAAGTCTTGTTATGTGCATTTGCTTTATAAACACTTGGGAAACTGAGATTTGATGTTAGATTTTATGCTAGATTTTGTTTAGACTCTGTGCTACATTTCTGAAGACGCAGAGTGTTATGTTCAAGTTCTTTCATCTTTAATGAAGCAGACAGTGTTGTTGTGAAAGCGTTGATTTAATTTGGAGTTGAATTCCGTCAGGTGGTAGAGGGCCCCTGCCTCTTGCACGGATTTATTTGCGTAAATTAGATAAGTATTCTAGCTGCCTTTACAATTTTGAAGTTGAATTAGTAGTTGTTTTAATTAGCTACTGTAGTTGTACTCATTCTAACTCTTCCACAAGAAGAAGCTCTTCCAAAAGATTATAATGATGAATGGGAAATAGCTATAGTATTGTAGGATTTGAAGTTGAATTCATAGTTGTTTTTAATTAGCTACTGTAGTTATACTCATTCTAACTCTTCCAGAAGAAGAAGCTCTTCCAAAAGATTATAATGATGAATGGGAAAAGGCTATAGTATTGTAGGATTTAGTTGTAGTTTTTGTTGTTCACTATCACAGTTACACTTGTTCTAATCACTCTTCCACAAGAAGAAACTCTTCCAAGAAACTATTAAGATGCTCAAGACATGACCGTGATAATGAATGATTTAGTTGTGTGTTTGCACTAAGTATCATCTATGTTCTTACTCTTAAACGCTTGGCCAAAACATCATAATGACGAGTGGGTTATGGATATGATATCTTAGTTTTTCATTGCTTTCAGTCTTTTTGCTTGCATTTGCATTCAATTACACAGTCAGAATTGTTCTAAGACCTCTTCCAAAAGAAGGAACTCTTCCAAAATATCACTAATGATGGACAAACAGATTGTGTAATTTCATAGAATAATGCATGATAGCATAGTTAGGATACTTCGGAGTTTAATTGCACTTAACTCATATTCAGTTACTTTGTTTTGAGTTTGATGATGACTTGTAGTTCAGCATTGTTTTAGATTAGTGACACTTTTAAGTTTAGCTTTAGTTCAACTCACTGCATTTGCATTCCATAGTCAGTTGTCATTCACTGCACAATAGATTACTTCAGTTGTTAAGATTAACAAAACAGGCTTCATTATTTACAAACATCTTCTTGTTCTAAAATCTACAATTGATCCATAACCATATGAACAGAAGACAACATCATTTTAAGGCCTGAAGTACCTCTGCAATTTCCTCATCATTTCATAAACAGAGCTCTCCCTCAAAAGACTACTTTGAAAAGAAATCAATAACTCTTGAGTAAAGGTTTTGTGACATTCAATTAAATTGCAGAATAGAGTTACGAATTAGCTTTAGAATAGAAAATCGTATGATGATATCAATGTTTTACTCCAAACATACTTCAACAAATCTCTAATCAAGGACAAGATGTTGCATCATTATAAGTTAGTTGTTTAAATTGTTTAGTTAGGAAGATTTGCATGCTTAGTTGACCATGTTTCAAGCTCTCTCTCAAATGCCTTTGATGAAATAATTTGACAAGTTTAGTTTGTGTTTTGAATCATTTGCTTAAAATTCATTATCAAGCTTTGTTTTTGCTTAGTCATAGTTTAGATTTGATTCTACTTCAGTGTTTGCAATTGCATTTGTATCAGTCATTTGTCATAGATCAATTAGGTCTACTCTGTTTTTGATCACCAGCTCCTTTCCATTAGTTTTCTAGGCATTTTTCCTTGTGAACATAAAACCACCAAAAGACCAAAAACATCATAAATCATCACAAAAGACCAAAAACATCACAAAACACTACACACAACGCATTAGGAAACAAGTACCTAGGTACATACAGTACACTTCACTTCAGCAGTTTACAAATCCTGGTTGACAATTAAATGAGCTCAGTTTAGGAGACTAGATTGAGACCAAACACCTACCAAGATATTTTTGAAGGTAGGGAAGCATGTGTCAATATATCTCAAGGGCACTACTAAGAATGTATTATGGTACAGACAGTCAAAGGGAGTGAAGCTTCAAGGCTTCACCGATGCATATTGGGCAAGGAGTCCATCCGAGAGGAAGAGAAAATCAGGAGGGATCTTCAACATAGGATTAGAAACAGTTTCTTGGTACATCAGGAAACATATATCAGTTGCACTTAGTTCATTAGAGGCAGATTATATGGCAGCCAGTCAGGCAGCAGTGAGGCCATCTGGATGAGGAAGATACTTGTTGGTTTTTTTGGTCAACAGATGGATCCAGCATTGATATATTTTGATAACCAGAGTTGCATCAAACTCTAAGTTAATCCAGTATTCCATGATAGGTCCAAGCATATTGATATCTGGTATCACCATCTCAGAGATTGTGTTCATAGGCATATTATGTCATTAGATTACATTCCCGCAGAGTAGCAAGATGTAGACATCTTGAAGAAAGCGTTGGCAAGAAGAAAAATTGAATTCCACAGAGGCAGGATCGGGGTAGAAGATAACCACTTTCTTGTTGAGAGGGGGTGTTTAAATGGCACCACAAGGGGGCTTCTGATTTAATTTTCCCTGAATTAAATTGGAAGAAAAATTGTAATTTCATCTCATGATAGCTTGTATTAGTTAACTAAGTCATAATGACTGAGTTATCATACAAAATTCAAGTTGAGGGTCATAGAGTAGGCATTTATATTTCTCCCATGATTTAATGGGGTTAAGTTACAATTATTTGTAAGTTTTAATTAGTTAACTCAAGACATTGAGTTTTAATCAATTTAACTAGTTCTATGTGAGAGATGAACTAGTGAGAGGTCAAGTGAATTAAATCTGATTTAATTCACAAGTAGTGATTAATCATTTAGCAGATAATTCACTATAAATAGTTGTTGTGTGTCATTTCTAAGGAAGGCCCAATTAATATTGAGGTTAAAGGGATGATAACTATCAGTTGTATAATTAGAAAATTGTACAAATCAATTATAGAGTCATGTGGAGGCCAAGGATGCATTGCGCAATTAATTAGAAGGAAATTCCTATTTAATAGGGTGAAAATTCCTTTGTGAATGCATGAGAAAGGCAGGCCAAGCAGTGGTTGAGAATTGGTTAAGTAATTGACTAATTTTTCCTAGAATAGAGTGAGACAGTTAGCAGAGTGCAGGAATTTCTCTGAGAGAGAAAAGCATTGTATTGTTTCATGATCTTGACTTTATAGAATATACAGATAGTGGGGTTTTAGGAAGTGTGCTTTGCCCAGATACATCTTGTGTTGTGAGATTTTTTGTCTCTTAATTTTTATGTGATTGTGTGATCGTGTTTTGTTTCCACAAATTGTATAAGGATTCAGTATATTATTTTATTACATTATAAGATCATATTGAATCTCGTTGTTAGATTTTCCACAGACTGAAAATATTATCTACCAATAATTCATCATATATGTATGTTGTATAAGATTAGAATCTTCATGATCCAACCTCCTAGCAATCTCATCAACAAGTTGTCTCTTCTACACATGAATAACTTCCATCCTCACATCTCCATCTAAAATTGTCTGCACAATCGGAAAAATCACAAGCTTCTCTCCTAAAATAATGAGCGATTTCTCTAAATGTAGCATAGGCACAAATATTTCACCAATCATAAACAATTTCCCCAATACAAACTCATCTTCATCCAACTAAATGATGGTGAAGCAAAGGTTCCCACTCCAACATCCAATATTCACTAGAACATCTATGATCATCCCAGTGGCTCTCCTATCCTCAGAGTTCACTGCTTTAAACGAAATATGGATAGGAATAATCTAAAAACTAAATATCATCATGACATACTCTCTCAAGAAGTTCTGAGTGGAATCGTTATCTATCAAAGCAGTTTTGACTCCCACCTACACATATGCTCACATAGTTCAACTGGTTCCTACTTCGATCATGCTTTGGAGTAGCCTCTTTTTAAGAAGATGCACCCAGAACCTCCATCACTCTTAGAGATGGATTATTTTCCTATTGCATCATAGGTACCTTCTGATTCCACTGAAAATTATTTTCCATATGATCCTCTCTACATAACCAACATAAAAAATATTTCTTCTCTTTTCCGGAACTACTCTGCTTTGGTCCATCCTCCCTCAAAGACTGTCCTTTTCCTTTGTTTACCTCCATCTTGTCTTTATCACCACCTTGATATTTCCCTTCTATCTTCCCATTTTCATGGAAATCCAAGAGATTATATGTCACAGTGATAACCTTTGTAAGCCTCTGAAAATTCTTATTTATCACTTTTTTTTATGCCCATTACTATAAACCAACCATGAAGTATCCATCAAACATATTTTTCATCTCCAACATGAGACCCAAATAATCATGTATATAAGTTTGTATGCTACCAATTTGCCTCAAACTCCTCAACTTAGTCCTTGCATTCCTAGTTTGATCTCTTGATCCAAACTGCATGTACAAAGCTTCCTTCATTTCTTCCCATGTAGTGATGTAATCCTGGATTTGACTAGAAACAACCTCCTTTGACCTTGTTCTCCACCACAAATTCGCATTCCCTATAAAATATGTAGTAGAAATTCTATTCATGTCCTCCTCTAGGTATGCACCTAGCTATCCAAGATATTGCTCCACATCCCAACAGAAATTTCCAATCATCGTAGCACATTTGGTACCATCATTCAATTTTGGTTCCTTCACCTTCACCTTCATTGAAGTATTAGACGAACCCTACATAACTACTTTCTTCAATATCACAATTGTCTCAGACTACTCACGAACTAGTGACACAAGTTCACAAACCTGCATCTCCAACTCATCCATTCTTCTTCCATTTTTATCAACCTTATCATGCACCTGATGAATCAAATCAAACAAGTTCAACACTCAAGCACTATTTCTTTCAGCTTTTGTACCATTCCTCTCGACATCCATTGATTTTATTTGTCCTCAAATCACTTGTCAAGTGATGAATAATGTGGTGAAGAGAATCAAAATATCATCACTTATTCTTTCTTCAACTCTAATACCAACTGCCACATTAGGGACAGTGTGGTGAAGAGCACTAAATTATTGCTAATCTACTATGATACCAACTCTTGGTTGGTGAATAATTTTACCACTACTGCACATGCTCTCCCTTATTTTAGATCTAATACCACCTATCACAACACTAAAGTAATCCTCGAGTTAATTTACATTGAGGCCCTTTGATTGTGTGGCACTGCTAAGGTTCCTCACAGTGGCTATGACTAACTTATGAGTACTTGACTCCTAGAATATGCCTCTAGCACTTATAATTCTTGTTCATGTGAAATATATATTATGTGTGTGGAATACAACATTTAATCTTAACTTAAGTATAATTCTCAACTACAATTTTATGTCCACCATATAGTCCATAATCATAACATCATCATATGTGCAACTTGCTACAATATTTCATCACATAGAGACATAACTTCATCATATAAATGCAACATAAAACTTCTTCATAATATAACAACAAATTTATTCAACGACACTCTTGATCCTCTCTTCAAATTATATATGTAAATCTCTTTGATTTATTACATCACAACTTATATAATTCAAGGCTATTGGCCCTTCTCATAATTACAATGGATATAACCCTGGGTTCCTCAAACCAATTCTAAAACAACTATACAGAACATGAAATGGGCATGTCTAAAGACTCTCTCGCATGAAATGGGTGTGTTCGATTGTCCCACAGTTCGTTCCACTCTCCAACTCATACTATTGGTTGGAACAAATTCATTCTACTGCAGGGATAGAGCGAACCATCGTGTGACCTCCTCCATTCGGTTCCTCCACAAAGACTTCATTTCTACACCAAAATCCATTCATTATGGTTGGTATGAGTTCATATGAAGTCCTTCAACCACTCTTCGTTTGACCCGTGTCTTCATGCCATGTTCACTCTCCTTCATTCCACTTTGTTCCATCTCTTATTTATATTGTTCCATCATGCCAACTCAAGAAGGCCTTTAATTGGTTGGGCTGACACTCGTTCCATCCCTTGTCATGTAGAAAACCTCAAATTTGAGTTGGGAAAACTTGTTTTATTTCATGGTCAGCTTGATATTATGGAACTTTCCAGAGAAATTTATAGTTCCTCCATTTTCAACCATCACTTGACACTCTGGTGTTGGATATAGGAAGCAATTCAATTCCTTGGATATCTTATAATGAATAAAATTATGGGTACTACCTGAATCAATCAGCACAATTGCCTTTTTCTTCTTGATATTTCCTTCTATCTTGAGAGTTTGAGGAGTGGTAATTCCTTCCAATGCATTATAATATATGGTTGGATTCATTTCTTCTTTCTCTAGGGTTCATTCCTGGTCTATATCCTCTTCTTTTGAAGTTTCGTGTTCCTTGTCTTCCTCCTCTTCACAATATATGTAAAATAATTTATTCTATTTTTTCCTCGAATTGTTGTGGTGCCAACCTAGTAGTTTGTGGAAGGCTAGGATTAGCCACACTTCCATCTTTATAGTGTTGGGAAAAATACTGAGAGGGGGGCTGAATCAATATTTAGAGCTGACTGACAAATTTTTTTACTTTTTCTTTCTCTTAAAACCATATGTTACATTACTGCATCCAACTTGTATGTCCAGAGATCTTATTATGTCTTTACTTAGATCATTGCATCATTTATTCATCAGATAAGCAGTAAGTATGAACAAAAATAACTAAAAAAACCATCAAACATAAGCAACACATATGAACACCAGGATTTAAGGTGGAAATCCAATTCGGGAGAAAACCACCACTGCTGCTATCTCAGTCTTCAATATTTATTATACAGAAAATTTCTTACAATTTTATGCTGGCGCAGACTTATACCAGCATGCAGGCACCCACCTGTAGAAGGCTACAACCTTCTCTCGTTTACCAGCCTTTCCTGGAAGGGAGCTACAACCCCCTGTTCTTGTTTACCAGCTACTACTAGAAGGGAGCTACAACCCCCTCACTGAAGGCTTCGACCCTCAGCACCACTACGGACTACGTTTCATCAATTTTCACACTGGATCCACCAGTTTCCACATGACTTACTTTACAAGCCACCAGATTTATTCATTCAGTACACTTACACCAGTTTTTCATGATTTTGTTCATTGTTTAAACTAGAGATTCATCATAGTCAGATCATTGTATCCATGGGTGCATCGTAGATTCAGATTTATCAGTTAAGAACAGAGTTCGCCCATGCAGATATTTCTCAGAGAAACTTATTTATTCACAACCCTTACACATGCACACTTCGTACTATGATTCTCATCACCTTATAGAGTTTTCGCCTTTATTAAAACAATGGATCAAAACTATTCAATTACTAATGGTATTTCTGGACGGGGTCAAAATAGATAATCCAGCGGGGTCTCCATAACTCTCACTGTTCCATTGATCTTGGAATTTAAATAATTAATTTAATACTTTAGAACTTAACTTTAGGATTAAGGTTAACCCTTTGCATTTTAACACTTTCAAATAATATGATAAACCTTTGACCCCGGGCCCACAAATATAGTTAATAGCCAATAAAATACGCACATGGTACCATAAGTAAATTTTGCGCAAGTCCAGTGTCCAATCACCGTTAGATTAGCAAGCTTCCAGATCAACGGTGTATATGCATATCGCTCGACCTCCAATGCCGAAAGTTAACGTGTGATGGCCCATCGTACCTATGTTAATCTTCGCATACCTTCAACAAATGATGACCGTTCGATGACCCCTCCCCAGATCAACGGTGCTCAACGATATCGCTGGGCATCCTGGGTCGAACTATAACATGCGATGGCGCACAGTGACAAGCGGTTTTCTGTGGGTCCTCCTTGCCATGTGTCAAGTGATTAATGGAATCGCTCCCAACTCCTCAAATACCGCTCACTCCGCATAGGTGGTGCGATGAAAAGCATAAACCACCTTCACTGTTCACTCGGTCATGGTTCCATTCTTCCACGCAGGGTTCCGTCGCCTTTTCAATGTATAATTATAATTAAGTTGCGCTTTAATGTTTTTCCTTTTATTACAGTTCCATTGCTAAGTTTAGAGTTCTATCTTGTCGCAGTTCCGCTTCTAACTGCTCATTCAAGTTCTTGATTCCGCAAGCTGATTACTGTACTATGGTCCATTGCAATTATAATCTTTGCTCCATTCATCATATCTCTGCAACCATTAATTCCTTCAATTTATACACTCAATCTTTAATTTCGAATCCTTGCCACAGGGTTTATGATGTTTACGGAAAATGATTCATAGTTGTCCACAGGGACTCAACTATCCTTCCTTTTGAATTCTATCAAGAATATACATATAATTCACAGAAAATGCGGAACCTTTTTCTGTCTGATGGCCTTTTGCTCCTACTCTGTCTCTCGACAGTTCTGCTTCAATTATGCATTCTACTTCTATTCACTGTCTCTGCGTTGTCTGCTGCCTCAATACCTTATCTGCCTTGTTGTTGTTCAGATGCTCCTTCGTGCCACTTCCTTTGCCATCAATGACAACATTTCCAACAATCTCCCCCTTTGGCATTGATGGCAATAGTCTTCCTCTGTTTGTCTTATAGAAGCCCTTTGTTGCTTTTCCTCCCCCTTTGACATCAATGGCAAAGTGTTTGATCAAGATCCTTTGAACTGACAATATCATGCTCCCCCTGAGATCATGTTGCATCTTCAAACATAATATTACCAACAATGCATCCTTTTCATATGACCAATGCTCCCCCTTAGCCTGTGCATTCATAGATGCCTAACAACACCTCACAACCAATTTAATATTGTGTATTTAAGTAGATCTGATGCTCTGCATGGAAGAGACTACTCTCAGTTTTTGTCTGAGATATTTGAATGCTTCCCTAGGTAGAGGTTTGGTAAATATGTCAGCAACTTGTTCTTTGGAGGAAACATACCCCAATTTCACCTTTTGTTCAAGCACTTTTTCACGTAAGAAGTGATATTTGATGGCAATGTTCTTGGTCTTGGAATGCATAACAGGATTCTTTGAGATACTGATGGCACTTGTATTGTTCACACATAATGGAGATAGGAGGTGAACATTTGATTTGAAATTCTTGTAAGGTTTGCATCATCCAGAGAAGTTGAGTGCAACATGATGCTGCAGCCACATATTCTGCTTCTGTTGTAGATAAGGCAATAGAGCTTTGCTTCTTCCTGAACCAAGATACTAACTGGGGCCCCATATAGAATGCACCACCACTAGTGCTTTTCCGATCATCAACACTTCCAGCCCAATCTGCATCAGTGTATGCATGAAGAGTAAGATCAGCATTCTTTGGATACCATAGTCCAAAGTCTTGAGTTCCTTGTATATATTTGAATATTCTTTTCACAGCCTGAAGATGAGACTCTTTTGGATTAGCTTGGAATCGTCCAACAATCCCAACTACATGCATGATGTCTGGTCTTGTCCCAGTGAGATAAAGTAGACTTCCTATCATAGATCTGTATTCTGGTTGATTCACCGTGGGGGAATCATCATTAGAACTGAGATTACATCCGGTTATCATTGGTGTACTTACAGGTTTGAAATCTTCCATGCCATACTTCTTCAGGATTTGCTTGAGGTATTTTTCTTGTGATAAGAATATGCCATCTGTTGCTTTTTGTACTTGCAAGCCAAGAAAGAATGTTAGTTCCCCAAGTAAAGACATTTCAAATTCTTGCTGCATATCAGAAGCAAATTTCTGACTCATAGACTCTCCATTACTTCCAAAAATGATATCATCAACATATACAACCACAATCAATAGTTTGTCATTTTTAGTTTTTGTGTATAAGTTGCTATCAGCAGACCCCTTTGAAAAACCTTGTTGATGAAGATATTTGTCAAGACGATAGTACCATGCCCTTGGAGCTTGTTTGAGACCATATAGAGCCTTTTTAAGTCTACAAACAAGTTTTTCATCATTCCCCAAAATGAATCCTTCTGGTTGTTCTATATAAACTTCTTCTTCTAGATCACCATTGAGAAAAGAAGATTTAACATCCATTTGATAAACTTTGATTTGTTGAAAGCTTGAAAAAGCAAGAAACATTCTTATGGCTTCAAGTCTAGCTACAGGAGCAAAAGTTTCTTCAAATTCTATACCTTCTTGTTGAGCATACCCCTTGCAAACAAGTCTAGCTTTATTTCTTATCACATCCCCATTCTCATTTAACTTGTTTTTGAATATCCATTTAGTTCCAATGACATTTTTGTCATGAGGTCTTGGTAGTAATTCCCAAGTGTGATTCTTTTCAATTTGATCAAACTCTTCATTCGTGGCTTGAATCCAACATTCATCTTTGCTAGCTTAACTGACATTGTGAGGTTCAATAGTGGACAGAAATGCCAGATTGCTAGAAGATCCCACAAGAGTCCTTCTTGTTTGTACACCTGATTTCTTTTCTCCCAAAATTTGAGATTCTGGATGATTCTTTTGAACATATCTGGATGGAGCCTTTTCAGACAAATCATCTTTGGGTTCTTCATTGGGTTCACTGTTTGTATCATTACTATTTGATGTGGAAGGATATATGTCATCATCATCGTCTTCATTTGTTGTTTTATTTTCTTCTTTTGGAGCTGTTGTAGACTCATCAATAACAACATCTATACATTCAACAATCTTCCGAAGTCTTTTATTGTAACATTTATATTCCCTACTCCTAGAGGAGTAACCAAGAAATATTCCTTCATCTGCTTTGGGTTCAAACTTGCCAAATTTTTCATCATTATTTTTGATAAAACATTTGCTTCCAAAAATTCTAAAATGCTTTACAGTGGGAGAATTACCATACCAGAGTTCATATGGAGTTTTATCACTATTTACACAAACATGTGCCTTGTTAAGAATATTTACTGCTGTATGTGCTGCTTCTCCCCAAAATGTGTCAGGTGTTTCGGAATCATCAAGCATAGCTCTAGCCATTTGTTGAACTGTTCTGTTCATTCTTTCTGCTACGCCATTCTGTTGTGGAGTGCCAGCTACAGAAAACTATCTTTTTATGCCATGTTGTTCACAAAATTCAAGGAATTCATCTGATGTATATTCTCCTCCTCGATCAGATCTGAGGCACTTAATTTTTAGGTCTAATTCATTCTCAACTAGTGCTTTGAATATCTGAAATTTCTCAAATGCTTCATCTTTGTGTTTAAGCAGCCCAATCCAACACATTCTAGAGAAATCATCAATGAATAAGATATAATATTCTTCACCACGTGGTGACTTTTTCCTCATAGGTCCACATATGTCAGAATGCATGAGTTCAAGAGGCTTACTTGATGATCCTTCCTTGGCATTAAATTTTACTCTGGTTTGCTTACCAAATTGGCAAGATTTGCATATGATATTTTCAGGTAGAGTAATATTGGGAAGATCACAAACAGCTTTAAGTCTGCTTGATTTGTTGATTTGAGAGAAGCTCAGGTGCCCCAACCTTCTATGCCATAGCCAATTTTCTAAATATTTACTCAAGTAACATTGTTCTTTGCAGTTCTTCAATACATACAGGTTGCTTGGAGTTATTTTTCCTTTTATAATTGCTTTACCTGTATCAAGATCATGTACCACACATTCTTTTGAACTAAATACAACTTCAGTTCCTTCATCACACATTTGACTTACACTTAACAGGTTATGCTTTAATCCATCCACATACATAACTTCATTAGCTTTCACCTTTTCTTTTAGAAAAGCAGACCCTTTTCCCTTAATGACCGCAGGAGTATCATTTCCAAATGTAACATTCTTTTCTTTTTCTAAAGCACTATATGCTAGAAGTTTGTTTTTGTCACATGTCATGTGTCTTGAGCATCCACTATCAATGTACCATTGGTTTTCTTCATCTTCTGCAAATAACGCTATACCACAATTTTCAACCTGTAATTCCTTCTTTTTCCATACTTTGGAGCTTGAAGGAACATGTTCTTTTGGCTGAACTTTGCTCCTGCATTCTGATTCTTCATGGCCAAAGTTATTGCAATAAGCACATTCAACTTCATTTTGAAGAGGAGAAAATTTGTTATAAGTATTCTTCTTTGTTTCAATATCAATCCTTTTCTTTCTTGCTTCTCTTGTCATGATGGTTTTATATGCAACACATTGAACAGCTTTATGACCAAAATTGTGACATGAGAAACATTGTCCATTGAAGAAGAAATTTCTGCGATCATAAAATATTCTACTTGAATTTACCTGTTGATTGGTGTTTCTTTGAAAGACATTCCTATTAGTATTCTTTGAATTGAGATGATCATGCTTTATCTGTAAAGATTCTTTATTCCCTTGCTGAGTGGCAGCATGTTGTAAGCCAGTTGTAACTGCTTTTAGATAATTTGGTTCTGAAGCCTGAGAAGATTCTTTGATATATCCAAGACCTGTCTTTACAAGAGGAGAACGTTGTACCTTGATAATCTCATCTAAGGTTTCAGATCCTTTAGCAAATCTAAGATTCAGATTCTTTACTTTCTCAAGTTCTTTTCTTAGACTTACTACTTCACACTCTAATTTCTCATTGTGCTTCTCTTTTTCTTCAAGCTGATTTTTCAGAGTTTCTATGGCTATTTTACTCTCTTCTAAGCAAATTTTGAGTTTATTGTTTTCATCAAGAAAATCATTGTCTTCTAGAGCATCCACAAAAGTATCATTTTCTTCTCTAGATTATTTTTCAAATGCCATGAGAAGTCTAAGATCTTGTTCACATTCTTCCTCACTATCAGATAACCCATCACTGTCTTCATGAGTATAGTAACTCTTTCTAGTACTAAAACGATTCTTATTCCTTCTTGCTACTTCCTTCCCCTTTTTATGTGTTTCTTTATAAGGATACTTAGCAGCATAATGACCAACTCTTCCACAATCAAAAAATTTGAAAGGAAGCTTACCTCTGAATCGTTCTGTGCCAATTTGAAGTTTCTTTACAAAGTTTATCTCATCTTCTTCTGAGATATATCCTGATCCTTCTGTTTTTTGTACTTCCTTCCCTTTTTTAGAAGTTCTAAAGACTGCTTCTTTGATTTCAGATGGTCCTCCTCTTCTCATTTCATATGCAGTTAGTATGCCATGAAGTTGCACCACAATAAGATTTTGAAGATCCTGCTTTTCTTCAAGAGCAGAAACTTTTGACTCAAATTTTGTCGTTAGTGATCTTAAGACTTTCTCAACCAAAGTAGATTCGGTTATTGTTTCTCCCATATTTCTCATACGATTTACAATGTCATCAAGACGTAAAAAGAAATAGGCAATGCTCTCCTCATTATCCATTTTTAGATTCTCATATTGAATTCTGAGAGTTTGGAGTTTAGCATTTTTTACCTTTGCATCACCTTCATAACTTAGAATGATTTTGTCCCATATTTCCTTTGCTGTATTCAGCTGCATGACTTTGAAAAATTCTGATTCAGCTAAACTTCCCAATAGAGCATTGACCCCCTTTGCATTTGTTTCATAATTATTTCTTTTCGTTGGATCTATTGGTACTGCAGCTGGATATTGATATCCTCCTTCAACAATTTCCCATACCTCTTCTCCCAGAGACTGAAGATAAGATCTCATCCTTGTTTTCCAGAAGATTAAATTGTTTTTGTTAAAGAGCGGAGGCCTGATAGATGTTGCTCCATCTTGATTGCTCATCTTGCTTGATCTTCCTTCTAGTGGCTAAGCTTTTTCAGAAGGACCTGAATCTGATACCAATTGTTGGGAAAAATACTAAGAGGGGGGGTGAATCAGTATTTAGAGCTGACTGAAAATTTTTACTTTTTCTTTCTCTTAAAACCATATGTTACATTAATGCATCCAACTTGTATGTCCAGAGATCTTATTATGTCTTTACTTAGATCATTGCATCATTTATCAGATAAGCAGTAAGTATGAACATAAATAACTAAACAAATCATCAAACATAAGCAACACATATGAACACCAGGATTTAAGGTGGAAACCCAATTCGAGAGAAAACCACCGCTGTTGTTATCTCAGTCTTCAATATTTATTATACAGAAAATTTCTTACAATTTTATGCTGGCGTAGACTTATACCAGCATGCAGGCACCCACCTGTAGAAGGCTACAACCTTCTCTCGTTTACCAGCCTTTCCTGGAAGGGAGCTACAACCCCCTGTTCCTGTTTACCAGCTACTACTGGAAGGGAGCTACAACCCCCTCACTGAAGGCTTCGACCCTCAGAACCACTGCGGACCACGTTTCATCAATTTTCACACTGGATCCACCAGTTTCCACACGACATACTTTACAGGCCACTAGATTTATTCATTCAGTACACTTACACCAGTTCTTCATGATTTCGTTCATCGTTTAAACAAGATTTTCATCATAGTCAAATCATTGTATCCATGGGTGCATCGTAGATTCAGATTTATCAGTTAAGAACAGAGTTCACCCATGCAGATATTTCTCAGAGAAACTTATTTATTCACAACCCTTACACATGCACACTTCGTACTATGATTCTCATCACCTTATATAGTTTTCGCCTTTATTAAAACCATGGATCAAAACCGTTCAATTACTAATGGTATTTCTAGACGGGGTCAAAATAGATAATCCAGCGGGGTCTCCATAACTCTCACTGTTCCATTGATCTTGGAATTTAAATAATTAATTTAATACTTTAGAACTTAACTTTAGGATTAAGGTTAACCCTTTGCATTTTAACGCTTTCAAACAATATGATAAACCTTTGACCCTAGGCCCACAAATATAGTTAATAGCCAATAAAATACGTGCATGGTACCATAAGTAAATTTTGTGCAAGTCCAGCGTCCGATCACCGTTAGATTAGCAAGCTTCCAGATCAACGGCGTATATGCATATCGCTCGACCTCCAATGTCGAACGTTAACGTGCGATGGCCCGCCATACCTGTGTTAATCTTCACGTACCTTCAACAAATGATGACCGTCCGATGACCCCTCCCCAGATCAACGGCGCTCAACGATATAGCTGAGCATCCTGGGTCGAACTATAACGCGCGATGGCGCACAGTGACAAGTGGTTTTCCGTGGGTCCCCCCTGCCACGTTTCGAGTGATTAATGGAATCGCTCTGAACTCCTCAAATATTGTTCACTCCGCATAGGTGGTGCGATGAAAACCATAAACCACCTTCACTGTTCACTTGGTCATGGTTCCATTCTTCCACGCAGGGTTCCGTCGCCTTTTCAATGTATAATTATAATTAAGTTGCGCTTTAATGTTTTTCCTTTTATTACAGTTCCACTGCTAAGTTTAGAGTTCTATCCTGTCGCAATTCCGCTTCTAACTGCTCATTCAAGTTCTTGATTCCGCAAGCTGATTACTGTACTATGGTCCATTGCAATTATAATCTTTTCTCCATTCATCATATCTCTGCAACCATTAATTCCTTCAATTTATACACTCAATCTTTAATTTTGAATCCTTGCCACAGGGTTTATGATGTTTACGGAAAATGATTCATAGTTGTCCACAGGGACTCAACTATCCTTCCTTCTGAATTCTATCAAGAATATACATATAATTCACAGAAAATGTGGAACCTTTTTCTATCTGATGGCCTTTTTCTCCTACTCTGTCTCTGGTCAGTTCTGCTTCAATTATGCATTCTACTTCTATTCACTATCTCTGCGTTGTCTGCTGCCTCAATACCTTATCTTCCTTGTTGCTGTTTAGATGCTCCTTCATGCCACTTCCTTTGCCATCAATGACAACATTTCCAACATATAGTTGTAAGTGGTAGGCTTGATTATCACCATAATTTTTCTTTCAATTTTCCTTGCCAACCTGAATGACTTCTCCAATGAATCAAGTTCCCAAAGGCGAACCTCATAATGGATGTTATCCTTTAAAGTCTCTATGAAGACATCAATTCTATGCTTCTCTAAAATATTATTTACCCTTATATTAAATTTTTGGAAGTCTTCAATGTGCTCCTTCATTGAACCCTTTTGTTTGAGATTTATCAATTGGCTAAAGAAGGTGTTTCTATTTGTATCATCATAATGTGCTATCATTTCCTCTGTAAAAATTGACCAAGTGAAAATTAGTTTACGAGATAAAATCCATATATACCATACAAACTAATTGTGTTCTAAATATAAAGTTTCAATGTGTACCTTTTGTGTGTTTTTCACATTATGGAGATGAAAATATTGCTCCATCTGAATTATCCATGTTACAGGATCATTGCCATCAAACTTCATCATTTCAATCTTTGGAATATGGTGTGTCTTTAATCCAATGTTAGAGTCTATGAAATCATTATTAACATTTATTTTGTTCTCATCATCAGTTTCCTCTACTACCTTTTCTCCATTAGGAAGCTTTTCTTGTAGCAACTTTGTCAAACCTCCCTTCAAACCTTCAAGTTTTGCTTCTATACCATCGATCTTAGCTTCCATGCCATCCATCTTATCTTCCATTCCATTCTTCAAACCATCCATATTATATTCTATGTATTATTTTAAACCATCCATGTCACCTTTTAGTTCATCTTTGGTTGTTCTTTGTGAGAGCGGAATTTGTTGCACTTGGTCCTATAATTTTGATATATCATGCTACAATTCTTCCTCTTCATGCGTCATAGTAGTGCTTTATGAGGGCTTAATGGGTGTGTACTTATTTTTTGGAGGCATTTTAGAACCCAATACTAGTATCTATGCTTCAATATGCCCTTGGAATCACTTCAAACTGATTTTTCAAACAAAATTTATGCAAGTTTAAAACAAATGCGCACCTTTTACTTGCTTTTAAGGAGCTTGGTATTGAACCTGATGTATCTCTGTGATTTTGGATCCCCAAGATTTGAACTTTGGTCCTGTAGTATCCCTATGAGTCTTCTTTCCAATGCAATAGATCAAACCTAATTTTGATTCTTCAAGATAAATTTATGTCTGATATCCCACAATGTCCTGATTATAGACTAGTTTAGTAGAGAAAACTTGTACGGAGTGCCACATGTCACTGTTTCGACCTTAGGCCCTGAAATTTCTACACAAAAAACTACAGTTCGTGCAATTTCTTCCACTTTTTACAGAATTCAAATATGATGCTTGAAACGAAAGTTATGATGATTTTCCCTAGGTCACCTGTTTGAGACTGAATTTTGGAGCCTACAAAAACATTAACTTTCCCTAATCATATCTCCGAAAATATAGCGAACTAAGATTTGAAATTCTGGTAAAATGTTCACCAAGATGCTGGATCTACATGGTCGCAATTCAGCTTCTGAAGCTTCATAGAAAAAAATTTATAATGAAAATTCCACAATGGCTTGTTTGAAGCAAAGAAACCCTAGAATCCAAAGCTCTAATACCAAATGTTATGCAACCACCTCACAAAATATAAGAAAAGATAGATCAACAACTTAAAAATTATCCAGTTTGAGGGGGAAACCTCATTTACATTACATAAATGAACAATTCCTCGATGATTCAAATGAAAAAACCCACTTTCTATATATAGGAGTCTAAGTGGTCACAATATAATCAGAGTTGGCATAACAATAATAATGTAAGAGCACAACAATAACAACAGTGGACTTCTATGGGGCACAACAATAGCAATATGGGGGCTACATGGGCACAAGAATAACAATAAGGTGGCTACACTAATAATAATAATAAGGGGATACACTAGTATTATAGGGATGTAACTCTCCAACATGAGACCCAAATAATCATGTATGTAATCTTGTATGCTACCAGTTTTCCGCAAAGTCCTCAACTTAGTCCTTGCATTCCAAGTTTGATCTCTTGATCCAAACTGCATGTACAAATCTTCCTTCATTTCTTCCCATGTATTGATGTCATCTTGGATGTGACTAGCAGCAACCTTTTATGCCCTTGTACTCCACCACAGCTTCACATTCCCTATCAAATTTGTAGTAGAAATTCTATTATTTTCCTCCTATAAGCATGCACCTAGCTATCCAAGATATTTCTACACATCCCAACATAAATTTCCAAACACCCTAGCACATCAAGTACCATTATACAATTTTGGTTCCTTCACCTGCACCTTCATTGAAGTACCAGACAAACCTTTCATAACTACTTTCTTCAATATCACAATTTTCTCTGACTACTCACAAAATAGTGACACAAGTTCACCAACCTACGTCTCCAACTCATCCATTGTTCTTCCATCATTATCAGCCTTATCAATCACCTGATGAATCAAATCAAACAAGCTAAACTCTTGAGCACTATTCCTCTCAGCTTGTGTATCATTCCTCTTGACCTCCATCGATTTGATTTTTCCTCAAACCACTTGTCATGTCAGGAATAATGTTGTGAAGAGCATAAAAATATCCTAACTTCTTCTCTTTTTTAACTCTGATACCAACTATCACATTAGGGACAATGTCGTGAAGAGCACTAAATTGTTGCCAATTTGCTCTGATACCAACTCTTGGTTGGTGAAGAATTGTACCACCATTGCACATGCTCTCCATTATTTTAGCTCTAATACCACCTGTCACGACCCTAGAGTACTACTCGAGTTAAGGTACATTGAGGCCCTTTGAGTGTGTGGCACCGATGAGGTTCCTCATAGTTGCTACAACTAAATTATGGATACTTGACTCCCAGAATACACCTCTAGCACTTATACTTCTTATTCATATGCAATATATATTATGTGTGTGGAATCCATCATTCAATATTAACTCAAGTATACTTCTCAACTACATTTGTATGTCCACCATATAGTCCATAATCATAACATCACCATATATGCAACATGCTACAATCTTTCATCACATAGAGACATTACTTTGTCACATAAATGCAACATAAAAAATCTTCATAATAGAAAAACAAATTTATGCAACGAGACTCTTGATCATCTCTTCAAATTATATATGTAAAAATCTTCAGTTTACAACATCACAACTTACAAAATTCAAGGCCCTTGGCCCTTCTCAAAATTACAATGGATACAACCCTTGGTTCCTCAAACCAATTCTAAAACAACCATATAGAACACTCCTACTTGCCTCAAGACTCTCTCACATGAACTTTGTGTGATCGACTGTCCCACGATTCGATCCACTCTCCAAATTATTCTATTGGTTGGAACAAATTCATTCTACTATAGGGATAGAGAAAACCATCATGTGACCTCCTCTGTTTGGTTCCTCCATAAAGAATTCATCCTTGCACCAATATCCATTCAGTCTGGTTCGTTTCAACTTGTATGAAGTCCTTCAACCACTCTTTGTTTGACATGTGTCTTCGTTCCAAGTTCACTCTCCTTCTTTCCACTTTGTTCCATCTCTTATTTATATAGTTCCATCCTGACAACCCAAGAAGGCATTCAGTTGGCCGAGATGACGCTCGTTCCATCCCCTATCATGTAGGAAACCTCAAATTTGAGCGGGGCCAACTCATTTTCTTTAATGCGCAAGGTTCATGAGGTCTAGAGCCAACTTGTTCCACATTCGGGCACGTTCATTATGAGCATGCTCATTACACCTTAGTGGTGATCATTTCGCCCTAGGAGCCTTCGCACCACTTATGGCATGGTTGTTCCAACTCAGGGACCATCATGCAGGTGCGTTTCAGGTCGGCTCGAAATCCTTTCATTCCTCTTCGAGCATTTCAGGCGGGATCATACCAAATCTTGGGCACTTTGTCCTTGATGTGTTCATGTCGACTCAGGTGCCTTAGGTGCTCTTGGTCTACTCATGCCACAACACCCAAAGTGTCAGATAATTTTTGCAAAATGTATGATGAATCTCTTGCCTTGTGACTTGTCTCAACTAACTAGTGTCACTAATGGACGCTTAAGCTCAGAGGCTTGACACAATGGTTTCCAAACCATTATTTTGTTCCAAAACTTATTCAGTGTATTTACAACCTCCACTGTGTCCTTGCATTGCAAATTCTCAATGTGTTATGTATCTAAATCAAAATAACACAGAAACATAAGAAAATATAGATCAACGACTAGATAGTAAGCCACTTCAAGGGGGCAACCTCCTTTTACATCACATAAATGAACAAGAGTCTCGGATGATTCAAATTACAAGACCTCCTTGGTATATATAGGAGTCTAAAGGGTCAAAATATAATTAGGGCCTACATAACAATAATAATGCAAGGATACAACAATAAAAATAGTGGGCTTCTATGGGGCACAATAATAACAATATAGGGGCTACACTAGTATTATAGGGACTTAACACAATGTTACGTAAATTAAATAACTGGTAAATTAAATTGCACATAAGGCCCATGATTCATACACATCTAGTAGAATTCAAAGTCTACCCCCTACAGATCGCCAATGAGTTATTTCAAGTGGTTTATTTTCTTTAAATAATAGTGATGAATTAGTTGGAATTTGTAAGCAACAATAAATAATAGTTATCCTCACTACTAATTGACAATTTAGTTACATTAGTGTTGAACACCTTTTAGAGAGAGAGAGAGAGAGAGAGAGAGAGTTCATGATTATTAAAAAGATTCAAAATCCGTTATTATATATTTAATTATATTTTTGAAAACATTTATGTATTCAAAGAATAAATGTGTGAGATTTTGATATTTACAATGATAGGCGTGGTCTATTTCAGAATATGGCTTCCATATTTTCCATTCTTTAAAAAATAAAAATGTATGGATAGTCTAGATTTAATAACCTAAGACTATTTTTTGTTATATACATAATCTAATAGATGAAATCAAGGATTTCCAAACCATTTTTTTTTCCAAAATTTATGCAGTGTGTTTGCGACCCCCACTTTGTCTTGTCGTTACATAAATTAAATGAATGATAAATTAAAAGACACATAAATGTTTTGATGACTATCGACGTTTATCAAACATTTAATTTATATAATCATGTTAATATATATTAAAATAACATTAAATAAAAATAAAAAATTGATAATAATAAAATTTTATTATCTTAATGATCACAATTAAATTATTTTAATTGAAATAATTTTCTGTAAATAATAATGAATTAACTATCCTCAAACCCATTAATCCATGATTATGATAAATTTTATAAAAAAAAAAAAATCATGAAAGAAAAATTAAACAAATTTTCATTAAGAAAAAACCATATTTACATGAGTACATATGCACATCCAAACCTTTTAACATATAGAATCAAACCACTGATCATCCAAGCCCATCTTCCCAGAAATTTTATAACCTTATAAAAAGATGTAAAACTTACGGATTTCAACCTAATTATTATTTGGTTAAACTCTTTGGAAACCATCCCATCCTCTTGAGAACCCACTTCGAACTTTACAAAACATTGCATGGATTGCTGTCACTGTCAAACGTTAGTTGTCATTCCGCCAAAGACGATATGTGTCCCCTTTTAGTTCGTTGAAAATTTAGCGCCAAATCATCCGTTTCAGATTGTTGAGCCGTCTTTTTCGGATTTCTCGAATCTTTTGGATCACGTGTGACGTGTCCTCATAGCGGGGCAAAGATTTGGTATTAATAGAGTTATTATTTTTTAATTGATTTAGCTAAGCACTTTAACTTCATTTAATTTTAAAAAGCACAATGAAGTGATTTTAATAATTGTTTTTTTTAATAGGTAATTAAGCCACATGTTGATACCATGCGAGGGAATTTTATAATAGTGTGTTTGCCCCTGCACAATCTTCCTTTCTCTTTCCTAGGAAGGTGCTTATGTTTGATTCCTCTTGTGATCTCCAAGGGAGTTTAGGTGGATTTTCTCTTCATGATAAATGTGTTGTTTATGGATACTGAGAATTTTTGATATAAAATTGAACCGTTGCATGTTTATGTATGTTTATGTCTTTGTCACTGATGTTTCTAATCAGAGAACATTTGCATTGAGCTTGCAGCTAAACATGTGTAATCAATAACTTCTAGCCTCAACTTCTAGTCTCTACTTTTTAGAAAGAATAATGTTCCAATTGTTGTTCTCCTTCTAATCTCCTCTACTTTTGAGAAGGAATAATGTTCTATTGTTGTACTATTTTACTAATCCATGGAAAGGATTCTCCAATGAAGTGTTGGAGAGCTCATCCATTTCTCTGGAGGTTTATCATATTAAAGAGAAAGACCCACATTGAGTCAAGGTTGTGGTGAATTTTGGGAATAGTTAAAGAGAGTTAGAGAGACCATCAATACAACTATTGATCCAATCTACAAGTAGAACTTCCAAGGCCATACCGTGCAATTTCTCCACCCATGCATGTTAGAGTACCCCAGTTCATCATTGTAGAGTTTCAATGCTGCCTTCCAAATAGGTGGAAAAGTATCCAAAGTAATAAATAATAATATTTCACAAAAGTGTAACCAAATTTAATATGATTTTTTTCAAGTTTTATTACAATAATTGATGAAATATCATTGGCTTATGGGAACACAAAAGTCATGTAATTGGTTAATTAATAGTCTCATAAGTTATAAATTATATAAAATGTCCTTAATGAGATGGCTACAATGTCAACTTTATGTATTTAGGAGATGTGGACAAAATAGCGGATAGGGTAATCTTTCTCATTTATAATATATTTTGTTTTGTCATTGTTGAAGAAATTTCGAGCTCACATATTGCAGGTAGGTGAATTTTTTTTTTTAATGTGTTATTAAAATGTTAGTATAAGATTATTATTTTTTTTGTTATTGTTAAAGAAATTTGGAGCTAACCTTTATTGTAGGTTGGTAAGTGTTTTTTTGAGGAGCCATGTTATTAAAATTTTAGTATAAGATTAAATGTTATTATTTAGATAAAGAATATATTATAGTTATATAAGTGAGAGTCAGTATGATGTAAGATGATGTTGGATATTAAATATGGTGAGATTTAAAAAAAATTAGTGTATATATTTAAGGGTGAGAGAGGTTTAATACAGATGTAAAGAATATTAATTATATATTAATATTTATTTTTAGAGGCAGTGGTATTTGTCACATTGTTGATGACGATGGAAGTTTTTATTACATTGAATTTTTTTTTTATGAACTGAGATTTAGTATATTTTTCAATAAGTGAGGAAGCTTGTGGCATGCTTGTTCAAGTGTAAAGTAATTAGTTTATGCATGGCAATTTGCATTTACAATTCTAAAGAGTTTTATAGCCTAATGACACATATGCCATTGTCATCTTTCTAATGAATTGATCAAAATTCATTGGCAAGATGAATTCTAAATTCATGACAATTGAAGGTTCTAATTGCATTGTAATATGTTCAGGTGCTTGTTGTAGAGAAATTCATCTATAGACAAGCCCTCTCATTGACCTTATTATAGTTAGTGATAAACCATCAAATAGACAAATATGGTTTCCACCTAGATCTGATACACACAAAACATTATATGCTAAATATGTGAGAGAGATGATGACCTACCTTCAACCTGATGATTGTCTAATTATATCATTTGGAGCACTCTTGCGATCCAACTCCTATGCAACCTATGCCACCTGCCACCTACACATAGAATTGCTGGAACCCCTTCTCAAATCCAATGGTATATATAAAATAATATTGTAGACAAATAGATCCCATCCAATATCTCAATTGTTATTAGATTCACCAAACTTGAATCATAAATATCACATCAATGGTTTACAAAATGTTTGTGTTAGATGATCCAAAAATAAAATATTATCATAGGTTATAAAGTTGGAATAAAATAATTATTAATTTAAGATATTAAATTAATAATTATTATTCTAGAATATTTAATTATTTAAAGGAGACATTTAGAATTAGCATATTAGCATATTGTTGTAACAAGATATGACTCTCCAAATGTGTCGTATCTTAGGCTTTTTGTTAGCTAGTTATTTGGAATAGCATTTAATGTAAGTGGACACTTGTTATTTAATAAGTGATCCATAATTAGTGGTAGTTAGGACATTGAACATATAAATAGCTCATTGCAAGAGTGTTTTTGTTGTTCATGTGTAAACTCTTGCATAATTCCAAATGTAATTTTTTTTCTGATTAATAAGATTACGTGTCTGAGGACACTTCGGCCATTATTGTGGTATCAAAGCTACGGTAATGCTGCAGTGAATATGAGGAGGAGATTCCAGTTCTAAAATTTCTTGGAAAACTCCATTGAATTGATCAGCAAATGATTGGTATGGAATTTGTCAAGTTTTTTGTTTAAAAGAACAGAAATTTCATTATTGATTTCAGATTTGTAAATTCTACAATCAATTTTATTAAAAAAAAATTGCAAAACTATGTGACTGTTAAATCCTTAATATAAGGATTCCTGGTTCGTTGTGATTCCCAAGTCTCTACATTTCACGGGACCTGTACACAGTTTGTGTTGGCCTCACCGAGTATTCATGGAATTCCTGTTTATGAAATTATGTTTCTTATTTTAAATTTTATTGTGGTATCTGGCATTAGGCCCGTGGATTTCATCTTATCCATGAAATAAAGAGCATCTTGGAGTCTAGCTCCTTTCCTATTCATCCATTATTGTGATGGTAGATATGATGGAATTGCTGCAATCGGGCAGTGTTGTTTTATGCTAGTCTGTTGTTTTATGTTTTATGTTGTTTTATGGGGGAGTCTGCACGTGCTGCAACAATGGGATCCTGCCTGTCGCGATTAGAGTCTGCTCACAGGAACGCTACATCAACCAGATGTGATCGATCTTAAAGGAATTGGGTTTCAGTCGTAATCAAGCTTTTAAATCTGCAGAAAGGAGGAAAGTTTTCAGTGGATAAGTAACGAACTTGACCAATGCTCAAATGCCCACGGAGAGCCTGCATGTTTCCCTGACGGTTTTGGAATCGTTTGCTGCTGGAGATAATGCCCCCGGAATGCACTTTATCTGTTGCTGCTTGTTTGTGCTAATTCTATTTTACTGCACCTTTACATCTTCGGCCAGAGACTCTCCTCGTCCAATTAGAGAATTGTGCCCTTAGATGTCTCAATGTCGTTTGCTATGAGAACATTTATGAAGATAATTTTCTATTTCAAATTCTTTTAAATAGGAGTTTAAAAGAATGCCATTATTTGAAATAGGAGTTTAAAAGAAATCAAAAAGTGGACATTTAAAAGGGTTAGTAAAGTAAATTTTTGTAATGGAGTGATAAGGTATATATTTTTTTGTAATGTTATTGGAGTAATAAGGATTTTGTAATGTTTTATTGGAGTAATAAGGATTTTGTAATATTTATGGAGTAATAAGGTTATTTGTAATTTTTTGGAGTAATAAGGATATTTTTCATTGTAATTTGTTTCTAGAGAGATAAGTGTGACTCAAAGTAATTTTACCTTGAGGGGGGGTAACAATTTTTTTTTTTTTTACCAGATTGTGCAATAGCATCATTGTAAAAGTCAAATTTTGAAAGTTACCTTGTAAATATTTGAGAAATTGACTAGAGCCAAGTGCAAAGCTCAGTCATTTTTCTCCTGTTTCAATGACTATATGAGGGTCAAGGCCAAGCCTCGATAGATCGTTTTTTGTGTGGCGTGTGTCGTTTTTGCATAGCGTGTTTCATGTGACAAGTTGCTCAATTTTTTGTGCTTGATTCTTTTGGTGCACTGCTTCAACACTACAATGTCAAAGTTAATTAATCTGTTCTCTGAATTTGATAAACTAGGAGTGAAATCTTATAAGACATGGAGACGTCTAATTGAAAGCACTCTTATTTTTAATGAATTATGGCATGACTTTTGTAATGGCAAATTAAGCCAAATAAACCAACAGATCCAGCTTCACTTGCAAAATGGGAAATAAAAGATGCCAAGGCATTAGCTCTTATAAAAGCTTCAGTTAGTAATGAAATGTACATACACATTGAGAATTCCTCTGATGCATGGGCTGCTTTACATACATTCAAAGATCTCTTTGATACACAACCTGAATCAAAGAAAGTTGATCTTCAATTAAAATTGCTTCAACAAAAATTAACTGAAGGTGGTGATGTCCTTGAGTACATTTCACGACTTAAAAACATTAAGCAAGAAATCATCAATGTTGGTTTTCAAGCTGTTGATGAAAGCTTCTTAACTACAATTTTAATTGTTGGATTTCCATCATCATATACTCATTTTTTGGAAACTTTGAAAGTCACTGGCAAGTTAGAGAAGATCAAATTTGATGAAATGAGTGACATGTTAGCACAACATGATAAAAATTTCGGGAAGAAGAAGCAAATTGGGGAAGATGTCTTCTTCACCGAAGCCAATTCAAGAAACTCCTCAGCTGACAGTTACAGAAACAGAGGAAGAGGTAATTTCAATCCAAATCAAGCAGCTCAAGGTCGTGGTCACAGTCAACACAGAGGAAACAATTCCAACAGAGGCTCCAATTCAGGCCGAACAAATTTTCAAGGCAGAGGCAACAATCAAAACAGAGGATATCATCAAGGCACGGGACAAAGTTCAGGAAGAGGAAAAACTCAAAACAGAGGACAAAGCAGAGGTCGAGGACAGTCTCAAGGTAGAGGACAGTCTCAGGGAAGAGGCACCGATTTGAGTCAAATTGTTTTCAAGCGATGTAACAGAGTTGGTCATTATGCAGCAGATTGTAGAACTTCTATTGAGAAAATTTCTAAGTTTCATCCAAACTTAGCACAGTTTGCAAATGATGAAGATGATCTTGATAGTTCCAAATATGTCTTCACAAACACAGAAGCAACAACTTTACAGGTTTCAAGCTTTCTCTGTAGTGATTATGAAGATGCATGGATTCTTGATACATGTGCAACTCAACACATGAAATTTCGACGTGACTTCTTCTGGAGTTTCAAAGAATGTCATCTGAATCCAATCTATCTTGCTAAACAAACAAAACATACTCCTTCAGGAAAAGGTGTAGTTAAATTTTTTTTACCAGGCATCGGAGAAAGAATGATTTCTAATGTATGGTATGTCCCAACATTCAAGCAAAATTTGTTGTCCTTAGTCACAATTCGACAAGCAGGGCATACAGTGATTATGGAAGATGGCTTAGTTAACATCAACTCATTCAAACTAAACATGCAAACAGTAATGACAGGTTATGAAGATGGAAAACTGTTAAGGATGAAAGGGACAATTATTCCATGAAATTCTAACTTTGCAGGCACAACAAGTACAGATATTTCACCGATTAGATTATGGCATGTCAGATATGGCCATCTCAACTTTGACAGTCTCTCTCAGTTACAAAAATAGGGCATGGTTAAAGGACTTCCAACTTTCAAAAGGGAAAATGCAAAGTGTGAATCTTGCATTTTTGGAAAACAACATTGAGAGACTTTTCCTACAAGTTCATGGCATGCAAACAGGCATTTCCAGTTGGTTCATAGTGATATTTGTGGACCCTTCCCAACTTCACTTGGAAGTTGCAGATATTTCCTACTCTTTATTGATGATTTTAGCATGATGACTTGGGTATATTTCTTGAAGCAAAAGTTAGAAGCATTTTAAAAGTTCAAAATTTTTCGTCAGCTTATTGAAAATGAAGTAAAGGAGAAGATTGGTACTCTTTGAACTGACAATGGTGGATAATTCACTTCAAATGAATTCAAAAAGTATTGCATGGATAATGGCATAAAGTGACATCTTACCAGTGTCTACACTCCACAAAAAAATGGAGTAGTAGAAAGAATGAATCATACCTTGTTAGGAATGGCGCGATCTATGTTAACTTTAAAAAATTTAAGTCCTTCATATTGGGCTGAAGCCGTTCATACCACTGTCTACTTGAGAAACAGATCTCCCACAGCCTCTTTAGACGGAATCACACCTTATGAAGCATGGTTTGGATTCAAACCTCAAGTTAAGCATCTCAGAGTTTTCGGATCGGTCTATTATGCCGTAGTTCCAAAGGAAAAACGAACTGAGCTTGATGCACGAAGCTTGAAGTGCACAATGATCGGGCATTCTGATGAGAAGAAAGGGTACCAACTTTTGTCGAATGGGAAATTTATTGTAAGCAAAGATGTGATTTTTGATGAAAATGAGAGTAAGAGTGTTGAAGAAGTTGAAAGTCTTCTTCAAAAGTTAGAAACAAAAACTGATAAAAGAAATGGAAATTTACAAAGTCAACCAAATTCACCAAGTTGGTATGAACTTGAATTTCCTTCATCTGACGATGATTCATCTAGTCCGTCTTCTTCATCAGCGCCATCCAAGTCTTCTAGCAGTTCATCCAACTCTCCACCCCTAGAACCTGTGGTTGATCAACAGACATCAGTTTACATCAACCCTCTTTTCAATGATGGTGATTTTTCACAAGCTCAAACCAGTGAACATCAATTGCCGAAATGGGTAGTTCAACTTTTGAAAGATGTAAGGCCTAATGAACAAAATAAAATAGGAGCAAGGGGATCAAAACAAAATGAAGGCAATTTTTCTTTGATAGCAAATGATTTTATTGAACCTTCTTCTTATCAAGAGGCAGTAAAACATAAAGCATGGCAACAGGCTATGGTTGATCAATATCAGGTAGTTCAAGACAACAACACTTGGCAACTTGTTGATTGTCCTCAGCATGTTAAACCTATTGGATGCAAATGGGTTTATCGAATTAAGTACAAGCAAAATGGTGATATTGACAAGTATAAAGCAAGACTTGTTGCTAAAGGTTTTGCACAGCAGGAAGGGATAGATTATGAGGAAACGTTTGCTCCTATAGCTAAATGGAACACCATCCACCTCACACTTGCCTTAGCAGCTCAATAAGGATGGAAAGTTCATCAAATGGATGTAAAAACTGCTTTTCTCAACAGAGATTTACAGGAAGGAGTGTACATGACACAACCACCAGGTTTTGAAATTGAGGGACAAGAACATAATGTCTGCAAACTAATAAAGGCTTTATATGGGTTAAAACAAGCTCCTCGAGCTTGGTATGCCAAAATGGATGAATACCTTCACAAAGTTGGTTTTCATCGCAGTGACTCTGATGATACCTTGTATGTACGGCAACAAGGTAAAAATCTGGTGATTTTGGTTATGTATGTCGATGATTTGATCATCACAGGCAATAATGATGATCACATTGAACAAGTGAAAAAGGAGTTACATGCAGGTTTTAAGATGACAGATTTGGGACTACTTCACTACTATCTTGGTGTTGAAGTATTCCAATGTCCACATCAGATCTTCATTTCTCAGAGTAAGTATGCAGCAGAAATTCTTCAGCGATTTGGAATGCAGGATTGCAAGCCTATCTTTACCCCTATGGAACAAAACTTGAAACTTTCAAAATTTGAAGGGGGGGAAAAGGTGGACAGCACTACTTACAGACAGTTGATTGGCAGCTTGATGTATTTAACAACCACTCGTCCTGATCTATCTGATGCAGTCAATATTATTTCATGTTTTATGCAGGAACCACTAGACAACCACTGGAATGCAGCCAAAAGAGTTCTTCGATATATCCAAGGAACAAAATAGTTTGGTCTTCTTTACAAAAAGACTAAAAATTTGGTACTTGGTGGATTTTCAAGTGTCGACTTTGCTGGCAGTATTGATGACAGAGCATCAACCTCGAGTTACTTAATGAACATGGGGTCAGCTGCAGTTTCATGGAGTTGCAAGAAGCAAGCTACAATGGCCACTTCTTCAGCAGAAGCAGAGTACATTTCAACATGGGAAGCAGCATGTGAGATTTTTTGGTTACGTCGCGTTTTACAGGACTTGGGAATTCCTCCAGCAGAAGGTACTTCGTTATTCATCAAAAATCAGTCAGTAATAAAGCTTGCCAAGAATCCAGATTTTCATTCAAAGACAAAGCATGTGGACACCAAGTATCATCATATCAGATCTCTCATTGCAAAGGACATCATCAAGCCGATTTATTGTCCTTCAGAAGATCAGACCTCCGACATTTTCACAAAACCTCTTGGCAAAATAAAATTTACTAATTTCAGGGATGAACTTGGTATTTGTTGTAATGTATCTTTGGATCATAGGGGGGAATGTTAGATGATCCAAAAATAAAATGTTATCATAGGTTATAAAGTTGGAATAAAATAATTATTAATTTAAGGTATTAAATTAATAATTATTATTCTAGAATATTTAATTATTTAAAGGAGACATTTAGAATTAGCATATTGTTGTAACAAGATATGACTCTCCAAATGTGTCGTATCTTAGGCTTTTTGTTAGCTAGTTATTTGGAATAGCATTTAATGTAAGTGGACACTTGTTATTTAATAAGTGATCTATAATTAGTGGTAGTTAGGACATTGAGCATATAAATAGCTCATTGTAAGAGCGTTTTTGTTGTTCGGGTGTAAACTCTTGCATAATTCCAAGTGTAATTGTTTTTCCGATTAATAAGATTACGTGTCTGAGGACACTTCGACCATTAGTTTGGAGAGAGAAAATAGCATAGATCTATATCGAATATAGTAAGTTAAAGCAATTCATATGATTACCTTGAGTACTTTTTCATAGCCCTTGAGCTCCTCCTTATCCACCTTTTCTTGGTTGAAAGAAATGAAACTAGCCATTATATTATGGAAATAATGTGATAGAATCTCTCACCCAGCCTTTCAACCTCACTTTTGTTGATGTCCAACACCCAACTCCATTAACAAAATGACGACAAAGGAATTTTTCTTAGTTTTAACTGACATGAGGACACTTGGACTCTCCAACACTGTATGTACATACCTTACATTGGGCTCCTTCTAGGAATTTATATAAGCTTAGGCATAGGTTCATGGCATGTGAAACTAGGTGAAACAAAGTCATCCACAAGTTCCATGCTCAATAATGCATAATTGCTAATCCATCTCTCATTAATCTCCTCATAAGTTTCCAAATATAGAATATATTAGGGGTGGCCCCATGTTTTATATGAGAAACCAATGACCAATTATATATGGGGAACTTGCAACTAACCACTCTTATTAGAAAAATCATGGCCAAGCTCAATTATGGATTTTTTGTAAGTAATTTCCTTGGATTTATTCCATCCTAATAACATCATTAACATCTCTTCAAAGACAAGGGTGAAAAATGCAAGTGTAATATTGCCCCCTAATGTGTTAGGTTAAAAAGGAACTGATGGTCAAAATACATGGCAACAAGTGGTTTAAGGAAAGAGATCACAAATCAAGGAACCGAGAATTACCTACCAATATACATCAACCAATCATGTATATAGGTCACCCTTGAGGTACACATATCCAATATTGGACGTATGAAAAAACATGGTTTATGACACAATATATTGTGGATTCATGAAATAATATGTATTACCATGGGTATGAAAAAGTACATGGTGGATCCATGTTATAAAAGAGGTCATGGCCATGAGAAAATAAAAAGTGGATATATGTCTAAATATATATCAGAAAGACATCTAGCATAAATATGAGTTTGATTGTGGTCTTCAAAGTACTCATACAATAGGAATAAAATCCAATTTAGCTTGGGAAGGGTATCATTTATGGAGAATGCCTCTAAACCCAAGGTATGATGTTCAACATGGTAGAAATCATTTGATTACCAATCATTGATGAATATCATTAATATACGTTATGAGACCACTAATAATGCAAATGGACCATAAGATACATAGTATAATATAATGAGTGTGAATAGAGGATGTGATGTTAAACACTCATAGAATCAATCAATCAAGAGTCAATGATTAAAACCCACTATTGATTGCAGTTAATATTTCCACTGTTGACTACAAGTCCCATGATATTATTTTGTTTCTAGATCCACTTCCTAGATAATGAGATAGTGTTGATATGAAGAGAATCATAGGGAGGGCCTTAATGTACCCCCCATCAAATGACATGAAACAAACACTAAGAGACATTGTAATGAGATAAATCACCAAGTAAATTGAAACATGTATGGATGAAATGAAAGTTCAACAAAATTTTAGGATGAACAACTTAGGGTGTTACTTCCCTTGAAAAAATAGTGTGACAAAATGATGGCATGGAAATAGTGTCTCAAGAGGATTAATGATATAATGCAATAATGAAAGAGGCATTTGAGCACTCTTGGTAGTGACTTGAAGAGTAATCGATCAAAAGAGTAGATGACTCATAATCATGGTAAAAATCTTAGCCAAGCTATATCCCAACTAAGGAAATGATGCAAATAGGTTCCATGTTTAAGGGAAACAATTATTTATGGCTACTAGTAAGTTTAATAAGGATCAAGATTCATTATCCACCTTCCCTAGGTCTTTATTTATTTATTTAGTGCCTTTTTCATGTTTTTATGAGAAAAAAGGAGATAAAAGTATGATAAAATGGAGAAATAAATGACTCATTGACATGTAATTACATTACAAGCACTTGGAATAGGCCTAGGAAAAAAAATGTAGAAAAGGTATTGGGAAAATGATGTCCACTCATAACAATTTTATCTAAGGTAAAGGTTAAAATCCAATGCAAATGGAAATAGGCCGAGAGTGATTGCATGGAAGTAAGTGGGATAAAGTAAGTAGTAGTGCAAAAATATGCACCAAGAAATAAGTAACAATAAGCATATGTAGTTGTAAAGCAAAATAAAAAAGGAACTCCTTAATCACATGGCCAGAAAAAGATTAATAAAGAAGAATGAGGTCTCAAATTTTAGTCATGGTTGGTTTAAATATGGATTCCCAAGGCTATGGACAATCATAGCATGGACACTAAATCATAATGGGAATGCTAACTAAGGAAGTCCATGAAGGGTAGGAACTAACACAAAAGTTATGATGTGCAACAAAGAGAAGAGATAATGTTGCAACTTAGTGAGATTGAAACTAAGTAATAATGTTGGCTAATGGATGGTTAATGGTATAAAATTAGATTACAAGGAATAAATTGTTTTTATATGCCATTTTATAACAAGTACCTCATAGTTTAATAATGATCACCATATAAAGTATTGAAAAGCTCATCAATGATTCATATACGAATCATCAATAATAATTGGTTCATAAGTTGAATAATGTAGTGAAATATAATAAAAATAGTAGCCAAACATGAATTAGAAGTAATGAGAGGTTATGTTTTAGTGATAATCATAAAAAATGGTCGTTTCAAACCCTTGAAAAGGAAAAAAAATGGTCTATTTATGGACAAATAGGGCTCATTTTACAATTTACCTTGTTGAAATTCTCACATATGCTGAAAATTTCCTACCCTACAAAAATTTCAATGCAAATTGAAAGAAATTCCACTAGAAAAATTCCTACTTGCCAAGACCAAGTAAGCCCCCGTCCCATACTCTTTAATGTGGTGTTTTCCATTTTTAATTCCACTCAATTTTTTAGAGGTGGAGAACCCACCAAGACATGAATACATGGCTACAAATTCACCACCCTATAACTATGGTTAGAAATCACTTATTGTGGGTTTTCCCTAGTAAATTTGTGGTTGATTGCATATTCTCAGCTAAACAATCATAGATAGCCAAAAAATTAAGCAATAGTTCATTTTTTTCTTATTTTTGTTTGCTAACTCAATATTTTTTATTTATTGTGTATGTAGGTTATCGACCATGATTGACTAGAAGGATAGGGGGGATAAGGCTACAAATGTAATATCTTTGAAGGAATAAGACACCCTCCATGCAGTAAGGCACTGTAAAATCGATAAAATTGTTTCAAAGTTAGAACATGAGATCCCAAAGCATGCTACTATAGATATTGGTCTGGTTTTGGGATCTAGACCAACGATACTTCTAAGTCGGTCATAAGATCCTTACGATTGATGTGGAGGATATTTTTTCCTCACGAGGATATTATTTCATGGGGAGATGATGGTCTTAAACAGGGGGAAAGGTGTTGCTTCTAGATTTTTTAATGATTATGTTGCGTCTCACTACCATCCTAGATCACATAAAAGTATAAACTAACTCCAAATCAAATATGTGTAGAAATTTCCTCTTCACGCCATCCTCTTTATGATAAGTCTGGTAGATGGATCTATAGCACCCCACTTGTTTCTAGGGTTTTTGTACACTATAATCTACAATATTGAACCCAAAATTTATGATTGGTGTACTAGCTTTCAAATTAACCTTAAATACAAGTTGAATAGGTGCAAAAGATATCAATGGAAATAATTAAGTTATGGGTAAATTTTGGTATCATTTTTCCTCGAGAGGGTCCCCCATATGAGACCTTATATATTTACACCATTTGTTGGGCCTTTTGAGCCCAAGATGAGGAGATGATGTAACACTCCCTTCCACCCCGTTGGACTTCCCAAGATGATGGGAGGTGTTACTTTTAATTAAAACGACCTCTAAAGTGTCATTATTGAAATGGGGTTACAAAATTTCCTTCATTTCCAAGTTAACGAAATTAATTTTGGATAACACCATCACATCCAAATCATCATGAGCTTTTCGAAGGTATAAATAATATCTCAATCTAACTCTTGGATTGAATTTTATTCCCTTTCAAAGATTACCCAATTAACTCTTGCCACATTAACAAGTCACTACCATGTGGTAACCATGTGTAGCCCGTGTGGCCCCCACCACATCACTCATGGTACAACGTGTAACCCACAAATTCATCACACTATTGCACCACCTCGCCATTATGCCACACCCCTTGGATTTCCTGCTCCAAATTTATGTAGTACAACATGAAAATTCACATCAACTTGTTGGAAAATTTCTCCATCTATCACCCTTCGTTAGCCCACAATTTCTATCAAATCTGTGGCAATATGCAAAAAACAATCTCGAGGATCCTCCAATGAGCACAATCTTAGGATGATATGGCATGACTCGCTATTATGAAGGTAAATCCTCTCTGTGGACAGAGACGATCCCTCTAGCCCTAGAGTGGGTCTAGTAACAATAGGACAAACTAGAGTGTAGGTTCCTAATTACTGAATGAAATAGACGCGGTAGATCAACCTACCTGGAGCCCAACACTGTCATCGTAGCTTTTATAGTGGTGGCCTCTAGATTTCTGCCTCGGAAAATCACGATCCATTCACAGTGATGCTTGGATACCTGCACAAGATCAACAAACAAAAGCAGCATACGAAACAACAAACTCATTCATAATTACTAACTAGTCAAGGAGGGTTAAGCATATTGCATCAAATAGAACACATCAACACAAAATGGGAACCAGACAATAGTTATACATCTGTATTAATAGAAGAAAGAGTTACAACCAAGCCTTGACATCGTAGCCTCCTCTAGTGGGGTTCGGTTGAAGCACATCTCGATGAATGTCAGGGAATTCAGATGGGATGAAGGCACAAGTCTAATCTCTCTCAATAAGGGACTCTTCTATTCTATCTCGAATAGAAATATCTCCAGAGTTTCTACTATATTATCTTCAGTTCATCTACCTTCCTCAATGGAGGATGGCTACATTTATAGAGGGAGAGGAGGAGCTTGGGATCCCTACTATGGTGGAAGGAAGGCCTTATCCCTTGGGAGGTTTCCCCAAAAGGTGGAAACAAGAGGCCAAAGGAGGAAGGTCGTGGTTATTCAGTCGAACCACTCCCTATGACTCATCCACGAAGTTGTTTTGATCGAAACTTTGCCTCTATTTTTAAAAAACTTTCCATAAACAGATTGGCATAGGCAGCTATCTGAGACAGAGCGCCAACTGGCGCGGGGGCCAGTGTTAATTTGCCTCATCGGCGCAATGGCATAACTGGATACCAGTGCCAAGGCAAAAACAAGGGGTTTTGGTGGTCTGTTCAGGAAATAGTCAATAGAAGGAATGTTAAACTCATGGTAAGGGATGCAATGACGGCATTTTCAAGGCATGACACTTTATTTTGATCACATAAATGAGCCTCCAATGTGCGGGATGGGGATTGCAAGGATAGTGAAAAAATGTTGTGTAAAACTCGCGGCACCACTGAGCATCCATGTCACCCATTCCTTATGTGACATGTTGTTGTCACACTAATGTCAGAGACATCACCCTCCATGTGTAATACTCCTCCAGTACCACATGTGACTAAAATCCTAACCTTTGGCCATCCAAAGGGACAGTTTGCTTGCCATGTGTCACATTGTTAGTGTTCCATGTTAGCAGTAATGTCACATCACTTGTCCACATGGCCCTACCTAGCTTACAAGGCTTCTTCCACCTCAACCTAAGCCATGGTCCCACAGGGTCAAGCCCTTTGTGTTAATTCACAATTCTACATTACAATCATTTTTTATGTGGAGGAAAAATTCTCATTACATGACATATTGTTATTTTTTTTGTGAATGGATATTTTCCCATCTCACCACCATGCCAAAATGTCTTATTACATCAAGGAATTTACTCTCAAGGGGTGTGGTGCGACATGAACTTATACTTCAAGTAAAAGGAATTTTCTGGTACTGTGTTCCATTAATAGTGCCCATTCCCATCAAGGGCACACATACTGCTTGGCACGGCTCACATGACACAAATAGTGTTGAGTAAAGTCATTAAGTGATAGGTTTAACTATGAGATTAGAAAAAATTCTCATATTTAAGTAAAGTACTATGCCTTATGCAATTTCCTAAGTTCTTTTTACAAAATTAGCGAGGCTTACACGACCCCAAATACAAATGTCGTGTTGCAACACTGATATCTTCTAGAAATAATTCTTCATTCAAAACCAAAAACTCTAACACCATTCATAACCATGATATGCGCAAAAAGGCTATCTATATGCCTATTAATAGATCAGGGCATAACTAGCATGACTCAATCAATACAAGTTCAACGACAACACATCATGACACAAATTAGAATACACACATTTCTACTAGATCCACTAATAAACATACATTGCATTGTAAATAAAAGCATCAGTCTTCACCAGTTAAATATCCATGACTATGCCAGTAATGAATACCTCACACTATAATAGTTTTCTTAGTACATTAAGCAACCATACATGCTCAAGCAATTTAGGTAAAGGTGTGAATCACCACGGGGATATGCAGAAGTATTATCCTCCTTGGTGAACCGAGGCAAGAGCTTTAGATAACCTTGTGGCATGCCATTCATTACTTGAGGTAGAGCCAATGGAGCATACTTGTTGAGGAGGAAACCAGGTACAACCATGAGGGGTGGTGGTGGTAGGTTATGAGGATGAGTTGGCTAAGGTATAACAAGTATGTGGTGAGTAAAGGTTTGGATATTTGCCTGTGAAAAGCTTTGGAGTGTTGCAACTTCTTTAACTTCTTCGGCCTCAGGATTAGGGTGCAAGGGAGGTAGAGAAGTATCCGTGGATTCGACTTCGTATTTTATGGGTGAACTGGCTAAAGTAGAGGTTTCTAGAGGATACTCAAGTACACGGTCTATGGAGCCAGGGCCATAGATGTTAGCTTTTTAAGATGAGGAAGGAAAATTTTCTAGAGAAAATGAGGGTAGGTCAGCTTGGCTAGGTTGCTTCTCCTTCCAGATTCTCTTAAATATGATCTTTTCGGGATCAGATACAGAAAGGTTTTCAGTTGGGAAGTATCTGATCGAGTATGAGGCCTTGTGTAAGCCAATATTACAATTGATTTGACCTTTGATAATAGTGGAGTCACCAAGGTGAGGGATATGCAACTCTCAACCCTTCATGCTTACCTGATTGAAGGGTGAAGATAATGTCGTATCCCAGGGAAAAGATTTTCTAATTCGGTCCCCAACAATGGCGCCAAAAATATGTTGTAGCTCCTAGAGACAGCCTTGAGTTGCAAAAGACTAGAGCCTAGGACATATTGAAATCAAAGGTTAGATGTAGATAATTTTAAGGATACCTTTGACAAAATATGGATAAAGAGAATAATGGTTTTGGTGGTTCAGGAATGGTGAAGACCTTGGAGTCTGATTCATGTGAATTACCCTATAATGTGAGAGGGCTCAGGAGGATGTATGACATGGTGACTTTTCAAATGGGCCAAGTATGAAACAATGAGCAGGATCTTTCAAAATAGGATAAGTGTTGAGAAGGAATAGAGGAGGAACCCGCAAGAGACAGGCTTAAAAGTCTTAAGAATCTGTCTCCCTTGAATTCAGAGGAAGCAGATGTAAGTGGAATGTGATCAACAATAGATATTCGTGGAGTGCGAATTAAGGGGACGCGGAAAGTTTAACTCATGAGCATTATTCATACACAAATTCATGAATAAAAATGCATACCACCAGAAGCTACATTACACGAATCATCAAAGCAGAAGAACATTGAAAGATGGTTATACATAAACAAGAGAATACTAATAAATAATAGAATACAGATACATATTATTCATTGCTCCATCTGGAATCCAAATAAACAGTTCTATATATCATCTTATATTAAAAACATCTCTCCCAAATATGTATCTCAGAGCACAAAGAGCACAATCATACAGAACTATAGCAAAACTCTCCAAAATTACGAACCCTTCTTTCATCTCTGAACCCTCTACATATAGAGTTCTCCTAAGGGTTTATGATCGAATAAAATTCCATGATCGACCCACACATGTGAAAATCAAAATATCCTAACCAACTCACAGAGCGTACATCAAGAAATCACTCTCATAATCATAAAATCAAAACATAATTAGGTGAAATCGATATTTCACTAGTAAAACATCATAATAAAATAGTAAAAGAAAAACATAGTTGGCCATAGAGGCCAAATCCTGGAATCTTCAAAATGGGTTGGCGAGGAGTGAACATGAATAGGTGGGCAGTCTAACCTCCATCGCGTGATTCCACCTATTTTCAAAAGCCTCCACTCCCTTATTCTCATGATTTCCACTAATCGTTACAGAACGGCCAGCCGTGCTACGCATGCCTAGCCCGTTAGCGAGGAGTCTTTGGACCGACTCAGTATACCATAGCTTCATTTGTCGCACCAGAAACCCATACTATGTTGGACTTGCAAAACCGAAGACCGAATTTCAGAGGGGGGCTTGTCCGGTTTGTGGTGCTGGATGGGGGGGGGTGCGAAATCACTACAAGCTGACACGTAGCACTAGAGGCAGTTTCCAAAACTGGTCATTTCGGACCCCCCCCTGGCGTTAACCTTTGGACAGTGAGATGGGGGCGGAAATAGATCATGAGCTATCAGATATGTGATAGGGATCGGAGATGAGGGGAACATGACGGAGCTAAAAGTGAGGCCTGCGGCGTTAATACACATGGAGACAGTTTAACACTAGAAAGGGAGCGAGACAAAGGCCGTGGGAGGACTTTGATGACGTGGCAGGGAAGTGGGGCCCAAACTGATATTGTTAATCGCAATTGGGAGTTTTTGTTATGAGAAAGTAGAGGGTAAATGCTATGATTTGCAATGTGTGAAGTGTGATGGTGAAAAGGTGACATGGTAGGGAAGTGGGGCCCAAACTGATATCGCAAATCGTAATATGGAGTTTTTGTTATGAGTAAGTGGAGGGTGACGTGGCAAGGAAGTGGGGCCCAAACTAATATTGAAAATTGCAATCGGGAGTCTTTGTTATGAGAAAGAGGAGGGTAAATGTTATAACTTGCGATGTGCGATTTGCGACAAGCGGAGAGGTTGGTGATGTGAAATTGTAAGTAGTAAGAGCTCTTTCTTCTTTTGACTGTGGGGTGTCCACCTGACCCACGCTTGAAGTGCTTGGCTTTCACTTTAGCCACTCTCGCTCTTCATTTTCTTAATTCTGATGTTTCCTTATCCATTCATAAAAATCACAAGCCAACACCAGGACTAGTAACTCAACCCATCTAGGGCTTCCAGAGCATTTTTCCAACCAAGGCTTCCAGGACTCGTAACTCAAACCGCAGTTTTATGCCATGCTTCCAGAGCGTTTTTCCAACTAAGACTTCCAGGAACTAATAACTTAACCCACTATTAAAGGAATCATGAGAACCAACTATAAAAAATCAATAGAAATAAACCCACAACACCATGGCTATCCAAGAAATGGTAAAGCTAGGAAAATCCACATGCATACACCATGCATGCAAAAACTAGTGAGGAAAACATACATGCAACTTAGTACCCGCAATCAAATCTCATTGTAGTTACTGATCCTGATGTCAGATTTCACTTTCCTGCTCTTCCTTTTCCTTTTTTCTCCAAATCACCAAGTATCCATACTCTCCAAGAGTGCTCCAAGAAAACTCTAAGTATCCAAGAGTATGAGAGAGAGAGAGATAATAATTAGAGCTTCAAAATTGAATTGACCAAAAGCTTACCAACTGATCCTCAAAAGCCTTCTTATAATGAGGCCTCTATTTTCTTCAATTTCCATTATTTTCCTTCATTTTCCTCCTCACATGCGACCTGTGATCTTTCACCTTCCTTTTCTCCTATTTTCCATTATTTTCATAAATAAATGTGCCAAAAATGCCATTTTTCCTTTCCAAAGCCTTTGCCATTTCCTTTGCCAAATCACTTTAGCCATAATAACCTAAATGAACACTCACTAGGATGCTTTTCCCAATATTCAGCTTGGAATAAGTTTCCCATCAACCGTGGTTATTATTTTTTCCTTTATTAACTTTTATTACATGGAATTTTCACTGGGGTTGTTACAGAACCCTCCCCCTTGTGGGAACACCGTCCTTGGTGTTCAATGACACCTACAAACCGAAAAACTGCTAAAATAGAAATATACTACCTATCGAGCTTTCTAGTAACTCACAGATAAAATGAATAAACTCAATAAAACATGACAACATACCACATACTGGAGCTTTATAACACAACTCATTATGATATCTACAATAATATACACATATACACATTTTCTCAACCAAAAAATAGAAGGATACGATGCTTGTATCAACAATAAGGGAATCCATAGGCTCACACCTCCACCCTCAAAGTAATACTATGATTCACTTCCTTCCCATGAAATCCAGAACCCATTGCGAAAGTCAAAGCTGCATCCAATGTCCAACGCTACAATCTTGCACCACTTTTCCTCTCAGTGAATAGTTACTGGCTCAATGTTCCAGGGCACACTCCCATTGTGCATTTGAATCCATATGGAAATGCTAATGACAAAAAAAAAATCCATCCTTGGCCTTCAATTCTCTACTACACAATCCCTCGAGCAATCTATTCCCCCCTTCCATGTAGTCACACACCTTCCAAGTTCCACTAGCACCCCCATCCTAGGCAGTCCATCCCTTGGCAAGGCTTCCTCACATTGAAATGTCAAATAACCATGGAATATAATTGCCTCAAAACCATCATATCAGTCATAAAATGTTCATGGAAATCAATGGACACTATTGGGTACCAGTGTCCCACAATGGCCCTACTCTTGAAGTGTTTTACCATCATACTACTTCCTATTTCAATACCTTTTGTTGACGTTGCTAGTTCTTGCAGTTGGTTTCAACCATCCCAAATCGGGCATTCCATGATTTCCTATACCAAGCACATAATTTCCATTAGATTCAAAATAAATTGAAATAACTTCAAATCATACCTCATTTGTAGCTGGTCAATAAGGTACACTTGAAATCTCGTTTACTTTCCTGTCACATAATTCAAATTAGTTTTTTGATAAAATCATCATGTATAAACATATCACATCTAGTTAGCTCAAAACACAACCATCATAAATTACAATCATGAATCGCATGAAATCACCATAAACCATAACCATAAATCATATGTAACCATCATAAGTCAGAAGCGTATATCACATGCGTAATAGAATGAAATAAATTGTTGATACTTATCCTTAATCGCTACTTACTTATGCCTTTGTTCTTTCTGTACACACATCATATCGATTGTCACACCTGAAAAACACAAAATTCCCTTGCTTCTCTTCACTCACGTACACATGCAATGTACATCACAACACGTACATACACACAAGCCGTACAACACCACACAATGCACACACCCACATCTGGCACACAACATAACACATACACCTACACTCAGTGTAAAACACAACACATACACCTATGCTTGATGTACAACACAACACAATTCATATATACATATACAGAGTACAACACAACGAATACCTATGTCACGATCCCATGATTACACCATGCACATACATAGTACTGCATGCTCGCAACACAACATGTACGACATGAACACAATACCACAGGTATACCAATACCTTATGCACAACATGTACGTAGTACCACCTATACATGACACTACCTAAACAACATCACATGTACACGACACCACCTACACAATGTGTACACAACACCAATGTACACTGCACCAATTGTACAATGTGTACACAATACCACATGTACAACCATGCACACAACACCATATGTACAACATGAACACAACACCATATGTACATAGAACTACATATACAACATGTACATAGCACCATATGTACACAGCACCACATATCCAACATGCTCACAACACCATATGCAGACAACACTATATGTCCAACATGTGCACAATACAATATGTACATAAAACTACATATCAAACATTTCCTTAGCACCATCTATACCTATCACTTCATATGCAATATACACGCAACACCATATATACAAAAGACATACAACAACATATGTACACAATACTACATATGTTACATGAACACATCACCATAGGTACAATCACTGAATATACATGCAAAACATATACACAATAGTAGTACTGCACATCCATAAACCACACATTGACCCCATAAGAAACATTGCTTCTAGTGTCTTTCCACTATCCATGCTTATCCTAGCATGTCGTATATCACACTACTTTCACTCCATTGATGAACCCCTCAGCATTACCTATTGTTAGTGTGAATTCTAATCGCAAGCGTACGAAAAAATCCCACTTTAGTTGTGCATAAAAAATAGCCCTAACATCAAAGATGGCTGCCAATTTCTTTAGATATGCAGTTAGTTGACCAAGATAAATGCCACAAAATCCAGATCTATGCAGTAAAAGACATTAAACATCAAATAAAAATCAAAAGTTTCTCCATGAATCCAATAGACAAGACAAGAATATTTTTAAAGAATTTTTGTATTTATGACACCTGGGAAGGGAATATACAAAGATGTTACCAATCCCCCTCAATGGGATGGGTTCTTGTATGTCCTTAGCACTTCAGATCTAAGATCTCTCTCTCTTGATGGTGTAGAAAGCCTGGACAAAAATGGAACTCAAACAGAGCTCACAAGCAAAAAGGTAGAAAAATATGACAATGATGGAGGATCAAAGTCAGACCAAAAGTATAGATCCAGAGTGATCTTTAGGCAACAAAAGGTAGTGAATGAATGGAAAACCCCTTCTTTTTATAACAAAATATTGAGTTAGTCTAGATATTGGTGCATAATTCAAATATAATTAACCAAATCTAGATCCAACTTTTATGGAATATTTTATTATATTTGTTGGAGGGAAAAATAATTTGAATTTGGTCAAATCCCTTTATTTGTAAATAATAAATAAATAAATGATTTATTTATTATTTTAAGGATGTGGTTGAGTAATAATTAAATAAATAATGATTTATTCAATTATTTGTAAATGATTTGGTCAAATTTAACAAGGAATATTATTTAAATAAGGTTTAAATAATTATTGCTAGAAAATAATAAGATAAATAGTGATTTACCTAATTAATTTTCCTGTTTTGGGTTAAATATGACCAAGAATATTAATTAAACTATTGTTTAACTAATTATTCCTTGAGGAAAATCAAACAAGTATGGATTTATTCAATATTTCCTCATGTGGTTACCTGTTTAGGCCATAAACAACTTAATAAATTATGGATTACTAAGTTATTTTTCATAGTGAAAGCAATTTTACTTAGGGTAAAATTGGTCTTACATGGTGTACTTTGGTCCATCTAATAGTAACAGGTTAGATGACCAAAAATTGGTGTAACAGACTGCCCCCTAGCGTGCGAGCGTTAGGAGATAATTGTATGACTGAAGTACGTTGTAAGAACTCAATCACTAGACATCGAAGGGGAAGTCAGAGAGAGATAAATATAAGGTAGACTAAAGCGCTAGAGGACAAGACCCTGAGGAGGCTAGACTTACATGTGCGAAAAGTCTCTTTTATGAGTAAGTACCTATTCTACAAGAGGCGAGGGAGGCATACCTATGCCCACTGAGACAAAGTACAAAGAATAATGCGTCCAATAAACAAGGGACTGAACTATATAGTACATGATGGCATAAATATGAGCCAGATAAAAACATGATAATGGATCCCACATACATACTGTGCATGGGATAACAGCCATGGCTTATACAATAATATCTGAGTACATGAGATATAAGTACAACCAAAGAGGCCCTGTAAATAGGAGAGGGCTCTTAAAACCTAGATGATACATGCAAACTAAAAGTTGTTGCAAGAGGCTGAGGCCGAAAACACCAAATCTATGGAGTTGCATCGAAGGCTGTAATGAAGAGATCATCCGGGCATGTGGGGGGCTACCTGAAGGGCCACCCCCTCATGAGGTCTAAAACATATCACACACACTCGGGAATCACCGGTACAATCTGCTGCATCACTGAACCATCAAGTATACGGATCTATATCATGCCGTAAGGAGCTAGACCTGGAGCTGAGAAATAATCAAGTCAAAGGGAAATAAGGAGTCCCTTTGCGTGATCTGAGGCACCGAACAAGAGTGGGAGATGGAACCAAGGTACACCGCCCTCTAGACCTGTCTTCTGGAATGAATGAGCTGATGTTGACAGAAGGAGGTTCTCCATAGGTGAGGCAATAAGGGATCCTCAACTAAGGCACGAGAGATAATAGTAGAGTGACAGACATAATGACACCAGGGATGATGATGGAATGGGGGGTACTGAGTAGTGGGTTGACGACTTCCCTTGTTAGAGCATGAAGGGCATGGATGACCTGGTAGCAACTAACAGAATATCAAAGGGGATAGGGGAAAATAATACTAAAGGCCATAATGTGCGACACGAGAGAGGAACCAAGAAATTAATGATGGAGAACTATAGCGAGATACAAAGGGCCTCGAGATATACTCCATGGATGTGATGATAAATCAACTCGGATGCTCTAAACAAGGGCGACTCGATGATGCTGCCACACAGAAAAGGCCCTGTGGGGACCATAAAAACATGAGTACAAGATGGTTACTCGTGACAAAAATCGACACGAACATGGACAAGTATGAAGGCAAAGTGGTGCCCCAAGTACAAGTGTTGCAAGTGAAGAAATTTGATTTCGAGGAGTGGTGAAGTGACCCTTCTTGGAAAAAATGTGTCCAGGTGAAATATCAAATCACAAAAAACTAAAGGATACCCATTTGAGAGCTCGGTGAGATCTTTTTAATGGTATGGATGGTTTTTCAAATTGAGCTACGGTTTGGCCGCAACGAGCGAAAGAAAAATCTGGGGTTTCTCTTTTAATAAGGCATTTTCCCTCCAAATTCACTCATTTTCAAGTGTAGCTGTGGTGAATGTAGAGAGGAGAGAAGGCTCTAAATCTTACAGCGATCATAGCGGGCAAACCAACCATTGGAATCGAGATTCGTCAGTTGTAGGTAAGAGGCCTAACCCTACTCTTTCATTTTAGTGGATTGAAAGCTCATTTTAGGCACCCAAAGCTCAGGAACAGACCCCTTCTCTGCTTCACGGTCAGGTCGCACTTATTGGGTTAATATCTGCGGCCTGGGCAGCAGGTTTTGGGCAGAAAACTGTGACCTGTCCCAGGATTTTGCCTGAAAAGTGTGACTTGACAAAGTGGGTATTTCAGTGTTGTTTCTTGGTTGAGAGCTAGGTTTTTATGGTTGAATGTAGTCTTTCCTTTCTATACACTGACATATATGATGGTTTTGTGCAGATATGGCAGAATTGCGGATCAACTAGAGAGAGAGAGAGACCTAGACACATTACGGTTGTAGATCTAAGAGGATCATGGTGTCCGTACTGCATTGGCTAGGTTTGGGGTCCTAAATTTTGTGGAGAACCCTTTGATGAGAGCTAGGGAGCCTTTGTTGGCCTAGATTGTCATTTATTGGGATCTGGATAATGAGGTGTTTATAGTGTAGGGGCACCGGATCGAGTTGACGGTCAAGGATATATATATTTCCTGACTGTTCTCCCACCCCTTGGGATGGTGGGAAATACGCAGCCAGTGTTACCGCGAGGGCAGAACATCATGGATTTTGTAGAGTGCCATTGCCGACCAAGTCTCTAGGTCAAGGGGACACAGATACCGATTGGGATCTAGAGAGGTTAGAGACCCGTGTTGTGGCCGCAGTGGTGCTACGGATCCTTGGAAACCAGGCACTCCACCACATTAATAGGGTTCAAATGATGCTTTTTGAGAGTGTGTTGAGTGGGACCTACTATGGGTGGGCCCAAATGATGATGTCATTGTTGAAACGAAAGTTGTTGCTATGCAAGCGACAAGTGAACCATGACTATGCATATGGCACATTGTTGTGCTTGCTCTTCTTTGAGAACATCCAAACACTCCGACCTCACATACAGATCTAGGATGGGGGCCTGAGAGAGCCTAGGATGCGCCACTAGGGGTAGCTACTGTGCAGAGGGTGAGGCGGGGTAGTCGGACGGGTGTTCCGACCCAATTTTTTTGCTCATTGGGATCAGATGGCACTGTACATAGACGACTATCCCTATAGTGGGATGAGTTATTATGGGGACCCGGACTTGCCACTGCCACCTGGTCGAATATGGGGGCCCGATGGTAAGTGACAAGTTGCTAATATTTTATGTGCATTTTAAAGTTTCAAAATATTGTATATGGTACTGATTCATTCACTTTTGGTATGTACATACAACACCGGTAAAACCGGTCGGGTACATGGGACGGCCTACAGTATCAGGAGCTGCAGGACCTAGTGGGTCGAGAGCACCGCAAAATGAGGATGCAGTGGCCCTCCAGGAGGACATCCGTTGTAGATGTGAAAGGCTTCTGACTGGCCTTTTAGAGTGCGGTTGGCAAGAATTGGATGACCAGTACATAGAGCCATGTGTTGGTCTGCCCTTAGAGTGACGAGGGATCATGCGGCGCATGACGATGGCCGGATAGGGGATGCGTGATCTACGAGCTGCAAGAGCAGAGCCATTGGCTCGAGATCCTCCAAATAGTGTTTAGGTGTAGGGGCATGTGGTGCCCCCAGTTTTGAGTTTTTGTAACATGCTATGGGCATGTCAAATTTATTAGAGTTGTTGGGCTCTAAAACATTTTGAACGACACATATAATGGATATGCATCATTTTTATGGTTTATGTTATTGTCTTCTGTTAAATGCATGTGATAAGTGCCAATCTAGAATATTGTTTGTAATGCTATCTACATAGTGATTTTGTGCTCTAGGTACATGACTAAATGTAACGATTTCAAGTTCACGCATAAAAATATTCACTCATAAATATATTCTAAAAAGGATAGGATTATGCACATGATATACACCATTCAATTGCATGACAAGAAGCAGGGAATCTAAACGAACATGAAGCTTAAGGATGCGATGGGAAAGGGCATCGGCTAATAAACCTTGCGCTGCATCATATTCGGCCTAGTTATTTGTGGCAATACCAATGCATACATCGTTTGAGAGAACAAGCAAACGTAAGGGGGTAAAAATGGCCCAACCTGCCGAGGCTAGATTCCGAGAGTAGTGACTTGCACCATCGGCATAACCGATATAAGGTGTGGATGGGGGGGTCCATCTGAAAGGTGCCACAAGACAACAAATGAGAGGATGATGAAAATTTTTGGCAACCTAAATGCAAGGTAGAAATCAAACAAACACTGCTGGAGGGAGTGCTCTGGCTAAGATGTCTACCACCCGCACACTGACGGGTAGGGGGTGTGTGGGAGCTGACTTGGGGGAAGCTTGTGCTCACGTCGTGGAATTCACCATAGACACGGATGGTGCCATTCTGCTTATGGGCAGGAAAGATGAAGTCAGGGGTGGAAAAGGATTCCATGATGTCGTCATCACAGTAGAAGATGGGGTGACTGGACGAAAATGGACCACATGACGTGGTGAAGCTACCTAGCTCATCATCATGAGAAGAAAGGTTCACATGTGCATCATCATGGGGGGTGATGGAAGAACAAGTAGATAAGGGATCCACTGATGTTGAGCCCAATGTGATCACTGAAGGGAGGTCAAGTGAAATAGTAGGGGAAGTCTCAGAGGGAGTTTCCACCGTGGATCTCATGAATGATTATAGGTAGAGGATGGTGGCTGCAGGCTCTGTCATCTTGACATTAGGAGGGGGAATGTAAATGGGATCAGGTAAATCCTCAGGTTGGACCGCAACATACTACGCAGGGACAGGGGAGGCAGACTGGTTTTGTTCAATCTCGTACTCCCGAACTACCTCCAAAGAGGCGCGGTAATGCGTGAGGTAGGGACAACGGTGGGTATAATGGCCATGGAGATCACACTGAGCACAAGGTTTGTTGGTGTGAATAGTCTTAGGATTCTTGGCTGCAGTCGAGGAATAAATAGATGCTTCAGGGATCGTAGACTCAGGGAACACAACATTCACCATGGGCTTGATACGAGAAAATTTGGGACAATGATGGGTGGCATGACTGATAACATCACACAAAGCACATGGGGTGTACGCTTTGGAGGCTGAGGAGGAGAAGGGTTTGTCGGGGCAACCTTGTCTTTAGATGCCTTCTTGCGAGCTTTTCCCCCTTCACCCAAAGTTGTCACAACAGGTGTAGGTTCCTGTTGAGGTGGCTGAGGCACAGTAGCATAGGGAGGGGTCATGGGTACCGGTTGAACCGGGGTCAAAACAAGATAAGGTTTGGGCTGACCAGGCGAGATAGCGGCTGGGGGATCAATGTACCAGAATTGGATCCCCAGGGTCAGGTTAGGAAGGGATAAGGTAGCCATAACAGGTACCAAAAACACTCCAAGAGGGTGAGCTAGGAATGGTATCTGACTGGAGGGGTAATGTCCAGGCAGGATAGCTTTGAGATGGTTAAGGCTAGGAGGAACTATGCTAAGAGGGTAGAGAGGCTCATGGGTACCAGCTGTAGATGAGGAGCTTGGAGGAGGGGATCCTGAAGGCTGAGTCGACGTGCTAGGATCAGGTTGCAGAGGGTGGGGCTTCTAACTAGTAAAAGTGGGCCACTTGAGGGCAGCCCGAGACGATTGCATCATGCAAACATTCGACGAGCCAGGATCAGAGGCAGGAGGAGGAAGACCAAGGAAAGAGCCAAGCAAATATGAGTCTTTGTAGACTCCGGGTGAGACACTGTTCAAAGGTTCGACTATTTTTTTGTTGGCCACCAAAGAGATGATGGACTCAGGGGAGGTCTGAGACTTCGGTTTGTAATATGTCAACTGGTCAATGGTGACAATATTTCCGTTATGAGGAAATCACATCTTACGGTAAACCGCAGATGGGACAACAGACATCACATAAGTGTAACTATGACCCAATAGAATTTTGTAACCTAAGGGGGCATCAATGACTTCTACGTCAACACAAACAGTCTTGCCCGCAATAGTAACAGGACAGTTGCAAAACAGGCCAATGGGTTGGGAAGAGTGGCCATCCCACGCTCAGAGGGTGATAGTGGAAGGGCCCAACTTAGAAGATTTGAGTTACTTCCAAACCGAAGTAGACATCACACAGGTGGAGATGTAACATCTTTGTCGATAGCAGGAAAAAAGGAAAATGAGAAACCAGAACATGTAGACACGGTCTTCGAAGGTAGGGGCTCGACATAGGCTCTTTCTTATTTTCCATTCCTGGACATGATCGGATAGGCGGGTCGCAAACGATTGACAAAAAGAGGTCAAAATTTTATTACCAGTGACATAACGAAGGGGAAGCTGGAAGTAAGACAGAAAAAACTGGGCAAGAGTCACAAAAGTAGTATAAGAGGAGGAGGTCTGGTTAACATACCACTTAGAAGATTCTCCGGTAAGCATACGTTGGAACCACTGAAGATAGACAGAGTCATCGGTGATGGAGTTAGACAAACACCACATGTGGAAAGATCGAACATGGTTTTTAGGATCTTCTCCAGCAAGACCTTCAAACTTGGGGATATCGGAAGGGAGCTTGGCTGGCATAGCAGGCCAACCAGGGTCATGGTGTATGGGGTCATTGATCAACTGCTTAAAATTAGGAAGAATGAGACCTGCCATATAAGGGTGGAAGGGAGCAGCCATGATAGTTCCTGTTTCGGTCCCACTAGTAGTATTTCCAGCATTAGGGTCGGGGCTACCACCAACATTAGGTCCTAAACCCATACATGGTGAAGGTGACAGGGGGAGAACTGGGGATAGAACTAGAAGGGGAACCCAATGAATCGGAAGCAGAGTCAGAATGGGGACTCGGTGGAGGACTAACTTGAATCCTTTGCGGAGGAGTAAGTATTCCTAATGGAAACTGAGGATGAAGGCCAAGAAGTCTCAGGGATAAACGCCTTGGGGGCGCAATGATGGAAGAACAAAAATGGATCACAAAATGAAGAGAGACCAACAAGGGCAACCAAAGGGTGCAGGATCAAATTATTACAATGTCGAAACAAGGGTAGAGAGGTGCAGGATTAAATTATTGCAATGTTATAGTCTTTGCCTGGCAGTGTAAACCAGGCGCTCTTCACTTAGGGTGTGTGTGTTAAGTGTATTAATTTTAATTTTTAAACCCAGACGTGTGTAGAGAAAAATAAAAAGTGTGTTGTATAACTATAAATAAATCTGCAAATAACAGTAAAGTAAACTGAATATAACAGAAAATAAACAACTAAAGATGCATCAATCTAAACCCAAGGAGGCAGGCTTCCCAACAACTAGTCTATGGGTGGGAAAAAATCTAGTCAAAACACACCAAAATAGCTAATGGATTGAAATTCGGGAGGGACAATGATCTAAAGGTCAGATCTACTAGAAATAGGTGTAGAAAACAGTAAAAACCAGAGGGAAAAGTGCTGCAAATGAGGTGGCGAAAGGCTACAACTTGAAGGGAAACAGAGGGGACCCTAGAGGAGGACCAAACAAAACTGAAAAGAGGAGTTTTGGATGGATGAATAACCAATATGAAATGGATCTAAAGGTACAATATCAAATCTAAAAAATGGCTGAACACACTGAAATCTTAGACAACCTGCTTCGGCTAAACTCCTGCTAGAAAGTTGGAAGCGTACTGAAGCCCTGGGGGGCTAGGTTCCTACTTCGATGAGTAAAATAGAGAAAGTACATGTCCAAAACGGGCGGAGATGGAGGTCAGAAAACCCTGAACAGTATCCCAGAAAAACTCATAAAATTCACAGAAAAATTCCCGCAAAAATTACAGGTCGCAATTTATGATCTGATTTCTCTAGAGGTCGTAGGTCTGAGGCCGTTTTCTGTGTCCTGAAGGTTTAGGTCGCAGGTTTTGGCCCAAAAAGTGCGACCTGCACTTCTGGCACTCTCAGGAGTAGGTTTCAGAAAAAAAATGTTGTCTCAGCTGCGACTGATGCCTGTCACCTGCGCAATAGGTCCGGAAACACACAAAAGTTAGAATTTTTATTGTTTTAGGGTTTTAAAGGTCAAAAAGAACATCAAGAAAAGAAAAACAAGAAGCTGAAGAAAAACTCTAGGGTTTGAAGCAGATGGTCATGCAGGGATCTAAAAAACGACAGTGATCGTAATTATAAACCCTTGTGGAGTCGCTAGTTGTTAGTGTGAATTCTAATCGAAAGCGTACAAAAAAAGCCCACTTTAGCTGTGCATAAAAAACAATCCTAACATTAAATATGGTTGCCAATTTCTTTAGATCTGCAGTTAATTGACCAAGATAAATGCTACAAAATCCATATCTATGTAGTAAAATAAATTAAACAACAAATAAAAAGCAAGAGTTGCTCCATGCATCCAATAGACAATACAAGAATATTTTTAAATAATTTTTGTATTTATGACACCTGGGAAGGGAATATAGAAATATGTTACTAGTCCCCCTCAATGGGATGGGTTCTTGTATGTCCTCAGTGCTTCAGATCTAAGATCTCTCTCTCTTGATGGTGTAGAAAACCCAGACAAAAATCGAACTAAAAGGGAGCTCACAAGCAAAAGGCTAGAAAAATACGACAATGATGGAGGATCAAAGTCAGACCAAAAGTATAGATCCAGAGCGATCTTTAGGCAACAAGATGTAGTGAATGAATGGAAAAACCCTTGTATTTATAACAAAGTATTGAGTTAGTCTAGATATTGGTGCATAATTAAAATATTATTAACCAAATCTAGATCCAACTTTTATGGAATATTTTATTATATTTGTTAGAGGGAAAAAGAATTTGAATTTGGTCAAATCCCTTTATTTGTAAATAATAAATAAATAAATGATTTATTTATTATTTTAAGGATGTGGTTGAGTAATAATTAAATAAATAATGATTTATTCAATTATTTGTAAATGCTTTGGTCAAATTTAACAAGGAATATTATTTAAATAAGGTTTAAATAATTATTCCTAGAAAATAATAAGATAAATAGTGATTTACCTAATTAATTTTCCTGTTTTGGGTTAAATATGACCAGGAATATTAATTAAACTGTTGTTTAACTAATTATTCCTTGAGGAAAATAAAAAAAATATGGATTTATTCAATATTTCCTCATGGGGTTTCTTGTTTAGACCATAAACAACTTAATAAATTATGGATTACTAAGTTATTTTTCATAGTGAAAGCAATTTTACTTAGGGTAAAATTGGTCTTACATGGTGTACTTTGGTCCATCTAATAGTAACACTTTAGATGACCAAAAATTGGTGTAACATATTTCCCCCCAGCGTGCGAGCGTTAGGAGCTAATCATATGACCGAAGTACGTTGTAAGAACTCAATCACTAGACACCGATGGGGAAGTCAGAGAGAGAAATATAGGGTGGACTAAAGCATTAGAGGACAAGACCCTGAGGAGGTGAGTCTTACAGGTGCGACAAGTCTCTTTTATGAGTGAGTACCTATTCTACAAGAGGCAGGGGAGGCATACCTATGCCCACCGAGACAAAATACAAAGAATAATGCGTCCAGTAAACAAGGGACTGAACTATATAGTACATGCTGGCATAAACATGAGCCAGATAAAAACATGATAATGGATCCCACATACATACTGTGCATGGGATAACAGCCAGGACTTATACAATAATATCTGAGTACGTGAGATATAAGTACAACCAAAGAGGCCCTGTAAACAGGAGAGGGCTCTGAAAATCTGGATGATACATGCAAACTAGAAGGAGTTGCAAGTCGCTGAGGCCGAAACCTCCAAATCTATGGAGCTGCATCGAAGGTTGTAATGAAGAGATCATCCAGGCGTGTGGGGGGCTACCTGAAGGGCCACCCCCTCATGAGGTATGAAACATCTCACACACTCGGGAATCACCGGCACAATCTATTGCATCACTGAACCATCAAGTATATGGATATCGATCACGACATAAGGAACTGGAGCTGAGAAAAAATCAAGTCAAAGGGAAATAAGGAGTCCCTTTGCTTGATCTGAGGCACTGAATAAGAGTGGAAGCAGGAACCAAGGTACACCACCCTCTAGACCTGTCTTCTGGAATGAATGAGCTGATGTCGATAGAAGGAGGTTCGCCATAGGTGAGGCAATAAGGGATCCTCAACTAAGGCATGAGAGATAATAGTAGAGCGACGAACAAAATGACACCATGGATGATGATGGAATGGGGGGTACTAAGTAGCGGGCTGACGTGTTAGAGCATGAAGGACATGGATGAATTGGCAGCAACTGACACAATATCAAAGGGAACAGAGGATAGTAATACTGAAGGCCATAATGTGCGACACGAGAGATGAAAAAAGCAATGAAGGATGGAGGACTATAATGGGATACAAAGGGACTCGAGATAGACTCCATGGATGTGATGATGAATCAACTCAAATGCTCTAAACAAGGGTGACTCGATGATGCTGCCACATAGAAAAGGCCCAGTGGGGACCATAAAAACATGAGTACAAGATGATTTCTCATGACGAAAATCGACACGAGCATGGACAAGTATGAAGGCAAAGTGGTGCCCCAAGTACAAGTGCTGCAAGTGAATAAATTCAATTTTGAGGAGTGGTGAAGTGACCATTCTTGGACAAAATGTGTCAGGGTGAAGTATCAAATCACAAAAAACTAAAGGATATCCATTTGAGAGCTCAGTGAGCGCTTTCCAATGGTATAGACGGTTTTTCAAACTAAGGTACAGTTTGGCCACAGTGGGTGAAAGAAAAATCTGGGGTTTCTCTTTTAATAAGGTATTTTCCCTCCAAATTCACTCATTTTCAAGTGTAGCTATGGTGAATGTAGAGAGGAGAGAAGGCCCTAAATCTTACAGTGATCGTAGCCAGAAAACCGACCTTTGGAATCGAGATCTGTCAGTTGTAGGTAAGAAGCCTAACCCTACTCTTTCATTTAAGTGGATTGAAAGTTCAGTTTAGGTACCCAGAGCTTAGGAACATACCCCTACTCTGATTCACGACCAGGTCGCACTTATTGGGGTAGTATCTACGACCTGGGTAGTAGGTTTTGGGCAGAAAGCTGTGACCTGTCCCAGGATTTTGCCTGAAAAGTGTGACCTGACAAAGAGGGGTATTTTAGTGTTGTTTCTTGGTTGAGAGCTGGGTTTTTATGGTTGAATGCAATCTTTCCTTTCTGTACACTAACATATATGATGGTTTTGTGTAGATATGGAAGAATTGAAGATCAACTGGAGAGAGAGAGTCCTGGACACATTACGATCAGAGATCCGAGAGGATCATGGTGTTCGTACTGCATTGGCCAGGTTTGGGGTCCTAAAGTTTGTGGAGAACCCTTTGATGAGAGATGGGGAGCCCTTGTTGGCCCGGATTGTCAATTATTGGGATTCAGACAATGAGGTATTTATAGTGCAGGGGAACCTGTTAGGTCCCTATATTACTAGTATAGTCCCTTATTGTTGTTAGTGTAACCCCCTTATTGTTATTATTGTACCCTTTTAACCCCCATATTGTTATTATTGTACCCTTAAATTACTATTGTTAGGTCGGCTAGGATTACATTGTGGCCCCATGGAATCCTATATATAGAAAGGAGGTTTTGTAATTTGAATCATCCAAGAATTATTCATTCATGTAATGTATTGGAGGTTTCCCCCTCGAAGTGGCTTATTTCTAAGGCGTTGATATCTCTTTTCTTCTCTTTTTGGAGCTGGTTTCACAACATTTGGTATCAGAGCTTTGAGATTCTAGGGTTTTGCTGCTCCAAATAGGTCAACGTGGAATTTTCGCTATAACTTTTTTCTACAAAGGTTCAGAATCTAAAATTTTTAGAGTGCAAAGCCAAAATCCTGAGGAACATCGTAAAAAAATTCAGAGCTTGGTTCGCAATATTTTCAGAGATATGATCTTGCAAGTTAGGTCATTTTGCAGGCTCCTGAATTTAATCTAAACAGGTCATCATGGTATTTTCGTAATAATTTTTTTTTCTACGAAGGTTCAGAAGCTGAAATTTTTAGAGTGCGAAGCCACAATCCTGAGGAACATCGTCAAAAAATTTCAGATATTGGTTCGTAATATTTTCGGAGATATTATCTGTGGAAGTTAGGGCTTTTTGAGGCTTCTGAATTTCATCTCAAAGAGGTGATTGTGGGAAAATCTTCATAGCTCTCTCTCTGAGCATCGGATTGGAATGATGTAAAAAGTGGCCACAAGTGCACGTACTATAGTTATTTTTCTATCAATTTCAGAGCCAAATGAGGAAACAATGACACGTGTCAAGTCGTACAAGTTCGCTCTACTAAACCAGTCCAAAATTGGGTCATTGTGGGAGATTGGACATAACTTTGCCTTGAAGAATCAAAATCAGATCAGACCTGTGGCATTTGAAAGAAGCTTCAAAGGGCTACTACAAGGATGAATTTCAGATATTGAGAATCCACAATTATAGATATAATTCAATTTCAATATCGAGCTCCTCAAAAGCAAGTAAAAGGTGTGTATTTTTTCCGAATTGCATAAGTCTTGTTTGAAGAATCAAGTTGAATTGATTCCAAGGGAATATTGTAGAATAGATATCAGTATTGGATTCTAAAATGGCCCCTAAAAATAATTCAACACCCATTAATCCTTTAGAAATCTCTACTATGACTCATGAAGACGAAGAATGGCAACATGACATATCAAAATTACAAGAGAAAGTGCAACAAATTTCGCTCTCGCAAAGAGCAACAAAAAATGACATGGAAGTTTTGAAGAAAGGCATGGAAACTAATATGGATGGTTTGAAGAAAGGCGTGGAATCTAAGATGGATGGTTTGAAGAATGGCATGAAATCTAAGATAGATGGCATGGAATCTAAGATAGATAGCATGGAAGCTGGCATCGAATCTAAAATGGAAAACATGAAGAATGATCTAAAAGCAGACATGGAAGGTTTGACAAATTTGATTCAAGAAATGTTTCCAAATGGTGAAACGATAGTAGAGGAAACTCATGATGAGAACAAAATAAATGTTAATCATGATTTCATAAAATCTAATGTTGGCGGGAAGAACCACCATATTCCAAAAATGGATATGAGGAAGTTTGATGGAAAGGATACTGTAACATGGATACTATATATGGAGCAATATTTTGATCTCCATAATGTTCAAAACACACAAAAGGTACACATTGCAACTTTACATTTAGAAAAAAATAAATTTGTATGGTATCGATGGCTTTTCTCCCGTAAAAAAATTGTCACTTGGTCAATTTTTACGGAGGAAATGATAGCACATTATGAGGATACAAAGAGAAACACCTTCTTTAGAAAATTGATAAATCTCAAAAAAAAGGGTTTAATGGGGGAGCACATTGAGGACTTCAAAAAATGGAATATAAGGGTAACTGATATTCCAGAGGAACACAGGATTGATCTCTTCATAGGTACTTTAAAGGATAACATCCAACATGAAGTTCTCATTTTGGAACTTGATTCATTGGAGAAGGCATTCAGGTTGGCAAGAAAAAATGAATGTAAAATTATGGCGACAAGGAAGCCTACCACTCACTTCTATAAAGAGGGAAGTGTTGCTACTCCTAGATTTCCACAACCTACAAGGTTGACACCACAACAATTGGAAGAAAAAAGAGAAAAAGGGCTTTTCTACAATTGTGATAGAAAATACAATAAAGGTCATAAGTGTGCTGAGAAGAAATTATTTTACATAGATTGTGAAGAGGAAGAAGAAAGTGAACAAGAAGAGGATATACACCAGGAACTAGCCCAAGAAGAGGAGGAAATGAGTCTGACCATATCGTGTAATGCATTGGCAGGAATTACCACTCCTCAAACTCTCAAGATAGAAGGACATTTCAAGAATAAAAAGGTAATAATGTTGATTTATTCAGGTAGTACCCATAATTTTATTCATTGTAAGGTAGCCAAGGAATTTAATTGTTTCCTATACCTAGCACCAGAATGTCAAGTGATGGCTGCAAATGGAGGAACTATAAATTGCTCTGGAAAATGCCATAATATCAAGCTAACCATGGGGGAATATGTATTGAATAGTCCAATGCTTTCCATTCCTATGGGAGGTGCTCATGTTGTACTAGGAGTACAATGGTTACAATCTTTGGGGACGGTAGCTTTTAATTTTCAAGAACTTTTCTTGAAATTTTTTTCAGAAGGAAAGGAAGTAAAATTACGAGGTATTGCAGGGAAGCCAGGAAAGATAATAAGCTCTAATGTCATGACAGAGCTTATAAAGAAGGAAAAATGAGGCGTAATTTCACAATTATGCTCACTAGAAGTTCCAACATCAAAATCATATATTTCTGCAGATCTCCAACAAGTCTTTGACAATCATTCCAAGGTGTTTGAAACTCCCAAAGGACTCCCACCTATTCGTGATCATGATCATGCTATTCATTTGATTCCAGGAAGTGTTCCTCCAAACATCAGGCCTTATAGATATCCTTATGTCCAAAAGAGCGAAATTGAACGTATGATTATAGAAATGTTAGAGGTGGGTATAATTCAACCTAGTCAAAGTTCTTTCTCTGCTCCTGTAGTATTGGTACATAAGAAGGATGGATCATGGTGCACGTGTCCGGATTATAGGGAGCTTAATAAGCTCACCATTAAAGATAAATTTCCCATTCCTGTGACTAATGAATTATTGGATGAATTACATGGAGCAATTTATTTTACCAAATTGGATCTTCGTTCAGGGTATCATCAAATTAGAATGAAGACTGAAGATATTCCAAAAAAAACATTTCAAACTCATCAGGGTCATTATGAATTTTTGGTCATGCCTTTTGGCCTTAGCAATGCACCTTCTACATTTCAAGGGTTGATGAATTCCATTTTCAAACCCTTCCTTATAAAATTTGTGCTAGTGTTTTTTGATGATATACTAATCTACAGCAGGTCTTGGAAGGATCATGTTCAACATGTTAACAGGGTGCTCACACTATTGCAGGAGAAACAATTATATACAAAAACATCCAAATGTTTCTTTGGAGTACAAGAGGTGGAATATCTGGGTCATATTGTATCTCACGAGGGTGTTAAGGTAGACCCTAATAAAATTAAAGCCATTAAGGAATGGAAAGTCCCCACAACCATAAAGCAATTGCGAGGATTTCTCGCGTTAACAGGGTATTATCGAAAGTTTGTTAAGAATTATGGGAGAATAGCAGCACCTCTAACAACATTATTGAAGAAAGATGCATTTTCATGTACTCCTGAAGCAACTAAGGCCTTTGAACATCTTAAAGAGGCAATATGCCTAGCACCAGTCTTAGCTACGCTAGACTTCACAAAAACCTTTATTGTGGAATGTGATGCCTCAGGAAATGGAATTGGTGTTGTTTTAATGCAAGAAGGAAGACCAATTGCTTTTGAAAGTCGTCCAATCAAAGGAAAGTATTTACAAAAACCTATTTATGAGAAGGAAATGTTAGCAATACTGCATGCACTAAAGAAATGGAGAACTTACCTAATGGGAAGACACTTCAAGGTAAAAAACTGATCATGATAGTCCTAAACACTTTTTGGAACAAAGACTATCTTCAGAAGAGCAGCAAAAATGGGTCACAAAGATGTTGGGTTATGACTTTGAAATAATCTACAAAAAAGGGAAGTTAAATGTTGTTGCAGATGCACTCTCAAGAAAGAATGAAGAGGTGGAAGCATTTTTTTGTGCCATTTCTATTATCCAACCAGATTGGATAACCGAAGCAAGAGATGAATGGAAGAAGGAAAAAGATGTATGGACACTCATTCAAAAGTTGCAGCAAGATCCTAGTACATCTGATACATTTAGTTGGAAAAATGATTCCTTATGGTACAAAGATCGCTTATATCTTTGTAAGAATTCCCAACTAAAACAAAAGATTCTTCTGGAATTGCACACTTCTCCTTTAGGAGGACACTCAGGATTTTTAAAAACATACCACAGGGTGAAGAAAGAATTTTTTTGGGATGGCCTTAAATCTGATATTCGAAAGTTTGTGGCGGAATGTTTGGTTTGCCAACAGAATAAAGTGGAAACAATTAAGACCCCAGGACTTCTACAACCTTTATCCATTCCAGGTCAACGTTGAGAGGAGATTTCAATGGATTTTATCACCGGTTTACCTAAGTCCGAAGGAAAGAGTGTCATCATGGTGGTAGTTGATAGACTTACCAAGTATGCACACTTTTGTGCATTATCTCATCCATTTAAAGCAAGTACAGTTGCTACTACATTTATGGACACATTTCAAAAGCTACATGGAAACCCAAGGGTTATTGTGAGCGACAGAGATCCCATTTTTACTGGAAATTTTTGGACGGAGTTATTTTCTTGTTTGGGTACTTAATTAGCTCATAGCTCATCTTATCATCCTCAATCCGATGGTCAAACTGAGATAGTAAATAAATGTTTGGAAGGATATCTTCGTTGTTTTGTATCCGATAAAAAAACACAATGGGTCAAGTGGTTACCTCTCGTTGAATGGTGGTATAACACTTCCTTCCATACTGCAGCAAAAATGACCCGATTTATGGCACTTTATGGATATCATCCACCATCCATCACATCATCTTTAAGGGAAAATTCGAAGGTTCAAGCAGTGGAAGATCACCTCGAGCATCAGCAAGAAGTTCTCCAACTCTTAAAGGATAACCTAAATTTTGCACAAAATCGAATGAAACAACAAGCAGATCAACATCGCAGTGAGAGAAGTTTTGATGTAGGAGATTGGGTATTTTTATGGCTACAACCATACAAACAAATTTTCCTCAAGCAAGCTAAGAAGGATAATAAATTATCGCCAAAGTACTATGGTCCTTACAAGGTGTTGCAAAAGATTGGTACTATGGCATACAAATTGGAGCTTCCTACTTCTTCGCGAGTACATCCACTTTTCCATGTTTCATGCTTAAAGAAGGTTATAGGAGAAAATCTTCCAGTTCAAACAATATTGCCAGAACTTGATGAGGAAGGAAAAATCATATTGGAACCAGAAGCGGTCATGTAAACAAGAACTCGACAACTACGGAATCGATCAATTTCAGAGTATCTCATCAAGTGGAAGAACTTACCCACTGAAGATTCTACATGGGAGGATGAGAATTTTATACAGAAGCACCCAAAGCTACTAAAGCGTTAAGGACAACATTTTTTTGAAGGAGAGGGGCATGTTAGGTCCCTATATTACTAGTATAGTCCCTTATTGTTGTTAGTGTAACCCCCTTATTGTTATTATTGTACCCTTGTAACCCCCATATTGTTATTATTGTGCCCTTAAATTATTATTGTTAGGTTGGATAGGGTTACATTGTGGCCCCATGGACTCCTATATATAGAAAGGAGGTTTTGTAATTTGAATCATCCAAGAATTTTTCATTCATGTAATGTATTGGAGATTGCCCCCTCGAAGTGGCTTATTTCTAAGGCATTGATATCTCTTTTCTTCTCTTTTTGGAGCTGGTTTCACAATAGAACCGGATCGAGTTGACGGTCCAAGACATAAATAAATATAAAAATATATCGGTTATCTTACCTTGTTGTGCCAAGAACGTTGAACTGTAACTGAACACACATGTCAGCCTATTACCGAAGATCAAGAGAACATATGTACCATGTTATAGTCAATAATTAACTCAAATTCTTATGTCATAATACATAATGTGACAACTATCACCTACTTAGACTTAAGTACATATCAATTATTTCAACACATACATATTAGTACAATCGTCTTAAAACAAGATCATTTCTTCATGCAATCTTACATACACATACTCATATCATGTGATTAGTAAAACTTTCAAACCAAGTATAAAACATACCATGTTAGCTAAATAAACTTGAAAACATAATGGACACCAAACACTCAACACCAGATAGATGGCATAATCCAATAATCAAGCATCAAGTACATGACATAAGAAAACTCATACCTTAATGTATCTCAGGGGAGGCTATCTTGTCTATAAAACCAATCTAGATTAGCATGATATAACTTCACAACTCATTAACTCAACCTAAATAAGGTCATGATATCCATAACAGTAACTAGCTAACATGTTCACATCATAGACTCATAAAGAAATGTCAATTGTGCATAACAATCATATATGCACAGTCAACCTAGATTAGTACAACACAATGTCACAAATAGGTTGACTCATACCTGAATGTCATAACCCTAACCATCTGCACAGGCCAATCCAATTTAGTATGATACATATGACATCAAGATATTAATGTTATAACCCTAATATTCAAGTTAAATAACATATACCAATAATAAATTAACATATAAAATAATCATCAAGTTAATACCATGCTTGAATAACCAACGCATATACATATGATCACACTAATTAATTGACATCTGTCATGTATATTGTTGGGGTTCGCATGTTTTGGCCAGATTAGCAAGACCAAAAGATGAGACAACATCAAACCACTTTCAGACCTCAGGATCTAGCCCTCCTGGGTCCAGAGAGGGATCTCTCTATATGAGTGAAGGTTTTATGTCTTTGAAGCTCAAAGTTTAAGATGTTAGGCTAGTTATAAGGCTCAGGGTTTATTTGTTTAATTGTTTGTTCGATTGCTGGTTGTCAGGAAAGAAGGGTTCAATTTAAGACAAGGATGAGCAAAGAGGGTTTAGGCAGAGGTGAAGAATTCCAGGGATCATTCAAAACCATTGGGCAATGGAGTTAGGAAAGGATTTTCTTGCTAATCAATATGCAGGCTTTCAATTGGGCTAGTCATCTAAAACGTTGGATCTTAAAGATGATAGTGTGGTGTGGAATGGTAGGAGAGGAGGGAATAACACAAATTAGAACACAAATTTAAAGACTTGAGATCAGAGAGAGACTTTGAACTCTCAATGCTTCGGCCTCCAGCTTGAGGGATCTTAGAAAGGCCAGCTGATCGTACAAGGATCCTAGTGGACAGGGCTAACTCTAATCCCTAGTGTTCCCAAATCTTCCAGCTAAATCCTAACAAGAACATCTAAGAATAGATTCATTTAATTCATACATCAGAGAGCAAGCAATAACATCCACTACACTGGTTAAATCATCTGAAATCAATCCTTATATAACATATTAAGTAGAAAACATCAAAGGCGAGGAGAGCAGAAACATAGGGTACCTAACAAGGGTAAATCCTATGCCAATATTCTGATGCAAGCCAATAGAAACGAAATGAAATGAATTAAAACACAGAGATAGGAAAAAATCACTGCTGCTTTAGATCAGGATCCAAAGAAATGTGCTTGTCATATTAAATAACAATACCAGTCAAGTACAACATTGCCAATAGTTGAATACTGAGTCTGAAATCATATTCCTCAGCCTATCTTACAACTTCACACAGAGACTGTGTCTCAAAAGAAATTACTTGCAATTATCTGCTAACTGATCAACAACCATTACAATTTTTTCTGATGAGTTTTTATAGCTGAATAGAAGCGGAAGAGGTAGATGAAGAACTAAATGCAGCATTAATACTCAGAAAATAAAAAAGAGGGCCGAAGCCCATTCTGTTTAAATCCTGTGCATTAATCTCTGGCACTCTTTGGATGAAAGAGTGGTCTTCATCAGGCTTCCATTTAATCCAGGTATGTCTCTGATGTACCTTGGCTACATTATTTTGCAATACTCCTGGTGAACTAAAAAAAAACAAATCATTGTCTTCAAGTCTACCATGCTGTGTAGAAAATGCTTCTGACAGTATAGGACTATTGTTAGGGCCGGAAAACCTCTCTAGAATACGGCATGGAATGAACACTACATGGGCACTCCGACCTTTCCTGAAGAAAAACATTCTGTTGATGTAGAAACCCTGGTGATACGGTTTCCCGTGCATCGGACTTTCTGATTGATCCTCGAGGTTTACGATTTGGTACTCTGCCTTTAAAACCCTAGATTTAGGCTTAAAATCCCCAATATTGAACTTTGAATTCCTTGATCATTGGCTGGTATTTCTCTGTCGCTTCATAAATGTCTCAATCTGCAAAATCTGGGCTTTAATGGCGCCGGATAGGTTTTCGCGGAGATTGAACTGTTCTTTGATAATATTTATACTGCCACCACCTTTCCTGACATTTCCCTATAGTACCAGCTTCCAAATTCAACTTTCTCTGCACAACGCGCCATTTACAATGATACATATGAACCATGGCGGTTTTCCACCTTTCTGAAACCCTGCAAAAACACGAAAATTGTTAAGAAAAAAATGCATGGGGTCGGATGATGTGAGTGACTACGAGTATGATAGTGGGACGGCGGAGAAATGGCGAAAAAATGCAAAGAAATGGTGGAGAAATGCTCTGGTGACGGTTGGAAAAGTGCATAGAAATTTAACGTAAAAAACGAATGTTTGACCGTGGAATGAACAGAAATCGCGGGGGTGGGCGGATGTACGATGGAGACACGTGGAGTGGTGACATGTCGGGTCTGGGGGATGATGGGACGGTCAATGGCGGGGGTAATCAAATCTGAACCGTCCAATCTCAGGAGGAGATCGATGGCTGAGGACGCGTCGGAGGGCGATGGACAATGGGTCAGGGGTACGGTTTTCTCGGGCTAACTACCGCGCAGCTTTGCGGAGCGATCGCCATTGGATCAAATGCTCTAGATCGGACGACGCACAGCGATATCGCGCCACATTTGTTGTCAGAATTTAATGCGCGATGGAGTGGCGGTTTTCCAACCGTACCGTTGCCACACGTCGCTCGATGTATGGAATCGCTCCCAAAAAACAAAAATCACCTACTGCCCAAAGGCGGTGCGATAGAAACCGGTGGTTTTCGGAATAGTGCGCGGGCGGGGACCACAGGGGCAGGTGCATTCTGGACCATTAGATCAACGGCTAAATGGATGGCGATGGCACGATCGGAGAGGTGGACTGTGAACAGTGGGGGTTGCGGGGGCCGCGACCGTCGTCCAATCTGTGTAAATCAACGGCGGAAACTGCTCCCGATAACCAAATGAGGAAAGAGCTCTTTGGGCTAGCGCTCGGTTTCAGTGTTCGGTCACATGGGGAAAGGGGTTAAGGGACTAGGGCCGAAGGGGGCTAAGACCATAATGTGCAGAGTATGGATTTTTCGGCCCTTTTTAATGAAATTCGAGGCCGAAAATGGGTAACGACAGAGGAAGAAGGGGGAATTTGGCTAAAAAAATGGTGTAGGGATGGTTTAAAAGGGCATGGGTATGATCTAGAAAGGTTAGAGGGGAATTTTGACACGGGGGAATAAAGGGTTAAAAAAGGGGTATTCTTAAGGGATACAAGGGGCAAACACAGGCCTTCGGAGCACAATCCTTTGCAAACAGGGAGGTTTTTTAGATGGAAACAGCAGAGAGAAGTACTCAAAGGGAAGAGAGCATGAAAAGGCTTCAAGGATGATGTGTTTTAGGGGAAATTCATTCCTTGAAGGCTCATAAAGACAAATCATCCCCCTGCTTGCTTGTCAAGTAATTTATGGGGGGCTAACAGTGGCTCCACATGGGGATGGCTTCTTCTTGAAGGAGTCAAGAATTTAGAAAATGATCTTTGGTGTAGGCCATATGCCTGCTGCTTGAGCCACCTTTCTTCTTTGATTTTCAGCTGCCACAAATATGATAGATCAGCAGAAATATTCCGAAACAATCTACCTACCCATCCTACAATCCTAGCATTTTTTCTTCTAGGGTGCATTTGGACTAGTAGACCCTTTACATCATTTATTTTTATAACAGAAAATAAACCTATTCTAAATCTACCCTTATTGCTCCATGAGACCAGATTAGACTGTTGGTCTCACATGTTTCTCTACCTAATTTAATATCTGCTGGGATTAAACTATCCAGTATATTTCTTCTCTACATTCTACAACAGAAATTTAAAAACAGTCAAACTAGGATTAGACAGTCTAGTTTGTTGTGGATCCAAGGCATAAAGACAGTTGCACATGGACAAAAATTTGCAGAAAACTGAAACAAAACTTTGAAGGCTTGAAATCTGAAATCTTGAAGCATCCTTCTTTCTTTTTGTGACTCAAGTTTTGAGCTTGTTAGAGTCACTTTCTTTTCTTCATTTCAGCTCTGGTTTTGGGCTTGTTAGAGCTGATTCTTCTTTCTTCTCTGTTGGTCCAGGTTTTGAGCATGTTCGGACCAGCTATATTTACTTTCCTTGGCTCAGGTTTTGATCATGTTAGAGCCAATCCTTTTCACTTCAGAGGTTCATGTTTTGAGCATGTATGAACCTCTCCTTTCTCTCTGTTTTTTGAAACATTTTTTCCTTTTCTTGGAACAAAACACTGCAATGGTATGTACAATGGAAATGGAAACTGGAAACTGGAAATCAGCAGAAGTAGTGTTTGAGCATCCTGCCATTAACAGGACCCCCAAACAACTCTGTACCATCTAATTCTTGTAGGAAGAAGGCATTTGGACCCATAGTGGCCTGGATGATGTAGGGACCTTGCCACAAACTATCAAACTTGTTGTGCTTTCCTTTGTCCTCTCTCCTTGAGTTCCACTTTAGAACTTTATCTCCAATTTTAAAATCAGCAGTTTTGGTTCTTTTGTCAAATAGCCTCTTTATGTTCTCCTGAACTTTCACTGCTATGTTATAGACCTCTTCCCTTGTTTGTTGGAGATGAATTTTCTGGTTTATTCTCCTCACCATGCTGTCTTATTCTGTCTGTATCTCTTGAACAAGTTTGATCACTGGTATTCCAAGGCGGGTGGGAAACACTGCTTTTGTTCCATAGAAAAGCTGGTATGGTGACATGCCAATGGATTTCTTTGTTGTAAGCCTGTCATCCCACAAAGCATGAACTAACTTGTTATGCCATGAATTTTTGTTCTCTTCCAGCAGCTTTTTGATGATGGTCACCAGGCTCTTGTTTGATGATTCAGCTAATCCATTACCTTGAGGGTAATAGGCAGTTGAATGACCAAGTGCTATTTGATACCTGTGAAAAAAATCAACCCTTTTTCTTGGATCCGAAAGCAGCAGCATTATCAGTGATTATTTTCCTTGGGCAGCCAAACCGAGAGAGGATATGACCTTCTAGGAACCTAATGATGACTGAATCTATGGCATTCCTAGTAGGTATGGCCTCTATCCACTTAGTGAAGTATTCTGTGGCTGTTAGGATCCATTTGTGTTGTGCAGAAGAAGAAGGGTGAATTTCCCCTATGAAATCGAGGCCCCATTGCATAAAGGGTCCTTCAACAGTGATGCGTCGCAGAGGTAAGGGGAGGAGTTTTCTTTTGCCTTCAAAAATCTGGCATTTGTGGCAGGCAATTATCATCTTATGGATATCATTGAAGAGTGTGGGTCAATATTAGCCAGCTCTGAGTATTTTTTTTGCAGTGGCCTTCCAGCTTAGGTGTCCTCCACACTCTCCTGCATGGAATTCTTGTTTAGTCCTCTTTGCCTCATTTCAGGAAAACACTTAAGCAATAGGCCATTTGGATTCTTCCAGTATAAACAGTTATCCAATATGCAGTAGCTTCTAGATTTTAGTTTTAAGAATATGGCCTTGGTCTTTGATAGTTCAGGAGGGGCATTGAGGTGTGTAAGCACATACAGAATGTCAGAATACCAAGGAGAGCTCTAAAACTTTTCCTCAACAGTGGGATCATGCGATCCCTGCTGCTCACCCAAGGCATCTACCATGTTAATGTCTAGGGCTTGTAGATTTGATTCAGCCATTAGTTGTGCTAAGCCCTAAACTTTGATCAGTTTGGTGGGTTTTATCTCAAGGTCATATTCCAAAATCACAGCAATCCATTTTCCCCTTTTCCCATCTGGCTCTTGGGACAATATGTCTTTAACCACTATATTTGGCACATAGGCTATGGTGTGGGAATGCAATATGTACACCCTAAAGTATTTCAAGGCCTTAATCAGAGCATAGGCCTGTTTCTCCATTATGTTTTATTTCAAGGGTGCATCCCTGAGCGCTTTTCTGAAGAAAGAAATGGGCTGTTCCATTCCCTCTGGATTTTTCTGCAATAGAACTGCAACTATTGTATGCTTGGAGGAAAATGAAAAAATCAGGAAATATTTTGAGAAATCTGGGCTGATTAGGACAGGAGCCTGTGTCAGTGCAAGTTTTAGTGATTCAAAAGATTTCTTGGCTTCAACAGTCCACTTAACTCCTGCACCTTTCTTCAGCATGTTAGTCATATTTCTAAGGTGTTTGGCTAAGTTGGGAATAAACCTCCTGAGGAAGTTGATTTTCCCAATGAAGGACTGTAACTCTTTGATGTTTCTTGGGTGTGTGATTTGTAGTATTCCCTCAACTCTTTGTGGGTCTATCCTAATCCCTTTCTCAGATATGATATGGCCAAGAAGTTTTCCTTCTTGCAGCCCAAATACAGTCTTTTTAGGATTCAGTGACAAACCAAACCTTCTGCATTTTTCAAACACTCTTCTCAGGTGTTCTAGGTGTTCTTCCTCAGTCTTAGAATAGATTGTTATGTCATCCAGATAGATGACAATGAAGTGTCCTATTTCATCTGAAAAATCTATGTCCATTGCTCTTTGGAAGGTTGCACCAGCATTCATGAGTCCAAAGGGCATCTTCACATACATAAAGGTGCCCCATGGAGTGGTAAAGGCTGTCTTGAGTTGGTCTTCTGGGATTACTAAGACTTGGTTGTAACCTGAAAAACCATCTAGCAGGGAGATCCTTTTAGAACCTACTACCCTCTGAAGAATATGTTCCATTTTTGGCAAAGGGTAATTGTCTTTGAGTGAGGCTCTGTTAAGATTCCTGAAATCTATGCACAATCTGATCTCCCCTGTTTTCTTTCTCACAACCACTAGGTTGGATACCCAATCAAAGAACCTCACAGGTACAATTATACCTGCCTCATACATCTTCTTAATCTCTTTTTCCACTACAGGCAATTTTTTTGGGTTTATTCTGTGAAGTTTTTGTCTAAAGGGCTTCTGAGTTTCTTTCAAGGGTATTTTATGCTATATGATGTTTGTTTCATAAGCCCTTAAGTCCTCATAACTCCAAGCAAACGCATCGATGAATTCCTTGAATAGGTCAATGTATTTATTTTTCATGTTTGCAGGCAGGGACTTAGCCAATTTGATCATCTTGGGCTTATCTTCAGTGCCTATGTTGCATTCCTTGACATCAGAGTCTGCATGTTCTATAGTGGACTTTTTTGCTACATCATCAAAGTCAAAAAGGTCTTCTAAAGGGGCCAGGCCTCAAGGTATGTTCTTATCTTTGGTATGCAGCACCTCTACTTCTTCACTATCTACGTTTTCACCTTTTTCGTCTGGATTTCCAATCTGTTCGTTTAAAGAGTTTATTTCTATGTTACAGGGTGTTTCTTCCTCATTTAAGGACTCTTCACTTAGGCAGCTACTGTCAGATTTAGATTCTGAACCAGAAAATTCAAACTCATTTCTTCCTACCAGGAAATCTTCAATCTATTTATCTCCTTCAAAAACCTGCCAATATTTTTCATTGTCCGGCACTGCTGGCCTGAATTTGGTCTGAATAATGATCTGTTGGTCACTTGGAGTCCTAGGGTATGAACTAGCTAGGCAAGTTAATCTATTTGCAATAAAATTTTGACTCCTAGGAACAAACACTAATTCGTATTCAACAAATGTTTTCAATAAATCCGTAGTGTCATTCCTGTAAGCTCTCAATCTAGGATGTTTCGTTGTGTATTCACCATTCACATGTTTAACAATCATCTCAAAGTCTCCACACACAGTTATCTAACGGGCTCCTAATTTTCTCAACAGGTTTAGACCTAGGATAAGAGCCTCATACTCTGCAATATTTTTTGTACATTTGAAGTGCAGGTTGCAGGCATGACTCTCTGCGTAGTTACTCTCTGTGTTATGTATCCACACCCCTGCTCCCGCAGTCCTCTTGGTGCATGACCCATCGAAATTCATCTCCCACAAGGGTTCATTTTTCGTTTTATCATCACTTCCTTCCCTACTGCTGGGTTCTCCATCATGTAGTATTATATGGGCTGCACTAGGCTGTGGGTCATTTTGTTTTTCGTCATGTGTGTGGAAATCAGAGAGGTGACTAGTTGGTTGATTTCATTCTGTTTCTGGTTCACTTTGAGCCTTGGTTACAGTGCACTATTCAAATTTTTCTACGTCTTCCTCCTCCGAGTCTAGAGTAGCCATTATGTTAAAATCCATGGGCTTTGTTTCCTTGTTGGTATCTCTGTTTTGGGACTCTGACCCTTCTAAGAATTCATCATTGCAAAGGATGAAGGAGTCAAGGTCTGTATGTACAGAGTATAAAGGTGAATTTTCAGGCTTTTCGGGGCTGCTAACCAGAAATTTCATTTGTGCCTCCCTGTACAGTCTTCTAAGTTGGCCAAAGAGTGGGATTGTGGCATAAGCCCCATACATCTGCATTGTGCCTTGCAGCTTGGCTCCCCATGATCTTGACAATAACATGCCATACTTGGGTGGCACATCTGCCACCACAACATCCATGACCATACATTTTGCTGGAATCTGGGTAAGGCTCACACATAAATCTTTGATTAGGCCAAGACACTTTACTCTGCTAGAGTCAAATGAATATAGGTCTTTATAGGGATGGGTTATCTCTAGGCCTAATATTTCCATCACTACTTTAGGCATCAGGTTATGTGATGCCCCAGAATCATGCTTTGCATTGTGGAGAATCTTATCATGGATATTGAGACTGATATATAAAGGTGGCACTACCCCTTCCTGAAATTTTCCTTCTATCTTTGGACCAAACAGAAGGGTAGGTTGATCATCACTCAGATTTACAGTGTCACTATTCTCACCTAAATTTAATGCTTTCAAAATTTGGCCTTTATATACATCCTGAGTGGCCAGCTCAGAGAGTGGGACAGAGATTTTAATTTTTGCAATCTCACTCTCCAGATTGAAAGTGGACTAACTCTTTGGAATGTTCAACTCTGTTTTGTTAGCCAATGCCTTAGTGGATGAATCAGTGCGCTGATTCTCATTATGTACAGTGTTTGTGACAGTTTTATTAGGAGCACTAACTGTAGTGCTAGTGTTGCTAGTTGGTTTACCTTATGTATTAGTGTTTTGGTTGTCCTTTTCTTTGTTCTTTCCAGAACTCTCAGCTGCTGATTTGTTACTTTCAGCGGTTTCTTTAGAAGTTTTCTCAGGTATTTTCTTGATGGTGACCTCAGAGGATTTTGGTTTGGGAGTTTCTTGGCTCTTTTTTCTTCTAAGTTCATATTGTTCTCTGACCTGTATCATGGCATTATCAAATCCTAACCTGTAATCCTCAGTTTCTAACCATTCCTCGTCCCAATAAGAGGGTCGGGAGTGATCTTCTATTGTGTAACAGTTATGGATTGATTCTTCTGTTTCAAACATGTTTATTGTGGTTCCCTCAGACTCTTCTATGATTCCCTCATCTTCATCAAGAAAGTTCTCTTGGAATGGGGGAATAACTTGCTGATCTGATTCTCTTTGTCTGTTGGGAGTGGCATTGTTTCTTCTAAAGTTTTGGTTCTGGTTATGACCTTGGTTTCTGTTTTGATTGATAACTGTGACAACCATTTTCTCCATCATTTGTTGTAGCTTTTCCATGTTTTTGGATATGCGGTCGTAATTTGGATCAGACGTGGATGCTACATTGTCATCTCTATATGTTACCCTTTTCTCGGCTCTCAATCTCGCTCTTTTCTCAATCAAATTAGCCTCTACACTCACTGCTCCCTTTTGCATGTCTTCCAGTGTGTTGTAGTCCCTCTCCCTAAGCTGGTAGGCCATGTCAACATCAAAACCTTCAGGATATTTCACTAGAGACATACCTTGGGGAGGTTTCATATGTGGAGGAAGAGCATTGTAAATGCTGTCAAACCTTGTTGTGTAATCATGGACACTCTCTCCTACGTTTCTTTTGAGGTTCATATATTCTGCTAGGAGTTGGCAAGGGTTGGCCTTAACCTCCCATTTGTTTATGAAAGTCTGATATAAAGCAGGAAGGTCTTGGATACTATTAGGAGGTAGGCTCTTGAACCATTTCTTCACATCACCTCCTAAGCTCTGGGCAAAGATTCTCATTTTGACTGTATCATCATCTATCTCCATATTGTCAAAAGAATCTTCCATCCTATCTACATGGTGTTGGGCTGTGGTAGACTCTTTCACAGTGAAGTGTGGGATCTTTGATTGATAATCATTGGGTAAAGGCACTAGAGGTTGGGGTAAAACCAGAGGTGCGTACCAGGCTGCCATGATGATGTTTTGATGAGGTAAAGGATTGACTTGGGCAGCTGGTATATGGATGATAGGGATATTGTGACCAGTAGAAGACTGATGAGCAGATCTAGGGTGACTGAGCCCCATGTTTTGAATGAAGTATATATCAGGAGGTGTAGATGGAGGGGTCTGTCTATTCCCAAGGTGCTTACCACTTTGAGGTGGTGAAACAGGGAACTCAAGGTCTGGCTGGTCTGGAACACTGAATGACCTAGTTCTTGGTAAGCTATTTTGAGTGCCTAGGTCAAAAAGTGGGTCTGATAGAGCTATAAAGTTTTCTGGTGTAGAGTTAGCTCTATGGATGTGGCTGGAAATAGTTGATTTTTTAGGTGTAGGAGATCCCTTGAGGATGCTCTCAGGGTTTTCAACTATTTCAGGTGGGTCTGGGTTAGGATAAGCTCTTGTATGAATGGTTCTTAAAGCCAGAATGTTGTTTTCTAACCAAGCAGCTTAACCCTACTTGTTACTTCTACCGTGGTTGATGTTGTTATGGAGGCTGGTCTCCCAGTGGAGTCTTTAAATCGTTTAGGAATTATGGAGTCGCCAAGTGGAGGGTTTAAGATGCTTTTGGAGCATACACTGTCCACCACAGTGCCTATGGGATGTCCCTTTTCAAGGATATCTTCACAACACAGCAAACTCTAACCAGAGATTGACTAGGAGGGCATTTACCAGATATGTCACCTCTGAAAGAGTGTGAGATCTGGAGGCTACCTGGCCCTTTCCAGACTCTGTCTAAGAGTGTGGGAGAACACAACAAATGGTATAGAGGTTGATGTGTGACTAGGAGTGTTTAACTGCCAACCTTACCAGAGATTATAGGTTTCTGAGGTTCTTATGATGTAGTAAAGTGAGAAATACTCAAAATATCCCCAGCGGAGTCGCCATTATGTTGGGGTTCCCATGTTTTGGCCAGATTGGCAAGACCAAAAGATGAGACAACATCAAACCACTTTCAGACCTCAGGATCTAGCCCTCCTGGGTCCAGAGAGGGATCTCTCTATATGAGCGAAGGTTTTATGTCTTTGAAGCTCAAAGTTTAAGATGTTAGGCTAGTTATAAGGCTCAGGTTTTGTTTGTTTAATTGTTTGTTCGGTTGTTGGTTTTCAGGAAAGAAGGGTTCAATGTAAGACAAGGATGAGCAAAGAGGGTTTAGGCAGAGGTGAATAATTCCAGGGATCATTCAAAACCATTGGGCAATGGAGTCAGGAAAGGATTTTCTTGCTAATCAATATGCAGGCTTTCAATTGGGATAATCATCTAAAACGTTGGATCTTAAAGATGATAGTGTGGTGTGGAATGGTAGGAGAGGAGGGAATAACACAAATTATAACACAAATTTAAAGACCTGAGATCAGAGAGAGACTTTGAACTCTCAATGCTTCAGCCTCTAGCTTGAGGGATCTTAGAAAGGGCATCTGGTCGTACAAGGATCCTAGTGGACAAGGCTAACTCTAATCCCCAGTGTTCCCAAATCTTCCAGCTAAAACCTAACAAGAACATCTAAGAACAGATTCATTTAATTCATACATCAGAGAGCAGGCAATAAAATCCACTACACTGGTTAAATCATCTGAAATCAATCCTTAGATAACACATTAAGTAGAAAACATCAAAGGCGAGGAGAGTAGAAACATAGGGTACCTAACAAGGGTAAATCCTATGCCAATATTCTGATGCAAGGCAGTAGAAACGAAATGAAATTAATTAAAACACAGAGATAGGAAAACATCACCGCTGCTTTAGATCAGGATCCAAAGAAATGTGCTTGTCATATTAAATAGCAATACCAGTCAAGTACAACATTGCCAATAGCTGAATACTCAGTCTGAAATCATATTCCTCAGTCTATCTTACAACTTCACATAGAGACTGTGTCTCAAAAGAAACCACTTGCAATTCTCTGATAACTGATCAACAACCATTACAATTTTTTCTAATGAGTTTTTATAGCTGAATAGAAGCAGAAGAGGTAGATGAAGAACTAAATGCAGCATTAATACTCAGAAAAGAAAAAAGAGGGTCGAAGCCCATTCTGTTTAAATCATGTGCATTAATCTCTGGCACTCTTTGGATGAAAGAGTGGTCTTTGTCAAGCTTCCATTTAATCTAGGTATGTCTCTGATGTACCTTGGCTGCGGTATTTTGCAGTACTCCTGGTGAACTAAACAAAAACAAATCACTGACTTCAAGTCTGCCATGCTGTGTAGCAAATGCTTATGACAGTATAGGACTGTTTTCGGGGCCAGAAAACCTCTCTAGAATACGGCATGGAATGAACACTGCATGGGCACTCTGTCCTTTCCTGAAGAAAAACATTCTGTTGATGTAGAAACCCTGGTGATACGGTTTCCTGTGCATCGGACTTTCTGATTGATCCTCGGGGTTTATGATCTAGTACTCTGCCTTTAAAACCCTAGATTTAGGCTTAAAATCCCCAATACTGAACTTTGAATTCATTGATCATTGGCTGGTATTTCTCTGCCGCTTCATAAATGTCTCAATCTACAAAATCTGGGCTTTAATGGTGCCAGATAGGTTTTCACAGAGATTGAACTGTTCTTTGATAATATTTATACTGCCGCCACCTTTCCTAAAATTTCCCTGTAGTACCAGCTTCCAAATTCAACTTTCTCTGCACAACGCGCCATTTACAATGATACATATGAACCATGGCGGTTTTCCACCTTTCTGAAACCCTGCAAAAACACGAAAACTGTTAAGAAAACAATGCATGGGGTCGGATGATGTGAGTGACTACGAGTATGATAGTGGGATGGAGGAGAAATGGCGAAACAATGTAGAGAAATGGTGGAGAAATGCTCTGGTGACGGTTGGAAAAGTGCATAGAAATTTAACGTAAAAAACGAATGTTTGACCGTGGAATGAACAGATATCGCGGGGGTGGGCGGATGTATGATGGAGACACGTGGAGTGGTGACGTGTCGGGTCCGGGCGATGACGGGACGGTCAACAGCGAGGGTAATCAAATCTGAACCGTCCGATCTCAAAAGGAGATCGACGGCTGAGGACGCGTCGAAGGGAAATGGACAGTGGGCGAGGGGTATGGTTTTCTTGGGCTAACTATCGTGCAGCTTTGCGGAGCGATCGCCATTGGATCAAATGCTCTAGATCGAATGGCGCACAGCGATATCATGCCACGTTTGTTGCCGGACTTTAATGCGCGATGGAGTGGCGGTTTTCCAACCGTACTGTTGCCACGCGTCGCTCGATGTATGGAATCGCTCCCAGAAAACAAAAACCGCCTACTGCCCAAAGGTGGTGCGATAGAAACCGATGGTTTTCGGAATAGTGCGCAGGCGGGGACCACAGGGGCAGGTGCATTCTGGACTGTCAGATCAACGGCTAAACGGACGGCGATGGCGTGATCAGAGAGGTGGACTGTGAACAGTGGGGGTTGCGGGGGCCACGATCACCGTCCAATTTGTGTAGATCAACGGCGGAAATTGCTCCCGATAACCAGATGAGGAAAGCGCTCTTTGGGTTAGCAATCGGTTTCGGCGTTTGGTCACATGGGGAAAAGGGTTAAGGGACTAGGGCCGAAGGGGGCTAAGACCACAATGTGCAGAGTATGGGTTTTTTGGCCCCTTTTAATGAAATTCGAGGCCGAAAATGGGTAACGACAGAGGGCAGAAGGGGGAATTTGGCTAAACAAAGGGCGTAGGGATGGTTTAAAAGGGCATGGGTATGATCTAGAAAAGTTAGAGGGGAATTTTGACACAGGGGAATAAAGGTTTATAAAAGGGGTATTCTGAAGGGATACAAGGGGCAAATGCAGGCCTTCGGAGCACAATCCTTTGCAAACAGGGAGGTTTTTTAGATGTAAACAACAGAGGGAAGTACTCAAAGGGCAGAGAGCATGAAGAGGCTTCAAGGATGATGTGTTTTAGGGGAAATGAATTCCTTGAAGGCTCATAAAGACAAATCAGCCCCCTGCTTGCTTGTCAAGTAATTTATGGGGGGCTAACATATGTAACCATAAAATCAATGGAATGAAATGTAGACAAATAACCATAATGCATATGACTACACTGATCAACTAGAATTTATCACATATGTAACCATAATAATAATGTAATGACAAACATATAAGTAACCTTAATTATTACAACAACCATGAGTCACATACTTGCATTCCAAGCATACAAACTTGTATGATGATCTGCTCTTACCCAAATTCCATTGTTGCAACTTCACTTTAATGATATGCATCTCCTGCTCTATCTCAGCCAACACATTATCATCATATCATACCAATATCATTATGATGACCTAATTGCATACAATGACCTTGTGCACAACAACCTCAATCAAACCAATGAAAACTTTACCATATGCACCCACTTTACATGTATAACCAATCATCAACGACCAATGCATGTTCAACATATGACACCGTATAAACAAGCATACACAAATAACATCGAAGCATGACCAATATGTAACCCTGGCATAAGCAAGAAATTCATGTACAATATGTAACAATATGTAAGAAAGTGTGCATGAATGATACACAAGCATGAGAAACACATAACCAATCATACAATCATGACAACATGTTGACAACAACACCATCAACACTTCCATGGCGACACCACTGCCACCATAGAAAACACAACACGAATGCCACAAGAACATATAGACCACAAGCATACTAAACACATGTGCAACAAGAAAACATGGATGCAACAAACACATATAGACCACAAGCATACTAAACACATATGCAACCAACTAAACACATATGCAACCAACACAAATTCATGAAAAACACAACGTGCATCCATTCCAATGGTTGAACCATGCTCCGAGGCCACTCTGTAGGACCCTCTTCTCACATCTACCCAAGTAACTAGACAATGGGGGTAAACATGTGACGATAGGCTACTATAATTAAATTCAACCCCCTAGGTGACCTTAAGGAAGTTGAACTGACAGAAACACAACATACAAACCTTGTACAACAAAAAAAACACCCCCAGGATGTAACTCAACTTTTCAAGCCGCTTACCCTTGGGTCACACTGACATTTTGACCTCTCTGAGCCATATCTGCAAGCATAACACTGCATTCCAACGATTAAGAGGCTAATCCCCAAGCATAACACTGCATGCTAGTAGCCAGGGCTGCAAAAACTCAGTTTTGTGCTTGCATCTCCAGGATTTGATACATCTTTTAAGACCTAGAACCCAATGTTTTTCCGAGAACTTCATGAAAAGTTCATAGATGATAAATAAAAATAGGAAAATGATACATAAGTAATCACATCATTTTGAACCCATCTGGACCCCCCCTAGCCATGACATACATTTTCTAAAACATGTCACAAACATGAAAGCTACATGTATAAACAACATAACAGAGCAAAGGGGTTTCATAATTATTTTAGAATGACTAAGAAGCATTGCTCCCTTACATCATTAGCTGCAATAGAATCTATTTGACCGTATATACATTGTGCATTCATTTACAAGTAAAAACATGGAGGGAGACATATATCATCACTAATAAAATACATGCTTATAACCATCATACTCACAACATAAATACCATGGAGCAATAGAATCCACATATAAACCAGGACATTTGCATACCAAATACCAAACAAATGAGCTCTTCATTACTGAATGTAAAAACCAACTGGAGATGGGACTTCCACATTCCACCCGACCATAGATTGGCTGAGCCAAATCTCACTTCATCCAATCACCGCCATGCCATATTTGATGCATGAATGTGGGATCTCATCAAACACATCAAACACATCAATCAAAACCAAACCAGGGTTTCCAGAGGCAAAACTGCCTTAACCTTCAACCAGTGATTCCAACTCACAGTCATACATCACAACCATCACGGATTGGTCTCTACCCAAGCTGTTCCAGGTCTCCAGAGTGTTTTTTCCAACTAGGGCTTCCTCGACTAATAACTCAACCCAAACTGTTACAGGGCTTCAAGAGCGTTTGTCCAACTAGGGCTTCCAGGACTAGAAACTCAACCCACCTAGGGCATCCAGAGTATTTTTCCAACCAAGGATTTCAGGACTAGTAACTCAAACCACAGTTGTTCGTTGGGTTTCCAGAGATTTTGTCCAACCAAGGCTTCTAGGAACTAATAACTCAACCCACAACTAAAGGAATCATGATAACCAACCAGAAAAAATCAATATAAAGAAACCCACAACACCATGGCTATCCAGGAAATGGCAAGGCTAGGAAAATCCACATGCATTCCAAAAATAGTGAGGAAAACATACATGCAACTCGGTACCTACAATAAAATACTCTTGTAGCTACTGGTCTCGATGTCTTCTTTCACTTTCCTACTCTTAATTTTCCTTCTTGCTCCAAATCACCAAGTATCCACACTCTCCAAGAGTGCCCCAAGAAAAATCTAAGTATCCAAGAGTATGAGAGAGAGAGAGAGAATAATGAGAGCTCCAATTTCCATTATTTTCCTTCATTTTCCTCCTCACATGCAACCTGTGACCTTTGACCTTCCTTTTCTCATATTTTCCATTATTTTCATAAATAAAATGCCAATTAATGCCTCATGTCTTTTCAAAGCCTTTGCCATTGCTTTTGATGATTTCCTTTAGCCATAATAACTGAAATGAACACTCGTTAGGATGTTTTACCCACCATTCAACTTGGAATAAGTGTCCCATCAACCATGGTTATTATTTTTAACTTTATTACATGGAATTTTCACCAAGGTTGTTACTGATCTTTTCTTTTCTTTCCTTTCCTTGTCCTTCCTTTACTTTCTTTCCTCTTTCTTGCTCAATGTTGAATTTCTCCAAGAAAACTCTAAGTATCGAAGAGTATGATAGAGAGAGAGAGAGAATAATGAGAGAGATGAAAAACTGAACTAAAAAAAGGTACCAACTGATCCTCATGAGACTTTTTATTAATTAAGCCTCTATTTTATTAATTTTCCATTTTTTTCCTTCAATTTCCTCCTCACATGCACCATGTGACCTTTTATCTTCCTTTTCTCCTAATTTCCTTTATTTTCATAAATAAATCTCCCAAAAATAATTTTTTCCTCTTTAATGCCTTAGCCATTTCCTTTTCTAATTTCCCTTTTCCATAAACACATATCCAATGATTCCGACTAGGATATATTTTCCCAACATTTAGCTTGGAATAAGTGTCCCTTAACCGTGGTCTTATTTTTGCCTTTATTAACTTGTATTACATGAAATTTTTCCCGAGTTTGTTACATCTGGCTAGTTTGAATGATGCTCACGTCTAACGTTTCTTGAAACATATTCTCAAGCTCACTCTTTGTGCATGTGGATATATATAAGGCCTAATGTTAAGTGATACACTTCAATGTATCACATGGTCATGATCTCGGATAGGTGGAATAATCTTAGTCATTTCTCTAAATACCTTAGCATGATTGTTGATAATTTTTTGGAGATACACTAGAGCATAGGATATAGATGTTTGAATATCTAAGAACATAATTGTGCAACTACACCTCAGTGACCCATTTTTAACAATTTTGGCATGCTATTATAGGTTATCACTTTACTCGGTTTCCCTTAGATATCTATAGGCTCGATTTCCTTTCCATCTAAGAAAACCCTTATGAAAAGATCTCGAAAATTAAGGGCCACTATTACCAAGGATTTTATCTATTGGACCTCTAATACAACATCAACACCACCACTTCTTTAAACCATTTATGTTACCTCCATTCTCAATCACCACTCGAAATTTTGGTGCTAGATATACAAAGCAATTATGAAATTTTTCCAATTTGTAATTGATGAATTTATGGGCACTACTTGAATCAATCAATATTTTTACCTTTTATTTTTAATATATACTTATATCTTGAGGTTTTGTGGATTATTAATGCTATCCAATGCATGACAAAATATTGTTGGAGTAGTCTTTTCTAGCTCTAGACCTTGTGAAGTTTCCACTTGTTGATCTTCTTCATTTTTATAGTCTATGTAGAATAATTTCTTCTCATTGTATGTATGCCATTTACTATATTTTATGTCATAGTTGAAGCACAATCCCTTTTCTCTTGTTTCATCCATTTTTCGAGGAACCAATCTTTACGGTTTAGGAAATAGAGAATGATTTTCTCTATAATTATCAGTGACCAATTTTCTAGTGGCTATACTTTTACTTTCAAATTTTCTTTTCAGACTAAAAGCATGTTCTATATATTCAGGTTCAAATAGATGCCCCTTGTGTTGGATGATTTCCTTTAAAGTTCCCATAAATAGGTCTAACAAACTATCCTTTGAAATATTCTTTACTTTGAGAAACAACTTTTGGAATTATTGAATGTGCTCTATAACTGGACATTTTTTTAGAATATTTACTAATTGATGAAATAATGTGTTGCTCTTAATATCCCCATAATGTGTTATCAATTCCTCTGTAAAAATGGACCAAGATATAACATAATATTTTTTTATTTTACAAAGCCATTGATACCATACATGTTGCTCTTTTGCTAAAAACATGGATGGAATATTTACCTATTGTAAGAATTCCACTTCGTGTAGATAAAAGTTTTGCTCCATATGAAATATTCATGTTACAATATCATTACCATCAAATTTATTCAGATCAATATTCAAAATTTAGTAGTTCCTTGGTGCTTACTTGAAGCCTTGATGATGTGGATCTTGGATTGAAAATTCATGATTATGGTTCCACGATTCAAAATTTGTGCTCTCTAATTGTGATAACATACTCCCCATATGAGAATGATTCTCCACAACATGCTTCTACTTATTTTCATGCTTTATTTGGATCTCCACATCCCTTTTAGGAAGCCTCTCCAAGGGAGCATTTTCCATGGAAACATGGATTTTTGTGTTTCTTCCTTATTTTCATTTATCTTCTTTTCTACTCCTATCTTCTTTTGTATTCCTTCTATATTTTCATTCATCTTTTTTCTATTCCTTCATTATTTTCATTCATCTTCTTTTCTATTTATCTTTTAATATTTTCTTGAGAACTTGATAGATCCACCTTTTCAACATATTACCATCCATTTCATTAACTTTATTATATAATTGAGATGAGCTAAAATATAAGTCTTGAATTTCTTCATGATTCAAGGATGAACCTTCAATAGCTTTAATTGGTGCAGTAGCTTTATTTGGAGGCATGTTAGAAAATAATAATAGCAATCCTCTTTATTACAACTTCCAGTCACCAAAAAAGAGATAATGAATAATTAGATCACTAGTAAGTTACATACCTTAATTTGGAGAATCTCAGAATGGCTAAAGTTTTATTAATGTATCTCTAGTTTTTGAGCCCTTCTGAATCTAAAAATTTGTTATGTAATACTTTGATATGTCTTTTATGCAGTTCCATAGGTGTGAACTGAAATTTATGGTAATTTTCTCAAAATTTTCTTATTTTTTGCCTCTTCCCATGAGAAAACTTGTATAGTGTGCCACACGTCCAACTTGTGGTCAATGATCCACACCAGGTTTACAAAATCAATTTCCATCCACCCCAAACTAAAGAAAAAAAACGTAGGTAGGAACATGATGATTGCACATATCCTAATCTTTTGTAAGTTAAAATATCCACAAACATAGGAGGATAACCTTAATTGTGTGGACCATGACTACAATAGAGTTCTTCATAACTCTATTCACTCTAGACTTTGTAAGTGTGGTTGCGATTCCAATCATTGGCCTCAATTGAAATGAATTTTCCTAGTGTATCTACACAATAATAATCCCCCTTTTCTTATATTAAGGTGGATAGTGTACCAATTTTTTTGATCACGCCCAACAACAAGTTCATGATACTTTACAAAATCTCAATGTTAAATACAAATAGTGCCACGTTTAACATTGTGTTCCACACAAATTTCAAGGGAGAGATAAGGTATGGTTTCATTTATAGAAAGAGAACCTCAGAAGACCCCATCAAAAGATACATTTATATGGGCCTTACACCACCACCAAGGCTAATAGGAAAGCATGATTTTGAATTAAGTATTTAATCTTCCTTGTATTTCACCTTGTCTTTAATGTCAAGCTAGTTTGAGAATATTTTTCACCTCCCTTGGACGCATTGAAGATGACAAAGATCTCATCACCTACATAACTTAGTCTTGTGCATTAAGCATGGTATAATTATTCAAATCATGCACACCAAGATGAAGGGTACCCGTCAATAAAACATCTAACTCTATTGGGTTTCTAAAGAAGGGCAACCTTCATTAATGAAAGTGGCTAACCAAGTGCTAGATTCAACCAAAGTTTCTAATATAATGGATGAACTTGATACAATATGAACCATTTCTCCCTAGAAGGGACCACTAATCCAAGTGGATACTTTTGGAGATCCACCTACTCCACTTATTTCGAATGGTTCAATGTGGAAGTGCTATAATATTTTTTTAGATCTTAAAATTGTAGCACATTTTTGGGGCATTTCCATTGTAATTTTGGTAGTTGATATAGGCCATAAAATATTTGATTATGGGGTTTTCCAAATACATAAAGCACGGATTTATCTTTTTAATGGTCCAAGAAATTCCCTAAAAGAATTTTATATGCAAAAGTTGCATCCTTACGGAGTTGGAATATTAACTTTCCTCCTTGAGGGTCACATTTTTCTAGATCATTTCCTAAGGTTAGGATTTTCACCTCTTAGAAATTCATAATTTGTGCTAAAACAAAATTTTTGTCCTCATGTAATGTGTTCTAATGAATAAACATAGTGAGTGCATGTCTCTTTAAAGATAAGTGACCATCATTCTAACTAGTTTTTATTGCTTTGCACTTCATAATGTTTTCTATTTCATCCATATACATAATTTGGGTGTCACTATATTACTATGATTTACAATATCTCTATATTTCCATTTATAATTTTTCCTTCATTTTTTTCTCTCTATAATCTAAATCAAATTTTGCAAGAAAATATCTTTCGTTGTGCTAAATCTTACAAATCAAAACTTAGAGAATGAGTTTATGTTAATGAAATTTGATTTAATTTATTTGTCAATGAATTTATAATAAATAACAAATTATATTAGCATTGAATCAACTAAGTAGTATATGGTATCATGGATGGGATTAAAATTAGATGTTACTAGAAAGCACATTTCCTTAGTGAAGATAGCCTCAATGATGACAATAAGGGGTATGCACTTTTTGTGCAAATATTATCTAGGTTGAAACAATATTTTGGTATTAGAGTAAGAGCTATGAGTACCTTTGATTGACTAAGAGCTCATCTTTCTCAAATGTAAATAAGTAGGTTAATGACCCAAGACCCATAGGCATCTAATAGGAGTGGAAATCTACCCCATTACATACCACCAATGGGTCATTTCAAGTGGCATTGTTGTCCTTAAATAATAGTGATAAGTTAACCCAAATTTGTGGATAGCAGTCAATGAAAATTGTCCTCATTACTAATTGACCTCTAAATTATGATAGGATTTATAATATTATGGAATAATAATTGAAAAAGTATTAAAAAATATGAAAAACAAAAAAATCATGATAAAAATTTATTGAAAATATTCAAAAGCCATTTTCTAAAGTAATTAAATTATTATATATTCAACTATATTTTTAACTTGTATTATGCAAAGACATATTTGAGATGTATATTGATATAATAGTAATCTAATTTTAAGTTCACGACGAGACAAAACACCAAGTAGGGGCATGAGAACACCCTATTTGTGGGACACATTAGGGGAGTTTTGAGGTCTAAAATGGGTTTCTGATGCAGGGCCAACCCTGCAAAACCCAGAATCTTCCCCATACTATGCATATACAAATGCATCTCAATAATTAAGCTCCAAAAATTCCCATTCTGGAAATTATAACCACACTTTCACATGCGGAAGCATTTAAACATATGGTTAAAATCATAAACCCGACAATCTTCATCCAAAGGTTCCTTCATGAATGAAATTCTCTTCAAACAATGGTATGAAACCATACACTCCACAATCAACTTTCCATGGGATTAAACCCAAGCTTCAATACAATCCCAAATTAAAAACTTCACAAAACTCTCCAATCTTTATGAATGCCCAAATGCCAAAATTCAACTTTGGTTCCGTTACTTATGTACGCCCTTGCCTTTTTTAAACAAACTTGACACTGTTTTAATCAAATCAACTCTTCACGGCAAACATCACCATTTAGTTCGATCCTTCCATTCTATTCAACATCATGATAGACTCCATATATGATAAGCCCTAAACTTATGATATAGCCTTTGAAATGAATAGCCAGTCTTTAGCCTGCACTTATCATTAGTTCACACCTCCATCTTCAATAAAAAAATTTCAATTTTTAAACAACGCTGGTTCATACCTGGACTTTCCAACACATTCACTCTTCAGGGCTTCCAGCTCGAGGCAAATCACCTTCACTGATTTAGTTTATCCAACAGTGTTTCACAATGAACAGAAGTCAATGCTAATTCAAGATTCACCTTTTCAACGCAGGGTTCCGAGTTCTGTCTACTATTCGACCTTTCAAACCGATTTCAATTCATCGAACCACACAAATTTACACGTCTTTATGGCCACGGTTTTAACACAATTGAGCTTACCTCCATAAATGCCCTTCAATTTCAATTGCGCCTGCACAATGCTTCCATACATCCACGTTATCGAACAAATATTCGATGTATAATTGACTCCAGGAGTCTTCGGACCTTTGAGAAATTTGAACGCACAACAACTACAGTGCTACGCTGTTTTATGCCTTTTATGCCATCGTTTGTCAACAATCTCTGTGCTAAAGATTAAATTCGCTTTCAATTTCATCCATATTCAAAATGGACTCCAGCCAGCAATCTCCTCCATCGCTTGTCAATGCCTTTATTGAGGTATTAACTGGTTCATTGCTCACATTTGATCTTTCGCACATTAATTATACATCTGGTCATTATCAATTACTTTTGCTATTCGATCACAGCTCCATTCTCCATACGCTTCTGCAACCAGTCTTTTTCTATGGCAACCGATTCACATAAACTTAGATTTCATTTCAAAGCCGAGTGCTAACAATATAACATTCCTCCACGTGTTTGCAACATCGATCCATGTACATACTCGAACAACCCAGTTCGATTTTCGATTTACTCAACGCAATTTCAACGCTTTCTCTGCGTTAAGGCTTGATCCATCGCTGCACAAATTTGCTTTGCAATTTTCCACGCTGTTCATTCAAACTCTTTCACTGCTATTGGAACACAACAATTAAAATTGTATTTAATTGAATTCCAAATAAATAACAGAGTTTTAAAACAACACCCCTGCGCCCTCTTGCCTTCGATTCACAATTTTCACTGGGCTACATATCCACCAACAGCGCTCTTCTTCAACGTATCAAAAGCCGAGTTAAAAAAAATCCACTTCCTCGCTTACATAATCAATATTTACCATGATTGATATACCACCATACATGTGTTTTCACAATTATATATGCAACTCATTATTGTTCTGCCGTCAAACCATAATTATAACCTACTCAACATTTTCATCAAGATTTCCAATAGTATGCAGAACTATTACTTCAACCATACATAATCAATCAACTAAGGCGCATAATTCAAACCCAACACTTTTATATAAAAATGAACGAACTTACAGCAATATTTATTCATGGCCTGTTTTTCAATCATTGGCCCTCTTATAAATGCCCGGAGGCTTACAATCTCTTTCACTATTCTGAACTCTAATCTCTCCTGCTCTCTTTGCCTTTGAGGCATATCAATTTATACAAATTTAATTGAACCAATTTTGGTTCTCATTCCTTTAATCACTCAACAAACCCCCAAATATCTCAACAAATCCTAAAATCACTCTTGAATCCCTAAGGATCCTCTCTCACCCAAAATTATGAAACTAATTTCTAAATTAAAATCTCTCATCCCTTTACATCCTCAACTGACCAAATTCTCTCATATTGAGAATTATTTACAATATTTAATTAAAATACATAAAATCCACTCAAATTATTTATAAAAGCCTAGCTCTTTTAAAAACTTAAACACCCCTAAGTTTTAATAAATACAAAGTATTTTCGAATCTGATGCTCCTGCATCAGACTCCCAAGGTTGAAAATGATCATGATCTCCAGATCATGCGTTTAAGTCTTTGTCCGCCTGGATCCCACACCTTGTTCTGCAAGTCATCATCAATTTCTGTTGTCGTATACTGCTTTTCTCCAGGTCTCCATATCTTATGCTGCCTTGCTCCACTAGCTGCACTTTCACAATCTATCTCCGTCTTCATTTTTCTGCTGCTTCTCTTCCTTGCTGACACTTTCAACATGATTCTTCTGATTAATTTAATTTCTTGGTCCAATAAATCTTCAAACTGCTAATTTCTTGTTGTCTGCTGAGCTAAGACGGCTTGCTCAGTTCTTACTTGTTCAATTTTTACTGTCACTTGCTGACTTCTTGCTGCCACCCAATCATCCATGCCCTCTTGTTTTCTACAATGGAAAACTTCTCCTCTGCCTCCTCCTATCAGCGACTTACTGGACTGGTACATTGTGTACTTCTTTCTGCTGTCTTCATCTCTCTATATCTGCAATTTCCAATTCTGAAATTGAGATTCCTCCTGCACTGAATCTTGACCATTCAGCATCCTTTCCAGCAACATAACGTCCTCATCGCATGGATTTGAAATTTCCATATAATTCTCGTCTTCCTTCATTTGACTGCTCAACTGAGTCAAATTTTCTTCAGTACCTGCAATAGCACCTGCATTCACAAAACACTTGTTAAAACAAAAATCATAAGGCATCAGTGCCTTGTCCTCCTTTTCCAGCATTTCAGTATGCTGTCCTGAATTTTCCATCTCAATCAGCTCATCAGTATGTTGATTCTCTTTGCCCAAAGAATTCTTTGAAGAACTTTCAAGACTGTCAACCAGTCTTTCCTTCACACCATCTGTCTCCAAGATGTCTTTCTACTCTCGTTCACTGTACTGAACTCTTTCGTCTGCTGCAATCTCTCTATCATACTCTGAATTCACCAACAAGTATTCCAACAATGCAATTTCTCTGTGGCATTGTTGAAGCATATCACCATCACTTACAGTCCCTGCACTCACACACAAATCTTCAGTTTGAAAATCACAAAGTTCAATAGTCTCAATTGTTGGTTCATATACCAGCTCTTCCAGCTGATCCTCTTCTTCATTCACATGAACTTCCTCTTGTGCTGTAACAGCTTCAAGTACAAACGCATCACTGCTTCCTTCTTCAAAGTATTTATCTCCTGAAAGATTCTTTTCCATATTTGCGACAGCTTCACAAGATTGCACATCCTTCTCAGTAAAACCTGTAATCACATCACAATTGTCAGCTACAAAAACACAAGATTTTACATTATCCAGCTGATCTGGATCTTCCCAATAACTCACCATCTGCTCGAGCTTCCTTAGCTCTTCTGCTAGCTGCATGTTTATCTGTCGATCTCTTTTCTATTGTAGCCTCTGCAACTTAACTGTATTTCTCATGGTCCAACCATGTCTTTGGTCTCTCATATTTTCCTGTAATAATTACATCAACAACTCAAGATGAACCGCTATCTCCGCTTTCTCTTTCTCATACTCTTCATCAGTCAACTGCTGTCTTATGCCATTTGCCTTTGCATCTTTCTCCCTCTTTCTACTGTGGCCTCTCTCTGAACCTCTGCTCTCTCCTTTATGACTTTAAATAGTCATCTCCTTCGCCATGAGTTCCTCACCCATGAGTTGCACCAAGCCTCTGCAACAGTAAACTCTCCTGCTGCCACTTACCTCACCAATCCCTTCCTCCGGATCTGGTCTTTCAGTAATCACCGGTCCTCTGCTGGAACCTTTCGAGCATTTCTCCACTGCTCCTTCAGGCTTCTCTCATCTGCAACTTTTTGTCAACCTCTGTTGAATCTTCAGGTTCTGCCACTCTCTCTTAGAATCCATGTCAGAATCTTTCATCACTGCACTCCATTTGTGATCTACATCTTCCTGCTGAGATTTTTTCACTATGCCTGCAACCAAATTCTGCAAACAATCTTCAAACTAGAGTTAAATATAAACTGCAAACTCACCTTTCAAGATCCTGTTGATCTCGACTTCACTTCTTCAACTGCACTTGCATATCTGTGCTGCAATCTTCATTAGCTTCAAAATCAAATATTCATTCATCGCATGCAATTAAATCAATTCAATTTAAAAACTTAAACATTCACACAGAGCTATTCCAGCTCTGATACCAAAATGATGCAGGGCCAACCCTGCAAAACCCAGAATCTTCCCCATACTATGCATATACAAATGCATCTCAATAATTAAGCTCCAAAACTTCCCATTCTGGCAATTATAACCACACTTTCACATGTGGAAGCATTTAAACATATGGTTAAAATCATAAACTCGACAATCTTCATCCAAAGGTTCCTTCATGAATGAAATTCTCTTCAAACAATGGTACGAAACCATACACTCCACAATCAACTTTCCATGGGATTAAACCCAAGCTTCAATACAATCCCAAATTAAAAACTTCACAAAACTCTCCAATCTTTATGAATGCCCAAATGCCAAAATTCAACTTTGGTTCCGTTACTTATGTATGCCCTTGCCTTTTTTAAACAAACTTGACACTGTTTTAATCAAATCAACTCTTCATGGCAAACATCACCATTTAGTTCGATCCTTCCATTCTATTCAACATCATGATAGACTCCATATATGATAAGCCCTAAACTTATGATATAGCCTTTGAAACGAATAGCCAGTCTTTAGCCTACACTTGTCATTAGTTCACACCTCCATCTTCAATAAACAAATTTCAATTTTTAAACAACGCTGGTTCATACCTAGACTTTCCAACGCGTTCACTCTTAAGGGCTTCCAGCTCGAGGAAAATCACCTTCACTGATTTAGTTTATCCAACAGTGTTTCACAATGAACATAATTCAATGTTGATTCAAGATTCACCTTTTCAACGCAGGGTTCCGAGTTCTGTCTACTATTCAACCTTTCAAACCGATTTCAATTCATTGAACCACACAAATTTACATGTCTTTATGGCCACGGTTTTAACACAATTGAGCATACCTCCATAAACGCCCTTCAATTTCAATTGCGCCTGCACAATGCTTCCATACATCCACGTTATCGAACAGATATTCGATGTATAATTGACTCCAGGAGTCTTCGGACCTTTGAGAAATCTGAATGCACAACAACTACAACGCTACGCTGTTTTATGCCTTTTATGCCATCGCTTGTCAACAATCTCTGTGCTAAAGATTAAATTCTCTTTCAATTTCAAGCATTTTCAAAATGGACTCCAGCGAGCAATCTCCTCCATCGCTTGTCAACTCCTTTACTGAGGTATTAACTGGTTCATTGCTCACATTTGATCTTTCGCACATTAATTATACATCTGGTCATTATCAATTCGTTTTGTTGTTCGATCACAGCTCCATTCTCCATATGCTTCTGCAACCAGTATTTTGCTATGGAAACCAATTCACATAAACTTAGATTTCATTTCAAAGCCGAGTGCTAACAATATAACATTCCTCCACGTGTTTGCAACAGCGATCCATGTACATACTCGAACAACCCAGTTCAATTTTCGATTTACTCAATGCAATTTCAACGCTTTCTCTGCGTTAAGGCTTGATCCATCGCTACACAAAGTTGCTTTGCAAATTTCCACGCTGTTCATTCAAACTCTTTCACTGCTATTGGAACACAACAATTAAAATTGTATTTAATTGAATTCCAAATAAATAACAGAGTTTTAAAACAACACCCCTGCGCCCTCTTGCCTTCGATTCACAATTTTCACTGGGCTACATATCCACCAACAGTGCTCTTCTTCAACGTATCAAAAGCCGAGTTAAAAAAAATCCACTTCCTCGCTTACATAATCAATATTAACCATGATTGATATACCACCATACATGTGTTTTCACAATTATATATGCAACTCATTATTGTTCTGTCGTCAAACCATAATTATAACCTACTCGACATTTTCATCAAGATTTCCAATATTATGCAGAACTATTACTTCAACCATACATAATCAATCAACTAAGGCGCATAATTCAAACCCAACACTTTTATATAAAAATGAACGAACTTACAACAATATTTCTTCATGGCCTGTTTTTCAATCATTGGCCCTCTTACAAATGCCCGGAGGCTTACAATCTCTTTCACTATTCTGAACTCTAATCTCTCCTGCTCTCTTTTCCTTTGAGGCATATCAATTTATACAAATTTAATTGAACCAATTAAGGTTCAAATCCCCTTAATCACTCAACAAACCCTCAAATATCTCAACAAAATCCTAAAATCACTCTTGAATCCCTAAGGATCCTCTCTCACCCAAAATTAATGAAACTAATTTCTAAATTAAAATCTCTCATCCCTTTACATCCTCAACTGACCAAATTCTCTCATATTGAGAATTATTTACAATATTTAATTAAAATACATAAAATCCACTCAAATTATTTATAAAAGCCTAGCTCTTTTAAAAACTTAAACACCCCTAAGTTTTAATAAATACAAAGTATTTTCGAATCTGATGCTCCTGCATCAGACTCCCAAGGTTGAAAATGATCATGATCTCCAGATCATGCGTTTAAGTCTTTGTCCGCCTGGATCCCACACCTTGTTCTGCAAGTCATCATCACTTCATTGGATAGAAACGTATACATATTATACATATTAATATCTTTCTTTAATATAACTTCATTGGATAGAAACGTATTTATAGTTATCACACCAAGGGTCAATTTCACACTACGATAGTCAATCTACTCCATTCGCTCATACTCAATAAATTTAATGGTACAATCAACTACATGATAGATTCTCTGGGTAAAATTGTTGCACACAATAGTCAACAGATATGTATTTTTTTTTTTACTTTAATTTAATTATATTTAAAGTAAGCGACAGGGACTAGCTACTATGTAGCACTTGTTTAAAGTGGAATATGTTTTTCTTACAATCAATAGTGTCTAGAAAGATTAAATTTCTCGAGTTGCAAATCTCTTTTAGACAACAATTTTTTTTTTTAAATGTTTACACCTCAATCTCTTGAGATGCAAATCTATTTTAAAATGCAAAACTTAAAATGTTTGCACCTCAAGAGATTTGATCCCTCTTGGCACATGAATGGAAGTTTGAGGTTCCCCCCTCTCTCTCTCTCTCTATCTATATATATATATATTTCATTTTTAGAAACACACCAATAAAATATTATGGTTATTCCCCTTCATGTTATATGACTTTCTATATGTATGATATTGGAATATTTTTTAATTGCTCATTTTATTATTAATATTTTTTAAATATCACATATCTATTTCACATTAAGAGTGTAATGAATTCACATCTTTATTGTTTGGAAGTATTACATTTTAATGATTTTTTTTTCTTCAAAAATATCAATTAATATAAAATAATTTTATTTAATGCTTATATTGAAATATTTAATTTATGATCAACACCCATATATTTACACTCTCTTTTTTCTAATATATATATATATATATATATATATATATATATATATATGAAATTGTTATTGAAATATGTTAGTTAACATGGATATTTAAATATTTTATTTAAGAGTTACATAGAAATTTATATATATTTTTTAAAGATAAAAAAATTACAAATCTTCTTTATATATATATATATATATATATATATATATATATATATATATATATATATATATATATATAACTTTGAATTACTTTAAAATTATATGAAATTATGTTGTTTAATGAAGATATCAAAAATTTTAATTATGATTTAGAGTGATTTTTTTCTCATATATATATTTGTCAACTCCATGTTAAGCATAAAAAGTTTTATATATTTAAATTGTAATATCAATTAATAAACTTAATCAACCATCACAATTAAATTAACATTATTAATATATTATAATATTTTTAATTAAAATTATTAATATTTATAATACTTTTATATATTAACTTTAAACAATACATAATAACTCTAAATTGAAAAAAAAAATTACACAATTTTTTTTTTTTCGTAAAATACATCATCCAATCTTGGTCTCCCTCTAATCTTCCATTTATTTATGTTATTTTATTGATTTATGGAAAATATTCACCTAAGATAAATGCGAAATCTGATTGAGCTGTAGAAGCTTATTATTTTAAACAAGGTAGACCCACAATAAAGTTTAATTTTAAAAAGATGCATGTCAAACTCTCAGTTGAAAAAAAAAATACACCCTTTTTAAATTGCAAAACACATCAAAAAGAATTACACCAAATATCTCCCTTTTTAAATTGTAAAACACATCTTCCAGTCTCAGTCTCCTTTACTTCTCGATGTATAATCTTTATGTTATTTTATTGATTTATGGAAAATATTCACCTAAAATAAAGGCGGGATCTGATTGAGCTCTAGAAGCTTATTATATCAAACAAGGTAGACCCACGCTAACCCACGGGTTGTTGGCAACTTTGAGGACAAAACCATGAGCATGGTTAAAGATATTTTAAGAAACAATTCAATACAACTATTGATCCAACTTACAAATAGACCTTATGAGAACCATAGAGTGAAATCCACCTGTCATGTGACAATATCCTAAAAGCCCAACTCACACTTTAGGTTTTCAATGCGTTCCCCACACAATGAAAAAATATTCAAAATTAATATATATCATTAAAATGTAACTAAAATTAATATATAATAATATAATAATAATACTTCTCTTAAATTTAAGATGTTTTTTATATAAATACTATATAAAATTATTATAAACTTGAATATTTTTACAAAAATATTTTGTATTATAGACTACTGAGATTTGTCAAGGTTTCTAAATTTTAAGATAATTTTTCATCTTTAAAATTTTTCTTAATTAGTGAGGCAAGTTGGTGTTTGAAATGGATATGATAATCTTTGTCAATTATAAATTCAGATCTTTTTGTCATGGTTAAATAAATTTTAATGGGTGTTATTTTTTTGGTAAACAAGTCTACTCATCATTTAAGAATGCACAAGAAAGATTGCAAAGAGACATATTGAGTCAATATCAATGTCCAACCACACAAGGAATGAGCATGGATGGAATTCATGAGACAAAGAATAACCAGGGAGACAAGCGGAAACATAAGAAAAAAAAAAAAAAAGAATCATTCAACTTGGGGAAGTATTAGATGAACGTTGATATTTAGAGTAAGATAATATAAGTAGATGATTATTAATTTTTTATACTAACTATGTTTATGTTTATTAGATATTAATATAAAAGAATGGTGATATGTTATGTAAAACATAAATTATAAATATACAGGTGAAAGTGAGTTTGATAAAAGGTCATAGTTAATATTAAATAAAGTATTAAATATTGTTAGGCTAAGGAGTGACTCTTGAATTGGATGCAACTGCATTAATGAGAACAAAATTATATAACGTGAGAGAGTGACCTTTGAGATTCGTCTTCCACGGTCAGTTCTTATTCTAATGATTCATTTTATTTTTCTAGTTTTACATATTTACAATTCATTCACCTAATCCTTGAGGATTATATGTCTAACATCCCCACTTAAGTTGAGGGGGTATTTGTGATTCCAAACGTCATTTTGAATCTTTCAAAAGTTTCTTTTCCAAGTGCTTTGGAGAAGATGTCTACAATTTGCTCATTTGTAGAATAACTTCATAAATGAATAATCTTGGTCTCTACAGGATATCGAATGAAATGATACTTTGTGTTGATATGTTTGGTTTGATCATGGAATTTGGGATTCTTGACCAACTTAATTGGTGTATATTAACAAATGGAAGGGGGGTAGAGTTCACTTGTTTCTCCTACAAGTCTTCAAGAATTTTCCTAAGCCAAAAATCTCCTTTCTTGCTTCTGCAACTACCACATATTCTTCCTTTGTTGTGGAATCTCTTGGGACTAACTATTTGTGTGACCTCTAGGAGACAACTCCTAATACAAGACTCATAGTATAGCTTGAAGTAGACACTCCAGTTTTCCTTGTCTCCATCAAATTCTGAATTAACATATCCAAACAAACTGAAGTCATCGACCTATGAATATTTGGTTCCAAAGTCTTGAGTTCCTTTCAAGTACTTTATAACTTTTTCTATAGAAGACCAATGTTCTTCACAAGGATTTTACATAAATGTGGAAATAATTTTAATAGAAAATGAAATATTTGGTCTAGTAGTTGTAAGGTAGATAAGACTTCCCACAGGTTGTCTATACTTAGTTGCATCCCCAAATTCATTCCATTTTTTAGATGTGAGCTTTAGATTTTTTTCCATTGGAGTGAAAAAGGGATTGCATTCATCCACACCAAACTTGTTCAATAATTATCTAATGTACTTCTTTTGAGAAAGGAATATATATCTTAGATGTTGGTTCACTTAAATGCCCAAGTAGTAGTGAAGGTGTCCCAAATTGGTTATCTCAAATATTTTCTTCAACTCTTTCTTGATAGATGCAACATAGTTTTCATTGTTCCCTATTATCAACAGATCATCTACATATACCATAAGATAGACAACAAATTTTCCAATTTTATTTAAAAACAAAGTTGCATCATCAATATTAAAGTGTTTGAAATTTAATTTCAAAATATGCTTGATAATTTTTTCATGCCAAGCTTGTGGTGCTTGTTTTATGCCATATAAGGATTTCATGAGTTTGCATACTTTATGTTCTTGTCCCTTCACAATATAACCTTATGGTTGAGTCACAAAGACATTTTATTTCAAGTATCCATTCTATAAAGTAGTCTTCACATCCATCTGATGAACTTTCCATCCATTTTGAGTTTCCAAGGCAAAGAGAGTCTAGATTGTGGACCATTTTGAAGTGGCAGAAAAAGTATCTTCATAATCGACACCTCCTTTCTATGCAATTCCTTTTCCCATGATCCTTGCTTTATGCTTGTCAAGTGAGCCATCTAGTTTGTATGTGTTCTTGTAGACCCACTTTCATCCATTTGATTTGGTTCCAAATGTAGGGTCCACCAGCTTCCATGTTAAATTCTTTATGAGAGCATCTTACTCCTTCTGCATTGCATTTTTCAGACACCATGAGAAGAAAATTATTTAACTAAATTTGGTTCAAAATTAGTAGACAAATTCAATTCAAAATCATATGAAACATCCATATCATCAATTGAATTAGAACTACCTACACCATCTCCATCTTGTCTTGTGGAACTTCTGGTTCTTGTATTTTCGATCTCATCAGGAGGAACACTTTCAAGCATTTTAGTGAGCCATTTTGGGGGAATTTATTGAGATGGTCCATGTTTCTTTATTTATTGAGATGAGGCTACGTTAATATTTATATTTATAATCCTCTGGGTCCCATCACTCAAAGGGTCTTTTGATATGAAGAAAGGTTGGAACTTCATGATGGGGAGACCGTGGTTTAGAAGGAGATTCCATAGATTGATCTAAAATATGGATACCCCTTTCAAGATGTGGAATATAATTATCAAATTCATGATAAGTTTTTGAATGATTGAATCTATCCAACAATTAATCTTCCACTCAATAGTGTTGTCAATTTTGGAATATTCAAGAAAAATCACATATTTAGACAACACAGACTTCTTATTTACCTCAATGTAAAGATAATATACTTTGGTGGTATATGAATACCCCAAGAAGATGCATTTCTAACTCCTTGCTTCAAGTTTGCTTCATTGTTCCTTGGGAATCAAGGTATAGTACGTGGAACCAAATATCGTGAGATGTCATACCAAAGGAATGTTTCCATACCAAATTTCATAAGGAATCTTATTTTTTAGAGCAAAGATGGAAATATGTTTTTGAAATATACTACACATAGAAATCCATTGAACCAAAACATCAAATTTACATTTTTGAAGAACATCATGGAGCTAACCATATTCAAGATAGTTATGTTCATTATTTCAACTACACTATGTTGTTAATGATTGTATGGTAAGATAGTTTGATGTTGAATCCCATGTTGTCGAAAATAGTTTTCAAATTTGTTATAAGTGTATTATTTTCCATTATCAGTATGAAGGGAGATAATATGTGATTGTGCATAATTTTCAACCCAAGCATGAAAATTTCTGAAAATTTCAAAAGCTTCTAATTTGCTTTTCAACAAGTATATCCAACACATCCTAGTGTAAAAAATAATAAAAGTCATCTTATATCTATTTCCATTTGTAGAAGGAATAGGAATAGGGCCAGATAAATCTGATTAGGAGATCATGTCCAAGTTAAAAAATTGCTCAAAAATGAAAGTGCTCAAAAATGGTTGCAATCTGAACGACCGGAAAGGTCTCGTCGCTGCGATTCTGGAGCTATGAATAGTTCTCAAAACTGAGTTTGTATGAGAAAGTTACTGAGGTTTTAAATCGTCCATTGAACTCCAAAACAAGACTTTTTGACTTAATTGATTATGCCATTTTTTATAAATTATATTGGAAAAGTTGATTTTTATTTATAGTTGTGGGCCTATCAGTGGGTGCCACGTGGCCTGCCCGGAGGCTGCCATGTGGCCCCAGGCCATTGGTTGAAAGGGCACATGAAAATTTTTGGTGGGCATGGGTCTTGAACTCTCGACCCGACTACTCGAGCATAGCGACCCGACCGGCACGCTGTGGGTATTAGTTGAACGTCTGGGCGAGTCGTTAAATAGTTAAACGGTTTTCGGGTCGGTGGAATGAGTAGAGAATTTGGGACCAGTCCCCTCAGGAGCCAACCCTTATACCAACGTGACAAAGGCTTGAAACTGCGGGCTAAGAGTTATTGAATGGTGGAGTTTGAAAAACAGGCTAGCCCCCAATGCTAGCTCGACACCCATATGACCTGTGGTGAAGACCGGGGTCTACCGCCCGGCGGTTACGGTGGTGGTTAGTGCCACATATGTGAACACTCCCCGACAATTATTGCCATCGCTGGGTTCACGGTGCGGTTAGCGGTTAAGCTGGCCAGTATGTCGGAGGCCGCCACATGTGAACGTAACCACTAACATTTATTTCCAATGTTGACAGTTTCGCCCAATTTGGAGCATGCCACCATTTTTTGCGGGAATTTCCAAAAATGGTTGAGCTAACTGGAGTTCTCCCACTTTTAGTGGGGTTTTTGGGGGACATTGGGCATTTGTTTTTGGAAAAGTCATAACTCTCTCAATTTTCGACCAAACAAGATGAAATTTTAGTCAATTTTGGGTATCTTCGACCTTCTGTAGAGTTTGGGATAGGTTTCAAAGCAAACCGAGGTGATCTACAATAGATTTTTCTTCAGGGAAGAGGAAGGAGCCATTAGGGCCATCATGGAGAAGGCACTGTATTGGGTTGTATTTCACTGTTTAAGGTGAAACAAAAGCCATTTATAGCTATTTTCTATCTTCTGAAGTCGAATTTATAGTCGGTTTTTCCTGTTTGGGCATATTTCTCACTGTGTAACCATTTTGAGAAAATTAATAGTGCAAGGACATGCCATTAGGGAGCCTCGCACTGGCAGATGTAGCCCAGGAGGGGTGAACTGCATCAAAAATTTGTTGTGCTATGTTATGGTGAATTTTACTTGCTGTGTATTTCTGCTGTGATATATTAAACAGTAAATTTAATTAACAAATCCTCACACATAAAACTCAGAAACAAACCAAATCTACTTTGTTTAACCTGCAAGTCATGGAGAACACTTTGCACACTAAATTATATGAGAATGGATACTTTCCATAGCATTACAAATATTTCCATTTTCAAATTAGTTGGTATCAGAGCTAGAGTTTTACTCTGCATTTGTTCTTGTGCAAATGTATAGTTGATTGTTTGCAAGTTTTGATGCTTACTAGGCTTAAGCTCAAGAAAGGGGAAGGACAATTGGTTAGAGCACAAAGTAATCCTCAACCAAGGACGGCCAGAGTGCCATTAACTCCACCTTATAATTCACCTCCAAGAGCCACAGAAGAAGTCTTAAGCATGTCTTCAAGAGAAGAGAAGTTCCTGAAGACATTGATCCCAAAGAAGAAGAACGGGTGTTCCGAAAGGCTTTCCTAGACATGACGGATATGGTGAGGATACTCTACAAAGAAAGGAATGACAGGCTTGTAGGAGAAGGGTCTAAACATTAGAAAGAAGGAGAGGGTTCTTCAGGAGGAAAGAAAAGTGATGACAAGTCAAAGAAAGGACATGGAGGAAATGGTGATCCACCATCCCCATCTTCATCCTCTTCCTCTACATCGTCATCCTCTACTTCGGTGAATCAATGTCACAAGTCCAAAACCACTGGTAAAAGTCCATTTTAAAGCTTGATGTTAAATTTGAGTTGCCAATGTTTAATGGTGAAGTAAATGCAGAGAAACTTGACAATTGGGTAAGGCAGTTGGAGGTTTACTTGAGGATACAGAACCTTCATGATGATGACACCAAGATTCAGTTAGCCTCTTTGAGAATGGATGGAGCAGCATTGGTATGGTGGGAAGACAAGACCAAGGATGAAATCAAAAAACATGGTAATATCACTTTATCATGGGCTGAATTTATTACTGCAATTAAAAAGTAATTTTATCCATTAGCTCATTTACAAAAGGCTATCATGAACTGGAAAAACTTCAGACAACTTAAGGGAAAAAATGTACAAGACTATACCCAAGAGTTTAGGAGAAGAGCACTCTTATTAGGGGCAGACTTACAAAGTCAATACACTTTGCTGAAATATATAGGTGGTTTTCACAACTACCTTAGACATACTATCCTTATGTTCATTCCTACTAGTCTAGACGAGGTTTGTGTACAAGCCACGCATTTAGAGGCTAGAGGGAAAAACACTTTTGATGAGGGTAGAAACAAGCATTTCAAGGGGAAAAACAAAGATAAAACCTCTAAGGGAAAAGGTAGAAAGAATGCATCTGTCAAAAAATAGGGTGAGAAAGTGATATGTAAACAATGTTCAAGAGAAGGCCATGAAGAGAAAAACCGTTGGAAACTTCATCCTGAAAAAAGAACTCAGTTTAACAAAAACAAAGGAAAGAAGAAAACTACAGCTACTACAACTACACAACAAGACTTAGGAGATGATTCAGGTGATGAAACCAAAATTATAGCCATGGGTTTGAAGAGTATGAAGGGAAAGGAAACTAAAACTAAAACAAGCACTAGTACTTCAAACTGTCATGTACAAGCTCCAAATGAGGAAGAAAGAATTGAATTGTTCAATGTGAGGGTAATCTCAAAACATACAAAAATTGACACACTGTTTGATAGTGGGTCACAAGAAAATCTCAAATCAGAAGACTTGGTCAAACAGCTAAAACTTGAGACCATTCCACATCCAAAACCATATCCACTTGGTTGGATATGCAAGGACGCAAACTGACAAGTCTCAAGGAAGTGCATATTGCGTTTTGTAATTACTGCACAGTTTATTGACACAATTGAACTTGATGTAGTGCTGCTTGATATATCAAGAATTGTTTTGGGAAGTCCTTACTTACTTGACAGGAAAGCAATCTTCCATCGCCATGAAAATAAGTATCATATTTTCAAATATGGCAAGGAGTTTATTATCAGAGCACATCGCAAAAAGACAAATATAGCGATAGTAAATGCGAGACAGGTAAAAAGGATAGTGAATTCTAGTAAGAGTTTTGTACTTCTTATGGTTAAGCCTAAGGTTGATGCGAATCATGAGTCATTTGAAAATTGTGATTCCAAGTTAAAATTATATTTATATGATGTAGTTGATGCACATCATGAGATGTTTCAGGAACCGACAGGTTTGCCTCCTAAAAGGGAGATTCAACATGAAATACAGTTGCAACAAGATTGTCCCCTTCCTAACATAGGCATGTACCGCATGTCTATCATGGAAAATGTTGAAATAAAGAGGAAAATTAAGGACTTGTTGGACAAAGGTTTCATAATACCAAGCACTTCGCCATGTGGGTCACCGATAGTGTTGATTCCAAATAAATATGGAACTTGGCGCATGTGTGTGGACTTCAGGGCATTGAACAAAATTACAGTAAAGAATCGTTACCCACTCCCCAGGATAGATGATTTGTTAGATCAGCTGAAAGATGCTAAATATTTCACTAAGTTAGACTTATGTGGTGGTTATCATCAAGTTAGAATTGCAGAAAGTGACATTTGGAAGAAAACATTTAAAACCAAACACTTTGAGTGGCTTGTTATGCCATTTGGTTTATGCAATGCACCTGCAACTTTCATGCGGGTAATGGATGATGTCTTATGTCCTTTTCTTGATGATTTCGTTATTGTCTACTTAGATGACATCTTAATTTTCAGCAAGACTAGAGAAGAGCATGTCATGCATGTTAAGAAAGTACTTGATATTTTGAAGAAAAATCAGTTATTTCTTAAAATGTCAAAGTGTGAATTTGGAAAGACTTATTTGGTTTATTTGGGACACATAGTAGGAGGAGGTGCTTTGAGAATTGATCCTTCTAAGGTAGAAGCCATTGTGAATTGGCCTACTCCCAAATCCATTACAGAGGTAAGAATTTTTTTGGGTGCAGCTCAGTATTGGAGGAAGTTTATTTCTAACTTCTCTGCCATAGCAGCTCCTATGCATGCAGTGACAAGTGTGAAGCGTGCTTTCCAATGGGGAGGAAAGAAACACAAAGCTTTTGAGTCTTTGAAAGAGAAGATAAGTTCAGCTCCATTCCTTGCATTACCGGGCTTGAGACAACCATTCGAGATTCAGACCGATGCTAGTGAATACGCCATGGGTGCAGTTCTCTTATAGCATGGTAAGCCTATCGCATTTCATTTTGAGACATTTAATGGTGCTGTTGTGAATTATCCTACATATGATAAGGAGTTGTATGCATTGGTACAAAGTGTCAAAAAGTGGAAACACTATTTGATGGGAAAAGAGACAGTTTCATACCAACCATCAGCCTTTACAGTACTTGCAGTCGCAAAGTAAATTACAGCAGTCACGACATTTCATATGCATGGGTTTCCTACAACAATTTCACTTGGTAATAAGTTACAAGAAAGGTATTTTCATTGCTGATATGCTTTCAAGGCCTATTATTAGTGCTACTAATTTACTTAAGAATGATTCTATTGTACATGAGAGTTACATAGAACAGTATGCATCAGATGTTGATTTTAAGGATGTGTATGCTAACTTGAGTGAAGGGAAACATGTTGAGGAGAATTATTATCACTTGCATAATAATTTGTTGTTTCATATGGGAAAGTTATGTAAACCACAGGGAGAGAGACTAAGTGTCATGAGAGAAGCTCATTCTTCTCTTATTGTTGGATATTTCAGGGTAAGCAAAATGGTGCCACATTTACAGAGGTATTGTTATTGGCCTCGCATGGTAGATAGTGTTTCACATTTCATTAGAGGTTGTTCATTATGTGCTACAAGAAATCCTATAAATAGGAAGCTTGGTTTATATACACCATTTCCGGTACCTTCTAAACCATGGGAAAGTGTTTCTATGGATTTTTTTGGAGGTCTACCATTGTCTAGAAAGCAACATGATTATCTTTATGTAGTGGTTGATAAATTCAGCAAGATGTGTATTCTTATGCCATGTAAGAAATCTATAACCGTTGAAAAAACTGCTGATTTATATTTTCAACATGTATGGGTTCATTATGGCTCGCCTACTTCTATTGTTAGTGATAGGGATTCCAGATTTGTTGGGAATTTTTGGTCCAATTTATGGAAGATGATGGACACCAAGTTGAAGAACAGTACTGCTTTCCATCCGCAAACAGATGGCCAAATAGAGGTGGTGAACAGAACCATTGTACATCTTTTGAGAGGTTAGTGCAACAAGCATCCCAAGATTTGGGATGAGCACTTGCATTACATTCAGCATGCTTACAACCGGGCCAAGCACTCTTTACAAATACTTCACCTTTTGAAGCTTGTTTTGGGTATTTGCCTAAGTCACCTTTAGATTTCATTCTTGAGAAGGATGTTTCCATTGATGGGCATAGTGACATTGACAAAGCTCGCATGTTCATTGAAATAATTCAGCTCATACATCAGCAGGTTCAAGAACAGCTTGAAAAAATTCAAGGCAAGTACAACGAGAGCCATGAAAACATAGAATTGATCATAAGTTTCAAGAAGGAGATGAGGTATGGTTGCATATTAGTAAGGAAATAATGCAAGGAGAAGGTAAAAATCTAAAGCCTATTCGTTATGGTCTATTCAAGATTCTTAAACAAGTTGGAAATAATTATTTTCAACTAGATTTGCCTTTATATATGCAAATGTATTCCGTTGTGAATGTGGAAAATTTACGTTCGTATGAACCTCCTTTAATTGTTGATCATGAAAGTGACATTCAACTGCCATCCATAGAGGATTTCTCGCCAAAATATTTGGATGAGCTGAAAGAGGATGCTATCCTTGACAGAAGGACACACACTTCGAGGAGGGGAAGTGTTGATTATCTTCATATTGGTCTTAAGGGTAGCAAACCGAGTAAGGAAAAGTGGATGGAGGTGGAAAAGGTGAGGGATCTATACCCTCATCTTCTAAACAGGTAATTGAAGGCTTTTGGGGTCCAAAAGCTTCCTAATGGGGAGGTGTGATCAAGAGATCATGTCCAAGTTAAATAATTGCTCAAAAATGGAAGTGATAAAAAATGGTTACAATCTAAATGACCGGAAAGGTCTCATTGCTGCGATTCTGGCGTCGTGAACGGTTCTCAAAACCAAGTTTGTATGAGAAATTTACTGAGGTTTGAAATCGTCCAGTGAACTCAAAAACATGACTTTTGACTTAATTGATTATGCCAATTTTTATAAAAAAAATATATTGGCAAAGTTTATTTTTATTTATAGTTGTGGGCCTATCAGTGGGTGCCACATGGTCTGCCCGGAGGCTGCCAAGTGGACCCAGGCCATTGGTTGAAAGGGCACATGAAAAATTTTGGTGGGCATGGGTCTTGAACTCTCGACCCAACTACTCGGGCAGGGCGACCCAACCGGCACGCTGTGGGCATTGGTTGAATGTCTGGGCGAGTCCTTAAACAGTTAAACGGTTGTCGGGTCGGCGAAACGGGCGGAGAAGTTGGGACAAACCCCCTCAGAATCTAGCCCTTATACCAACGTGACCAGGGCTCGAAATCGTGGGCTAAGAGCTGTTGAATGGCAGAGTTTGAAAAAAGGGCTAGCCCCCAATGCTAGCCCGACACCCATATGACCTGTGGCAGAGACCGGGGGCTACCGCCTGACAGTTACGGTGGCAGTTAGTGCCACATATGTGAATAATCCCCGACATTTATTGCCACGACTGGGTTCACAGTGCGGTTAGCGGTTAAGCTGGTGAGTATGTCGGAGGCCGCCGCATGTGAACGTAACCACTAACATTTATTGCCAACGTTGACGGTTCTGCCCAATTTGGGCGCGCCACCATTTTTGGCGAGAATTGCCAAAATGATGGAGCTAACTGGAGTTCTCCCACTTTTAGTGGGGTTTTTGGAGGACATTGGGCATTTTGTTTTGGAAAAGTCATAACTCTCTCAATTTTCAACCAAAAAAGATGAGATTTTAGTTAGTTGTGGGTCTCTTCGACCTTATGGAGAGTTTGGGAAATTTTTCAGAGCGAATAGAGGTGATCTACAATAGATTTTTCTTGAAGGAAGAGGAAGGAGCCATAAGGGCCATCATGGAGAAGGCACTATATTAGGTTGTATTTCACTGTTTAAGGTGAAACAAAAGCCATTTATAGCTAGTTTCTATCTTCTGAAGTTGAATTTATAGTTTGTTTTACCTGTTTAGGCATATTTTTCACTGTGTAACCATTTTGAGCATATTAATAGAGCAAGGACATGCCATTGGGGAGCCTTGGACCTGCAGATGTAGCCCAGGAGGGGTGAACTGCCTCAAAAATTTGTTATGTTATGTTATGGTGAATTCTACTTGTATGTATTTGTGCTATGATATGTTAATCAGTAAATTTAATTAACAAATCCCCACACATAAAACTCAGAAACAAACCAAAACTACTTTATTTAACCTGCAAGTCATGAAGAACAATTTGCACACTAAATTATATGAGAATGGATAATTTGCATAGCATTACAAATAGTTCCATTTTCAAATCAAAATCAAAGTGAATTAATGCAATTTTTCTATGTGTTTTGGAAGTAGAAATATGAATCGGTTGATTGTTATGTTTTCTTAGGATATAAGCATCACATTGCTTTAGTTTCCTTGGAAAACCAGAAACACCATTCCTTTTAAACAATATAATATTACCATAGTTAAGATGTTCAAATATTGCATGCCATAAAAAAATAGATGGAAATGTACCTTCATTTTGCTGAGAAACACAACTAGAGTTATGGACTTAAGTAAAAGTGTTCCTTGCAACTTCAACAAACTTTCCTCATCCACTCCAGTTATGAAAACTTTGTTGTCAGATGCTTTCCTTATCTCTACTTTGCCATCAAAAATATGAAGGGAGTTTCCCAGGGGAAAACATGTTTCCCTGTAGTTATTATAGGTAGATTACACCATGCATAATAAAATCAGGAAGTATAGGAAGTTTAATCCTGATTATTCCAAGTATTGATGGCTTGAGACTTGATTTTTTTTTCAAAGTATACTACTCCATCTACCTTGTCATTTATGATCCAGGTGGATATTTGTGGTCACCCCCCTATTCCACTTGGGGTCTTTCATCACTATATTCTTCGCTTTTTCGCTCGGCACAATCTTCATTATTTTTAGCAATGTCCATCACAGAGCTGCTGTAGGGGTTCAACTAATATTTTTTGGGAAAACGAAGAGCAACATGTGTCCATGGATTGATGTTTCTCATTAAAAAAATTTATTCCTCGGATAGATCTTTCTAACAAGTTATGGTACGCGTCAAACAGAGATCGTATGCCAAAGTTATGTCCCTACGAAGTTGAAACACCAATTTACCCAAACGGGGCCCATAGTTTTGGCGCTTCATCTCCTAGGGTTAGGGTTTTGGCTGTTTAGGATTTCCCGTTGTTTCTAAATACTAAATAGGCCCTCGAGCTTCATTGTAACTTAGTTCAGAGGCCTGTAGCCACCACATCTCTTCTCAGAGATAGCTATCAGCGCCCTAGCTAGTTTTATTTCCATTCTGTCTGTAAGCAAATTTCAGTTCTTTGATATTAATGAAATGAAGTGTTATTTCCGTTGCATCTCTGTATTTATGGTTATGTGTTTATTCTGTTGCGTTCATGCATAAATCCGGATTAGTGGTATCAGATCAGTCTGCTTTTTCTCGATCCTTCTTTGCATGTCCCCAACGAGGTCGGGATATAAGGAGTTAGGGCTCGATCTGGTGGAACCTTTGCAAGATCAGCCTCGCAAACCCCGATGGAGGCCCATGGGGGACGAAAAGAAAGATGAGGGAGCAAGAGATCCTATCAAAATATTGCTCGAGGATGCCCTCAAAAAACAAAGGAATGCGATGATGGATAACTTTGCCCAGATCCTTCAACGACTGCCCACCGGCGGCGCATCTGCATCCAGCAACCACTTTGGAGGTGCGAATCCTTTTAAGATACAAGTAAATTTTGACATTCCCATATCTGAGGGTCAAATAGATGTAGATGCCGTAGATAGATGGTTGAATTTATTAGACGGATATTTCTCGGTTCATGACTTTTCCGACAGGAAGAAGATTATTTTTGCACTCCTCAAAGCTGCCCCCCATGTCAAAGACTGGTGGGAAACCCACTGTGAGAAAAAGGACGAGACATAAGCCTCTCTGTTCTCGGCCGTACTGTTGGGCGGATTAATCAATCTTGCAGACAAGATCGATCTCCCTAGTACCAAAAGGTATTCTAGCAACAAACAGCCAAATAAACCTATCTTTCTCTAAACATATGCGATTTACAAAAGAATACTATAAAGGTGTAAAGAATTTACCATAGATTCAATGCTTGTTCGAAGTTGTTATCCCTCATGAATTTGAAGGAGTTATCTTCACAAACCTGCAGTCACAAACAAGAAAACATTAAATAGCACCTGTATAGTAAACATCATAAATCATGCTTATCATGGTGATCAAGGAATCCATGAAATAAACAGTTAACTAACAGCTTATTGAGAAAAATGAATTCATTTGTATTAACTTTGAAAGAAAGAAAACCTTACAACCTTAGCCTTGATGTTGAACAGTTCTTCCCGGGGTCCAAAGCAGGAATCTCCTCTACTCTGAAAAGCCTTGCACTCTTCCAACTGAGACAGATAGAGGTATGTGATCTCTCCTCACAAAAAATCTCAGTTAAATGAGTTTGAATCCCAATAGCACTTAACCTCAAATAATTCTAAAGCTTGAACTCTCTTTGAGGCTACCAAATGCCTCTTTTTATAGTGGAAAAGAGGAGGTTTCAGTTCCAACTATGAAGGGATAGAATCCTCCTTCAAAGGGATAAGCTCCTCACATCAAGGGGTTAGCTCCATAAGGTAAGGGATACATGAACCTCAAAAGAGCGGTTCTGCCACCGCAAGATTCTTTCTAGAGGCTTCTAGAATTTATTGAAAGTGAGATTTTTTTAGTTTACTTTGCGCCTTTTCAATCATTTACAGGGGTCCGCACCCATAACACAGAGAAAGTGCGTTCAGGTACACAGGAGTCATGAACATTAGGTGCGGGACCGCAGGCAAGATACAGAGAAAGTGTGATACCAAATTTAAGGAGATTTTTAAGAACTTTTCTCTTATTTTCAAGGCTTGACATGAGGAACTGATGTGTTAGACTTGCAAAGGAGGAAGTATGAGTGATAATGAGCTCATACAAATAGCAGAATGTCAAGATGACAATTTTTAGTGCAACAGATTGCCCCCTAAAGTGCAAAGTCTGGAATAGATGAAGCTGAAGTCTGTCATATATGAAGAGTGTAGTACTTTATCATTTCAAGGATCATCCTGTGGACACCCCAGTCGGAACCTGTAAAAACATTCAACGCAAAATATATATATGTAAACATATAAAGACATCCTTCGGTATATACATGTGTAGACACAGTATGGACGCAGCCACCTGTTTATGAATAGTCCACTGTATAAATGATAACAAAAATTCCTCGCATCCTGGATGATAGAAACTAGATCCAGGGTCTTGATTTCCGCTTCTCGAACTAGTACGATTCTATCCATGTGAATAAATGTGTCAAAGTCGAACATGGTAGAAACCACTTGATTACCAGTCAATAATGTAAACTGTTAACAAGTGTGAGAGTAACCACCAGTAATGTCAATGGCTCTCAAAGTACTCAGTACAATCCATGAAATGTGAATGAATGAGCTGAAGTCGAACATGTCATGGAATCATTCGATCGAAGGTCAATGATGCAACCCGTCGTCGAAGGCGAGAAACCTGCCATTGAGGCATGCAGATTTCAAGGTACTGACGATTTCTAGATCAACTTCCTAGATAATGAGTTGTCATCGATAGAAAGTGATCTGTCGTAGGCAAGCCCACAACACGAAATCATAGATCAAGTTTTGAAAATATATTGGCAAGGACTGACTCAGGGATGGTCAAAATGGATGACAGATATTTTGCAGATGAATGGTTTATTTAAACTATCCTCTTGAACACATAACAACACTGCAGATGGCTTGGTGACAATTGACCCAAAGCTAATACCCAGAAACCGGCTGAAGACTTTCAATGAGGTTCGATTAACTGTTAGGCAAAGGATTTCCCAACCCAGGTGAATGAAAGTGTCATGTTCAAGAGTGGTTGACTGGATTTTCGAAAAATCAAAATACAACAAACACGCCCATTTTCCTCTCTTTTCCCCCACCATTTCTGGCAAGTACCTCTTTATTTTTGACAAGCTTGAGGAGGATAACATTTTCTTGTTTATAAGCTCATCCTTCGGATGAGTCCAACTTAGTTTAAGATTCGAACCCTAAGAAGGAGTGGTTCGTTCCTGTTTAAAATTGAACAAGTCCTTTACTGTTAAGTTTTAACGAGTCCAGTATAGGAGAAACTCGACATTTTTTCAATTTTAGGGAGTCAGAAGAAAAAACTTAAGAAGACTCCATGGGGGTACCTTTTTCGTAAATTTAGTCTCTCGAGCCCAAAAAAAGGATAAAATAATGCGGGAGAGAACTCTATTGACCGTAATTAGCCAACGTATACCTTGTTCGTAAATAGTCCATTTTAGTCCGTAAAAGGGGTAAACTTATACTGAAGGGACGATCATTCATTTATTTTAATGAGTTCGAATAACCAAGTGCTCAGAAATCTTTTCATGTTTAGAGAGTCTGAAAAGAGCTTAAAAGAGAACTCCAAGTTTTCGTTTTTTCATAAAATTTTTGAAAGAGTCTGAAAAAGTGATAAAAGTATGCTCTTTGTTGAAAACGGTCAATTAACCTGAAAAATCCAATTTCTGCACAACAACTCAAAACATTACACATACATGTTTAAGATAAGTAAAAATGCTTTCAAAAATAACCTTTTTAAAGTGAAAAATAAACAAATTAAAAATTCATTTATTCGAAAAAACTTATAAAAAGGACTTTTCTAACTTCATTTTTACCATTTGAGTTCAGAGTGAAAAGTAAAAGCTTTTGGGTAAAAACGTTCCTACAAAGATTCTGGAAAATCCGTCCGACGAAATCGAGAACTGTCAACTCCAGGTAATCCACGACCTCCTTATCTTGCATTTCATCCATTTATATTTCGTTTTTAGGCTTTATATTTCATTTTTTAAGCAAAAATATGTTGAAAAAATCACCCGCGGGGGTCTGCAGGTGCAACACGCGGGCCCTGTGGACCCCGACTTTTTTCTACATGGGAAAAATTCCTGGGTCCACACTTGTTCCACAGTTCCCGTGTGTATCTACGGACTATGTATGAAGTTCAGGTGTGGACCCCGCGCAATGAAATTTTGAACTCAATTTTCTCAATTCCCGCCTAAAATTTTTCAAAAAATCTTGTTCTAATATGTCTTTTTATGCAATGTAGGACATACAAGATGCTTATTTGGAGAGAACGCGAGCATGAAGACGTGGATGATGCCGCAATGAATCATTTTCCTACAATGCAGGCATTAAGATCATGTGGTTTGTATAAATTCTGGGCCATTCAGGGCATGAGGGCATAGGTAGACCTCCTAACGTGGCTGGTGAACAGATGGAATGTACAGGACCAATGTTTCATTATTGGTGGCCATCGGCTAGAAATTGAGCTTGAGGATATCTATTTTCTGACTGGTTTTTCCAAGAGGGGCAAACAAATTTCTCTATTTGGGACTAGGTCAGGTGGCCAATCTGTCGCTAGTCTTCGACTAGAGTTCTGTGATGATTAGGCAGGCCCCCGAGACAAACGAATTGACATAAAAACTATCATCCGTCCCAAGCTAAAATTTATTTCATTTAATATCACCAGACTGTGTGGGAGCGCAGCATTACATGTGGCTACCGGTTCCCAGATGTACATTGTTGTAGACTATTTTCAAGGCACCATTTTCAACTGGTGCGAAGCTGTGTTGGCCAACGTAAAAGGACAACTAACCAGAGCAAATAACGGAAAGCTAAATAAATTTGGATATGGATCCATTGTAGTCACCTTTTCTCTAGAGAGGATCCCCATGTTAGCTCCGCAGAACATTCCTGTTGATGCTGGTCGACCTCGAGAACCTAGGATGGTTCGTTGGGTTGCATTGATGGCTCGTCACGCTGTTGAGGGCGTCGAGATTGTTTGATTTCCTCCTTCATATTTTTTTTGGCTAGAACGCCAAATTTTTGTTATAAGGACTTTCCATATGCGGGGATAGATTTCCGCGGCGATCGAGAGATGGCTCTCCCAGCAGGGGAATAGTGGGATGAATCAGGTAAAAATCATTTTCAACATTTCTAAGTCAATTTTTATTTTTTTAATCGTCTCAAAACTAATAATCAAAAGTTTTAAATGCAGATGTGGGCCCATGGCGACTAGCCCATCTCCAACCTTATGAGAGGAGGCATCCAACTGCCACAGCGCCAGCCCCAGAGGGCCAATTAGCATATATTCTATCTGATTTATAGCATCACCTAGAGTGCCTGACTCTAGACATTCTAGAGACAGACATAGATGATATTCCTCTCAGATTACAGAGATATGTGATTGGTGTCCCAGGACCTTTTAGGAGGTTCCTATGTAGGGTGGCCTGAGTAGTGGTCTCTTATCGTGATCATCATCAATGATAAGATGATCGTGTTGTAGACTCATATTTTTGACCTTTTGTATTATCATTTTTGCCGATCATAAGGTGTTTCCAACCTATGATCGAAGACGATGTATATTTTTTGAAACACTTCTATACTATGATATATCACTATTTACTGGCTATCTGTAAACATGTTATTGAATGTTGTTTAATTTACTGTTTTGATTATTGAAAATGTCGATTTATCATACTAGAATAAAATGCATCTGCTAATGTATTTAGATGTCTTGGAATATGTTGATATTCAATGTAATCAAATTCACGTTCCAAGAGACGAACTCTTAAAAATAACCGTAATAACACTGGATTTCTAATGGCATAAACCCTATTAAGCTGTAATACAACAAGTTCAAAATCCAACCTAACAATCAAAATCCGAATTCCAAACGATATGGATTCAGATAATAACTCAATCACTGCACTATACTCTGCAATGTTATTCGTTGTTTGACCGAGGCTTAACCCATGCATGGATACTAACTCGTCAGAGGGTGAATAGATAACCCAAGATGCGGAAGAAATGTTCTGTGTACTACGACAAGCACCATCAGCAAAACCAATGTAGGTTTGAAGAGACGTCGACATCTGCAATATCAAGAGTAAAACTCAGATAAGTAGGAATAGTGACAAAAACACACTCTAAACTAGGCACGCTTTTCTAATCTAAGACACACCAACAGTAAAGAAATCTAATCTAATAAAAATCTCCACACCAAGTTTAAGCATAATATCTCTTCAGATAAATTCCATTTCTGGGTTTATCTAAAGGGACACCGTCGAAATCTATCAGCTCATAGGCCCCTTTTGCTAGCTTTCGCTTAACAATGAAAGGACCATGCCACATGGGCACACATTTTCCAGCTCCTAGCTTATCGTTGGCTTGATTGTACACTAAGACTAGGTCTCCTTCTAAAAAATTACGAAGGGTAACACTTCTATCATATTGAGCTTTTATTCGTTTGACATGAGTCTCGTTTGCTATTGCAGTGTTTCATCGATTCTCATCTAGCTGAGCCAAGTACAAAAAATGTTTCTCCTCTTCAGACGTAGCTGGGAGTAATTCTATGGCTAATTTCAATGACGGAATTTCACATTCAATAGGAAACACAGCTTCCAAACCGTAAACCAGTTGAAAGGGAGTGAAACCAGTTGACATTTTTACTGAGTTCCGATGATCCGGATCTTGGGGGGGAGGCCCCCAAGATCTAAAAATTTGAAATGGATCTAACAACATCTAAAAAATTAGAATGCCAGAAAAAAGAGAGAACACAAAGAAAATAAAACCACAAAGAACTTGTTTTATTAAAACAGAGAATAACCGTAGAAGCTACATTGTGGCAGACAATCTGTCCTTTTACAAATTGAGGCTTGTTATTTATAGCCTTTTTTTGAGATAGAATACCATAGGTTGATATCATGGGCCAATACCATGAGTAGATACCACTTACAATACCATGGGTAAATCCCATGTGTGGATGAATACCATGGGTGGATACATACCATGGGTCACTTACAATACCATGGGCGAATAAATATCATGGGTGGATGAATACCATGAGTTGATGCCATTTACAATACCATGGGTAAATTCCATGGGTGGATGGATAACATGGGTAGATGAATACCATGGGTTGATGCCATTTTCCATTCGGATCATTCCTCCCTCCTTAAGAAGCAATGGTCCCCATTGCGTGAAGTTCCCTCCTAAGAAGCCTTTGTTGAATATGAAGAGCCACTGAAGAGAAGGGTTTTGTGTAGTTAACCCATAACCGTGATGAACGAAGATCCGAGGATAGAGATACCCTGTAATGCTTGTGACCAACTGTGATATTGACAGTGTGCGGCCTAGAAAATGGACTTCGATGAAGTGTGGGTTTGTGGATGAACCAAAACCATGACAAATGAAGATCCGAGGATAGAGATACCCTATAATGCTTGTGACCAACTGTGTGACTAACAGTGTGCGGCCTAGCAAATGGACTTCGATGAAAATGATTTTGTGCAGTTGACCCATAACTGTGATGTTGATTGTTGATGAAGTAGCAGGTGCCTACATAGCTTGGGGTGGGAGGGCACGTCTCCAAATAACCCAAGCCGAATGCTGCTATGTTGAAACTGATGAATGTGAAGCAGGTGCCTACTAAAGCGGGGTGGGAGGGCACGTCTCCAAAGAGAACCCGCTCTGAATGCTGCTCCAGATTTAAAATGAGCATAACTCGGTCAATATAACTCAGAATATTTATTATAACCTGTTTTTGGAAATGGAATGATCATTCTGCATCATTTCATGTGTTTGAAACCACTATCTGGAGACTCTAGACCTACAGACCACACTGAACCGTCGTCACAAAATTTCTATGCTTGATGATTTAAATATCTCCCTCATCCGAACTCCAATTTGGCCGATTTGTTTTTTGAATTTGAGTATTTTTTCACAAGGAATCCAGATATGGTATTTTTTTTTGTAAAATTTTCACCATAAGTTTCGGATCTGATCTGAAAACTCGCCGCCCAAAAAAATCGTGGATTTTGCTGAATATCACTGCAAAACATTGAAACTGAAATATGTTTCAAACCCTTATTCCCATGGAGGCGTAACCTGAATCTAATACCACTGATCCGGATCTTGGGGGGAGGCCCCCAAGATCTAAAAAATTGAAATGGGTTTGACAAGATCTGCAAAATTAGAATGCCGGAAAAAAGAGAGAACACAAAAAAATAAAGCCACAAAGAAACTTGTTTTATTAAAACAGAGAATAACTGTAGGAGCTACATTGTGGCGGACCATATGTCCTTTTACAAAGTGAGGCTTGTTATTTATAGCCTTTTTTTAGATAGAATACCATAGGTGGATACCATGGGCCAATACCACGGGTAGATACCACTTACATTACCATGGGTAAATCCCATGTGTGGATGAATACCATGGGTGGATACATACCATGGGTCACTTACAATACCATGGGCGAATAAATATCATGGGTGGATGAAAGCATCGAGCTTGATGCTATTTACAAACCACCATGGGTAAATCTCCATGTGGATGGATAACATGGGTAGATGAATACCATGGGTTGATGCCATTTTCCATCAGATAATCCGATATGCCCAAAGTGGGCTGTAAAATAACATGGAATGCCAAATTGAACTCTATGAATACCAATAATCACCCATCATAGTGACTAAACTGGCTGATAGTCAAACCTGCATCATTAACGCTGGAGCAATATGGAGTGGAAGAACTATCATGGCGCAGGCCAAGTTGATCTGTCAGTTCAGTCATCATGATATTTCGAAAATGGCTTCCATGATCTGTAATAATAGCTTGAGGAACACCGAATCTAGCAATTATATGATTGAATACGAAAGTTGTAGCAGTCTTTCCATCTGCCGAAAATGTAGGCATTGCCTCGGCCCACTTAGTAAAATAATATACGCATGCCCCCCGGCCGAGTGAGGGTTACATGTAATAAATTCAATACCCTACTTTGCGAAAGGACCGACATCAATTATAGGGTGAAGAGGAGCGGGTGGCGCACACATCTTATGATCAAAAACTTGACAATTGTGGCATTTCCGGACTGCATAGATACAATCTTTGAATAACGACGGCCAGAAATAACCAGCGCGCAATATCTTTTGGGTTGTGGCATACCCAGACATATGACTGCCACATGCTCCAAAATGGCAGTCATTCAAAACCTTCTCAGCTTCTTCATGAGTAAGACAGCGTCAGAAAACAGAATTCGCTCCACGACGATAGAATGTATCACCAATAATATTGTATTGTTGGGATTGGAAACATATTTTCCGTCGCCGAGATCGTGAGATTTCAGGCTGAAAAGATTGGGTTTGGAGATAAAAAACAATATCCCCATACCAAGGATCAAGAATACTGATAAGAAACAAGTATTCGTCCGTAATGGGCTGCTCTGCCACAGTTTCAGTATCAGTAGAGGGGAAATCACACATTAGTTCGACAAAAACCAAAGATTTCTTTGCCTTGGATTTTTCAAATTCCAAGTCAAATTCTTGCAGGATAACTATCCATTTGGAATACTTGCCCCCTAGCAATTGTTTGGTTAAAATGTACATCATAGGGTTACAGTCAGAAATTATTGTGGTTTTGCGTAATAAGATGTAGTGTCTAAATCTTTGGACAACTTGAACAGCTACCAAGGCCAATTTCTCCACATGTGTATATTTGATCTCAATCGGATGTAGATTTCGACTAAGATATTAAATGACATGTTCATTGTTGAATTCGTCTTCCTGAACTAAAACCATCCCAATTGTGGAATGAGAGGCAGCGAGGTACAAAACGTAGTCCCAGTTGTATTCGAGAGGATGCAATAACAGTGCATGGGTCAACGCGTGTTTGAGTGCATCAAAAGATTGATTAGCGATCTCATCCCAAAAGAATGGAACGTTCTGTTTTAACAACCTGGTAAAACCCTTTGTTAGCTCGGCGTAGTTAGGAATGAACCGACGTAAAATTTTTGCTTTCCCCTGCAAACTTTGGAGTTGGCGCAGAGTCGAAGGAGGAGGTAGATTAACAATAGCTTCGACCTTCGATGGATGAATGCAAATGCCTGCTTTCGAAACAACAAATCCTAGTAAGCGACCCGATTCTAAACAGAAAACACATTTGTGTAGATTCAGCCGAATTCGATAATGCCTACATCTCATAAAGATAGCTCATAAATGAGTGAGATGGTCGGCCCTACACGATGAATGAGTAGGTAAATCATCGAGATAAGGCTGCGCAATGTGGTTAATGTCATGAAATGCGTAAGATATAGCCCTTTGAAAAGTTGCCCCAGCGTTCTTCAGTCCAAAGGGTAGTTTGCAATAAGCAAATGTCCCCCATGGACAAATGAAAGTTGTTTTTGGCTGATCAGCAGGGAGTATGTTTATTTGATTGTAACTGGAAAAACCATCCATAAAGGAGAACATTTCACTGCCGGCACAATCATCAATTATTTGATTGATATAGGGGGTTGGATAATTGTCTTTAGGACAAGCTCGATTAATATCCCTATAGTCGATACATACTCTTATCGTTCCTTGTTTTTTGTTAACAGGAACAATATTCGATATGCAATCCGTTAACATAATTGGATAAATGAAACCTACACGAAGTAATTTTTCAACCTTGGCTTTGATAGCGGCAGCTTTTCTCCGATGTATTTGACGTAAACGTTGACGGATAGGTTTGGCATCCGAGTAAGTCTTGATTTCATGTACGACAATTGACGGATCGATTCCTGGCATTTCCTCATATGACCAGGCAAACACATCACAGAATTCTTGAAATAGGGATTTATAAGTTTGAATTTCTTCTTCCGTACATCAAGCATCTATATGAATGTTTTCAATTATTCCTGGCTTCACTGAAATTTCAATTGGAATCGTTCGAGAGATATTTTCCAAATTTAACTCAGAATCAGGATTTCGTAATGGATTCTGCGGTTCCTTGCCATATTCAATAGTAAAAATAGAAGAAAAATCATTTTCAAAATGATCTAGCTCAAGTAAAAACGAAGATCAGTGATGAAAATATTCCCATGGTAAATCTTCAACAGACAAAAGTTCACAAATCTGCTCATCAGTATGAAAAAGATCAGGAAATGTTATTGTGGCTGAACTAGATATAGAAAGCGATTTCTCATGGATCCCATTCATTGGATCAGTCTCGGTCTAAGAAGGGTTGGAAAGTGACTGTACAGCCTAATATGCAATTTCAAATGGACTCAAAGGCATCATGTCATCAAATGAATCTAACTCGAAGTTGGAAGGTACGATCCAAGGATCATCAAACATAAGAGTATTTGATGAAATCATATGAATAGTTGCGATATAAGGTGATACGTTAGGAGGAGGAAAGGAAAAAGTTCTTAGTAAACCAGAATCTTTAATCAAACCTACTCCAACATCCTTGTAAGGGATAGTCGCTTTACCGACGTGCTGTATTGTTTCTATAGAGGCTGGATCGGAAGAAAAAGAAGTTAACTGATCTATTGTAACAATCTTTCCTTGATGTGGAAATTTTATAAGTCGGAAGACCAAAGAAACAACAGCAGTCATAGCATAAGACCAACTACGACCCAGGAGAAGGTTGTAATCTAGAGGGGCATCAACCACTTCCACATCTATAGTTACAGTTTTACCTTCGACCCCTATGGGTAAATCCTGCAAAATACCAAAAGGGTGGAAACCTCGGCCATCAAAAGCATTTAGAATTTTTGGAGACTAATTGAGTGTAGGATAACCAAGCGATTTCCAACACTAGATCGACATAATACACGTTGAAGCTCCCTCATCAATCATAGTCCGAAATATCGGTCTGTTTTTGACTAATACTAGAATTTGGAAAGCCATTTGGTGAGGTAGACGAGGTGTACTATTCTCTAAATCAAATATTATTAGGTTCGAATCCTGAATATCAATAGCTCCTATGGCAGAAAAAAGTAATTTACGCTGTGCTGGGCACAATTGCAGCACTTTCAAAGCCGTCATTGCTAAAGGGGAAATAGCTAAGTCCTAAAAAATGTTGTAATTATGAGCAGCTCTCGCATGTGGATTGAAAGCTGATTTACGAAGAACACCTTTAGTAGGCGGTTTGATTACTAAGTCTGGATTGGGTTTCTCGATCTGTAGTGGACCAGAAACAGGAGGAGGTGTAGTTGATGTGTTTGCACTAGAAGATAATTTTTTGGGCGGATTAATCAATCTTGCGGACAAGATCGATCTCCCTAGTACCAAAAGGTAATCTAGCAACAAACAGCCAAATAAACCTATATTTCTCTAAACATATGTGATTTACAAAAGAATACTATAAAGGTGTAAAGAATTTACAGTAGATCCAATGCTTGTTCGAAGTTGTTATCCCTCGTGCACTTGAAGGAGTTATCTTCGCAAACCTGCAGTCACAAACAAGCAAACATTAAATAGCACCTGTATAGTAAACATCATAAATTATGCTTATCATGGTGATCAAGGAATCCATGAAATAAACAATTAACTAACAGCTTATTGAGAAAAATGAATTCATTTGTATTAACTTTGAAAGAAAGAAAACCTTACAACCTTAGCTCGATAAAAGGAAATATCAGGTTCCTCTTGGTCTTAAGCAGAATCTCTCACTCAGTGTTTCACACTCTTCCAATGGAGATGTATAGAGGTAAGGAACACTCTCACAAAACCTCATTAATGATACCAATCCCAACAACACTTAACCTCAAATAATTCTAAAGCTTGAAATCCCCTTGAGGCTACCCAATGCCTCTTTTTATAGTGCAAAAGAGGAGGTTTCAGTTCCAACTATGAAGGGATAGAATCCTCCTTCAAAAGGATAAGCTCCTCATATCAAGGGGTTAGCTCCATAAGGTAAGGGATATATGAACCTCAAAAGAGCGGTTCTGCCACTGCAAGATTCTTTCTAGAGGCTTCTAGAAATTATTGAAAGTGAGATTTTTGAGTTTACTTGCACCTTTTTAATATTTTACAGGGGGGCGCACCCATAACAAAGAGAAAGTGCGTTCAGGTACGCAGGAGTCATGAACATTAGGTGCGGGACCGTAGGCAAGATACAGAGAAAGTGTGATACCAAAGTTAAGGAGATTTTTAAGAAATTTTCTCTTATTTTCAAGGCCTGACATGAGGAACTGATATGTTAGACTTGCAAAGGAGGAAGTATGAGTGATAATGAGCTCATACACATAGCAGAATGTCAGGATGACAATTTTCAGTGCAACACGTACCCACTTGAAATTCTTTCCAAGATGCAATCAAGGAATAATACTATCCCGTGGGGAGCTATGAGGACTAGTACATACAATGGACCACGCTGCAACAACAAAGGGATCAAGATGTGCATGAGCTGACGAATCTGTTCCATACCCTGCGCACCAAGTTGGGTATCAAAGATTCAGAGAAACATCTGGTGCTAAAATCGCAATTGTTTGCACAGATACATTCAGGAGGAAATGGAGTTCCTAGACATCTCCTCGCTTGGTACGACATACTGGTATGCTGCCAAGATTGAGCAGAAATTCAAACAAAAGAAGTGAGAATTTGGATCTGAGAATCAAAAGCAAGGGAAAGGTGCTCCCAAACTGCAAAACAAAGGACAGAGCCAAGGCATGGTGACTCAAGACAACCTGTCGAAGCCACAAGAAAAGAACAACACCACAAAGCCAAAGAAGGACACGGGAAAGTGGTGTGAGTTCCATAAGAGCTCCACTCACAACACAAGTGAGTGTCGGGCCAAGCAGTCGCTAGTGGCCGAGATGCGGGCTTCTGAGTCAGATGCATGCTCCAACTCTAAATAAAAACTTGACAAGGGGAATGACAAAGGGAAAAATATTATTGGCGCGGAGCCCAATGCCACTGTTTCCACTACGAAGATCCAGAAGGAGGAACTGGAAGGTCCAGAGGAGGAGGAATGTCTCTTCCACTCCCAGATGCGGGTAAAGGGCTCCCAAGTATAGTTCATTGTCGACAATGGGAGCCAAAAGAACCTCATTTCAGCAGACGCCATGAAGCGGTTGGGCTTGCCGACCATAGCTCACCCACATCCATGCACCATCGGGTGGCTTCACCAAGGACGAGATCTCCACGTCAGCCAGAAGTGTCGCCTTCCCTATAGCATCAAGCCCTTCATGGATGAGTTATTATGTGATGTTGCTCCTATTGATGTTTCTGATGTATTATTAGGACAACCATACTTGTGGAAGCATCATGTTGTGTATGAGTCTCGGCCTCGCGCTTTTATTGTTACTTTGGGAAATAAGTTGTACAGGATACCAGAGGTACCACCTCCTCCCGCTATCTCTTTGGTTACTGCAAAACAATGTAGTAAGCACATTTCCCAAACCAGGAAATTTGTTTTCCTGATGATCCACCCCCAGGGCAAGAAGAAGATTGTGGCCACAACCTCCAGATAGGGCTCCTCTGCACGACAACAACAAATGGATAAGGTTGTGGAGTACAGGGACATCTTCACCTCACCCACAGGGGTTCCTTTGCACTGTCAGGTCAAGCACTCAATTGATCTGACCCCAGGTGCAATGCTACACAATGGACCGATCTATCGACGCTCTATTCTGGAGAACGATGAATTCAAGAGGCAGATTCAGGAGCTGCTGCAGAAAGGTCACATCCGACCACGTTCATCGCCCTATGGGAGCCCGATCGTGTTGGTACAGAAGAAGGATGGGACGTGGAGACTCTGTATTGACTATCGGTCACTGAACAAGATCACTGTCCAGAATAGGTACCCAATCCCATGGATTGATGACCTTCTGGACCAACTCAAAGGTGCAAAATATTTCAGCAAGATTGAGTTGAAGTCGGGGTATCACTAGGTACCAATTGAACCCTCCGATGTGTGGAAGACTGCCTTCAAAGCCAAGGAAGGCCTTTTCGAATGGTTGGTCATGCATTTCGGGTTGACGAATGCTCTCGCAACCTTCATGAGGATGATGGATGACATCTTGCGGCCATTAACCAACTCATTTGTAGTGATGTACTTGGATGACATTCTGATCTTCAGCCAGACTTGGGAAGAGCACCTTCACCACATTCAACAAGTCCTCCAAACACTGCGGCAACACAAGTTGTGTGCCAATTTGGAGAAGTGCACTTTTGGCATGACCCAGGTTCAATATCTGGGATACATTATTGATGAAAGGGGGGTGCATGTGGATCCGGCCAAGATCCAAGTCATTCGGGATTGGCCAGCCCCGACTACTATAACAGAGCTTCGCAGCTTTCTGGGTCTTGCTAATTTCTACCGTAGATTCGTGTTGGGATTCTCTCATATCACTTGGCCCTTGAGTCAAGTCACCAAAGGAGGAGCGAGAGCAAAATTCTTTTGGTCGGAACCTCAACAGAAGGCATTCAAAGAATTGAAAAATCGCCTCTGTTCTGCCCCAGTGCTCACCTTACCAGACTTGCAACAGCCATTTGAGATTGAGACAGATGCCTCTGACTATGCTATTGGGGCAGTTCTTACTCAACAGGGACATCCAGTGGCATTTCACAATGAGAAATTGTCTGACACAGTTCGCAAGTATCCCACTTATGACAAAGAAATGTATTCCATTGTGCAAGCTTGTCGACGATGGAAGCATTACATTTTGGGGAAGGAAACAATCATCCACACAGACCACCGGCCCCTGCAGTTCATACAGACACAAGGGAAGTTGCAGAATGATCGCCATCGGAAGTGGTCCACATATCTGCAACAGTTTCATTTGAACATCAAGTACAAGAAGGGTAGCACCAATAATGTTGCAGACTGCCTCAGCCGACCACCGATCGTGGCACTCACCACCGTGCTCAACTCTTGTGGGCACGAGACTTCTGATTGGCCGCTTCTCTATGAGAGTGACCCAGAATTCGACCACACTTACAAGGCACTCTTGGGGGGTACGCAAGTTCCAAATTTTCACCTCCAAGATGCACTTTTATGTCACCTGGGACACCTTTTTGTTCCTTCAAGCGAGCGTGCCAAGATGATATGGGAAGCACACTACAGTCGAGTCACTGGGCATTTTGAGGTCGAGAAAATAGTAGCAATCTTGTAGAAGTATTTCTATTGGCCGAACCTTCGAAAGGATGTCGAGAAGCACATCAGATCCTGCACTGCTTGTGCCATTTCCAAACCGACCATCAAGAAGCAAGGCCTATATACTCCGCTACCTACCCCTAGTCGACCATGGGAATCCATCTCCATGGATTACATGTCGAGCATACCTTCCACTAAGTAGGGAAATGATTGTGTTTTCGTGGTCATCGACAGATTCTCGAAGATGGCCATTATGGCGGCCTGCAAGAAGAATATCACAACAGAAGCCACTGCTAAACTCTTCTTTGAACGAGTGTGGGTGCACACAGGATCCCGGTCTATCTGCTCAGATCGGGATAACGGAGTTCCTTGGCACAGCACAATTCCGACCTCTGGACAATGATGGACACAAAGCTCACCAAGTCCACGACTTTCCATCCCCAAACAGATGGCCAGACAGAGGTCGTCAACAGAATGATTGTACACATTCTGCGCATGTACAATTCAAAGCATCCATGCACATGGGACGAGAGCCTCCCTATTTACTGCCACCGTTATATTGAATCCTCTGCAATTCAATCGACCATATCCTTTCGGGTGGGCTTGGGTTTCCAGCCACTATGTCCCATTGACGTAGCCATGCCATTTGTGGCTACTTAGGCAAATTCGGCTCATGTCTAGTCTAAAGATGACAAGGTGAAAAAATTTATTGAACACATTCAACACATCCCATAACAAGTTCGATCTATGTTAGATGAGAGCATTGAAAATGCTAACCATGATGTTCTTGGGTGCCACACAACTTCCGGTGGGCGACAAAGTGGCTGCATTTGCGGATGGAGCGCCTCGGTGTGCACCACCGCAAGCTTTTCCTCAAATACAGGTCGTACACCATCACCAAGGCTGTAGGGAACAATGCCTTCGAGCTCAGTATTCCACCATTCCTTGGTCTGCACCCAGTCTTCAATTTGGATCGCCTTCGTCCTTACTTCCCACCTCTACTGGACACCTCGAACATTGCAGAACAACTCACACCAACAGAGTTAAACCCATAATGCATGGAACAGGCCACCACAGATTGTATCATGGACATGAAAATCAAGAATACTCACCAACAGAAGATCCAACTGTATCGGGTTGTCAAATTTGGCCAACTCCTACACCAAGGAAAGTGGTTCACCAGGGACCAAGTTCAGCAGAAATTTCCTCATCTCATGGAGGAACTTAACGCAATGGGGACCATTGCTTCCTAAGGGGGGAGGAATGATCCAGGTGTATATTGGTGGTCACCCGCCTATTCCACTTGGGGCCCCACCATTGCCTCTTTCATTTTTTCAGTTTCGGCACAACTTACTATTTTTAGCAGTTTTTCAGGTCTTGAACTTCCGGAGCCGTTTTGAGGCCCTAAATGACGTTTTTTGGGAAAACGGAGAGAAACATGGGTCCATGGACTGATGTTTCTCGTTCAAAATTTGTATTCCTTGGATAGATCTTTCTAACGAGGTATGGTACGCATCAAACGGAGATCGTATGCCAAAGTTACGCCCCTGGGAAGTTGAAACACCAGTTTACCCAAACGGGGCCCATAGTTTTGGCGCTTCATCTCCTAGGGTTAGGGTTTTAGCTGTTTAGGATTTCCCATTATTTCTAAATAATAAATAGGCCCTCGAGCCTCATTGTAACTCAGTTCAGAGGCCTGTAGCTGCCACATCTCTTCTCATAGATAGCTACCAGCGCCCTAGCTAGTTTTATTTCCATTTTGTTTGTAAGCAAATTTCAGTTCTTTGATATTAATGAAATGAAGTGTTATTTCCGCTGCATCTCTGTATTTATGGTTATGTGTTTATTCTATTGCGTTCCTGCATAAATCCAGATCAATTTATCTCTTTAAAAAATTCTTTCCAAAATTTCATATGGTAGATTTCACCTATATCAAGCAGCCATGCATCTTTTTAAGAAGAAAATGAAGTATAAAACAAATATTTATTTTCTCCAATAGTGAAATGGGAAACAATGTAATGAGCACATTCATGTGCTTTGACTTTTGTTGGATCTAGTGTTTTACCTTTGTCTTCTTTGTGGTCTTGCTTGATACTCTCCAAATTTATTCTGCACGTGGATACATCATGTCCATCTCTATCACATCAAATGCAATGGATATAATATCTTTCTCCTTGATAGTGTTTAAGCCCCCAAACCTCTGTGATTTTTCCTTCCACACCTTCTTTTGTTACCTCTTATTTTAGGAGAATCATATGATTTATTTTTATCTTTTTAAGAAAGACAAGCTGCTTCTTTAGGGGCCTGAGATGTTTTCTCTTATTCCCAAAATATTTCTCCCAATTTGAAAATTTCTCCATAAGAGAGTCCAAAGTAATGCCCTTGAGGTGTGCAATAGCTTTTAAGGATTAAAGATAGTGAGAGTATGTGGGATATATGTCCTTGGTAAAGGATGTGAGAGGAATTTCCACTTTAACTCCAATGGAATTTACTTCATGCACGATGGCTCTAAATTCAATGGCTAGGGCTAGGGGGTCATAATCTTTCAACTAAATGTGGAAGAGTGTGACCATCAACTGGAAAACTTCCAAATATGACATAAGAACTTGTAATTGGAACTATATTGTGACTCACCTCTTCACATACAAAACCATAAATTAGGTAATTATAATTATTGTCCTTTTTCTCCCAAATGGCCAGATCTTTACTAATGTGGGCTTGGCAGGTGCATTGTCATCCTCTCTTTCACAAATGACTTTCTATATGTCATTAAAAATGAGGGTATTCCTAATATTTATTGAAAATTATTTGTAGTTATCCTTGCCAATTAACACTATGTTGGTAATGTAGATGAGGGAATGCATCTTCAAATCACTACACTAATAATAAATTCTCTCTCATAAAACATTACTCTTCAATAAATATTGAATCTCCTCTTGAGAAGGAAATTCAATAGAGTCTATTAATACCTTTGCAACACCATTAAAAATACAAGACATTGTTGCAATAATATTACACTTTATAATAAATATTTTCTTCACTTATAAGTAAGTTCTTGCATAATCAATCCTTTGCTCCTCAACTTGACCATATATACATATTCAACAATGTCTCATGCAGGAAGAATTAGGCATTTGCTAGTAAAGCTAGAGGATTTTATTTCATCAAACATCATTTAGAATGATTAGAAATTATTAAAGAGGGAACGAAGAAAAATGTAACATAGGGTTTGATTGTACCAACTACCAAGATCAAGAAGGAAACACTCTTTGTGCCAATAGCTATGACCTTTTTGGTTTATATTCGGAAGTTCATGTGAACAAGGCTAGAACTAGCAATGCATATACTAAATCATAAAGGGCCACCCGCTATTTCTACTTATCAACAATGATGAAATAATCCCTATTTACATTTATACCTTTGTATAAGTGACCAAGTTGTCATATATTCTATAAGGACCATGCCAATGGTGCTCTATCGTTGCTGCTATGGAGCTAGTTTACCATGAGAAATCAAGGTAGAGGAAATGATGCTCTTTTGGTACTCTCGGTCCTCCACATGAATGTAAACTCAATCTACAGGAATAAAATGTTATTTATCGAGTGAAAAAACTACAGTCATTAAGAATAGGTGTACCATGTAGTTGTCATCCTTCGGATTATGTTGTATACTACAACAAAAATCTTGTTGCAACTTGTGTATAGGATGGAGTGGCTTACATCTACCAAAAAATTTCAGTGGAGGGGTTAATAATACTAGGGATTAATGAAGAGTCTTCTAGTGCAATAACATGAACATAGATGTAACTGTCGATTTTCAGACTCTGCCAAATGAGAGTCTGCGTAGACAATTTTTTAGGTAAAAATTCCATAGAGAGAGAGAGAGAGAGAGTTGATGATTAGAGTTTTAGATAAAATAAAATGAAGAGTAATTCTTGTGTGAGTAGAGGAAACAGACAAGTCAAGTCTAAAAACACATAAATGGTCTAATGTTAGAGCACAAGAAAAAGACCAAGAAAACACTTGGGGTTAGGAACACATGGCTCTCATACCATGTCAGGCCAATGAGTGACTCCTAAATTGGATGCAATTACATCAATGAGAACACAATTATATAACATCTGAGAGCGACCTTTGGTATTCATCTTCTAAGTTTATTTCCTATTCTAATGATTCTAATTTCCTTTTATTTACATATTTAAAATTCATTCAGACAATCCCCAAGGATTAGGTGTCTAAAAAATATGATAAAGTTTGAATTTTTTTAATTATAATATAGATAAAAAATAATAATATACATATTACCAGTCATTTCATGAAGTAATGGTCCTTATTACATCATCGATAGTAGTGGAAATCCTCATTGTATCAAAACTCTTTTTTGAGGCAAATTTTACTGCATTAACCAAAAGGTGAGAAAATTTATATTTCACTCCCTCACATATGAAGTACTTATAATACGCATGACACTTACCCCCATTTACAATCTTGAAGAGTTTTGTATCCTAATGGCACATATGTCATGTCATTTTTCCAATCATTTGATGAAAATTCATTGGTAAAATGAATTCTAGATTGATGCCAATAAAAGGCTCTAGCTACATTGTACTATGTTCAAGTGTTGGAGGATTATAAGGACGCAGGAGTTCCACATTGAAAACTAGATGCATAATAACATATGGTCTATATTCAAACTTGAATGCATTGTCATCACAATGCTAAATAGTGATATATGGACCATATCATAATGGTTTAATCTAGTAATGTGAACCCTTGAATCTTTCTTTCTAAATATGAAACATCATTTTTTGTACTGTACGAAGGTTTGTTGAAAAATCTCACATACATGTTTCTCGACATTATGGATGTACTCGATGTATTATGTTGTTTTTTCAATATTTCTATGTAGAAATTGAAGTCTCTACAATTAAATGAGATGAATAGATAATCTCAATCGGCTTTACAAGCTGAAATTTATAACAAAATTTAAAAGAGTTATGCCACATCACATTATGTTGAGCATATTTGTAGATTTTTTGGATCAAAGGAAGATTTTTATCCTAAACATATGAGTTCTTATGGTTGTGTTATCACTCCGTAATTTCGAGGCTGAAAACAAAACTACAGAGGTAACATCAAAACCGCTTCGGGCCTAGGATCTAGCCCTCCTAGACCCAGAGAGGGATTTATCTGATAGATGTAGCTTTGTTAGATTGAGAATTTTAGGCTAGCTATTATATGCATAGTTTAGATTTTGGATTGGTTTGGTTGGAAGAGCAAGGGAAATCCATTAGGCAATGGACTCAAAGAGGCTCGGGTAATTAAATTGTAGAAATACCAAGCATGAGTGAGGCATGGCAAGATAGGTGCACTACCATGGATCTTTCAGAATTTTAAATGGATTAAGAAAAGAAGAAATGTAAGGCTAGGTAGAGACTGAGGAGCAATTAAGAATTCCTCAATATGTCCTAGGATGTAAAGTTCAACAGAAAACGAGGAGAAATTAAGAATTCCTCGATTTGGCATCAGTAGAAAACATAGACTATTATAAACACAACCATAATAGGGTGCTCTAGATAACAAATCCTATTCTTCACACTTTCTGTTTTACAATGAGATTACAAAAATACAGAGAAATAGAAACAATAGAAAAACACATAAAAATAGAAGAAAACATGACCATTTCAAACACCACATGAATCTTGAACAACTGGTCTTGTATTACTCTTCAAATAGTCACTTGAAATTAAGTGAACAACATTTCAGAATGGGACTGTTCCTCATTGCAAATCCCCCCCCCCCCCCAATACTTTGAACAATGAAGCATATATGATAATCCTACTGACTGATTATAATCAACGCAGTAACTAACAATTACTTTCTTGTTAACTACATAACAGAGAAGGACCAACATTATTTGACATGTGCAGATAAATAAGTAGGAGCTATTAAGGACATCTGGACATTTGGAACTATTTTTGTGCCCTTAAATGCTCAATTCGATCAAAGCTCCCATCTTCTTTAAAAATAGATAAATTGTTATGAAACTAATGACACATGTATAACTAATCAACAAGCTTTAGGAAGTTATTGCAACAACAGTGACATGCATAAAACTTCCTCCTGCTACTGGGGATGTTGTTATTAACAAGAACTTCTTTTCCTTTCAAGAGCTGGACAACATATAAGAATAATGATTTGCATTCAATGGTTTCTCTCCGTGTTATCTTGAGGTCGATTAAGCGCTGTGACAGCTGGAAGATATGCCTGTAATAGCTTTGAATATGCCTTGTCACATCTTGATATGTACTCTGTAAAGATTTTCAAACTTGATTGTGCTTTTAGTCTTTCACACGAACTCATCTGCAAGCCTCAATGTCAGAGGTAAGACCATCTACATACTCCTTTAGTTTCAAAAATGGACTGTAGTGGAGCTGGGGTGGTGGGAGCGGGTAGTTGGATATGGAGCCGAGGTGGCGGGAGTGGGTAGGCGGTATCGAAGCGGAGGGAACTACGATTTCGAGGGGTAGTGGAGTGGTAGGTGGTATTGGAGCAGGGGGTGTGAAGTAGCCAGGGCCCGCCACATAGCAGGAAAGGCGGTAAGGGATACCGCCCATTTCAGACCCCCCCCACCCCCTCCCCAACACGGTTAAAGCTCAAAGGATGAGAGGGGGCCGAAAAGGAATGACAACCATCAGATGCGGAGATGAGGAGCGGAGAAGGCGGAAAGGTGCGGGGAGTTTAAGGTGGAATGACGTGCGATGCAACAATGGGGTCAGGGAGAAATTACTGTCGGGGTATGAGTGGATGGAGACGTGGCAAGGAGGCGGGCCCGCCTATTGCCCGCAGATTGCAACTTTTGTTGTGAGCAGTGGGGAGGTGAACGTTAAAACTCGTGCAGTGCGAAGTGCAACGAGCTACAGGCGATGTGGCGGGACAGAGAGGGGGCCCCTTGATACCGCACATCACAATATTTAGCTTATCACACATCATAACATTTAACTTATCGCACATCAAAACATTTAACTTATCGCACATCGCAACATTTAACTTATCACACATCGCGACTTTTAACTTATCGCACATTTCAAGAGTCTCTATTGGGTGCGATATGCTATCACATCGCATCACAACTTTAAACCAATTAATATGCGATGTGTTTAACATGTAAATATAAAAAACGCTGATTGCGATGTGTGATGGGCGGTGAGGAAAGGGTGACATGGCTGGAAGGGTACCACTATATCGCATTGGTAGAGTTATAAGGTGGAAAAATTCACTGCGAAATGATAAAGAGTGTGAAGTGCTGATGCGAAAAGGTAAGGAAGAGGTAAGGTTTCTTTGCGGTTTATGATATATATGTATGTATCAAGTGGCCTAAAGTGGGGGCAAAGCTGCGAATAAGGTAAGTTTAAACAGAAATATATGATATGGTTGTTAGTGGGTGGGAAGAGTTGCTTCTTTAACTATGAAATTGGATTTTGATAGTTAAAAATATGGGTTTTGAAAGAAATGAAGTGTAGTACTTTAGGAAATGGAAAAAATGAAGGGTAAAAGAGGGTAAATGAAATTAATGAGGGCAGAAATGAAGTTTTCTCACCATTACACCTTACCAAAAACACTTTCCTCCTTCAACTAAACTGAAAGGCAAATTGATTCCTTTGGAGATCTTTGATAGTCAGGATTTCTCTTCCTTTTCTGGAAATAAATGGCAGCCATGGAATATTATTTCCAATGAAAGATCTAAGAAGTAATTAGTCACCTTTCGATACTGTGAATTACAGGGGTCTAACAGGTTGTACATGTGAAGTAAGTGAAAATGGATTCATTTAATTTTTCCATCAAATTGAGGATGAAAGAAGGGTATCTTTTAGGGGTGAAATTTCACCAATTTGTTATTTTTTGGCCATTTATTGAAAACAATATTCACCAATTGATTAAATATTTTTCTATTTTTGCATAAATATGATTAATTGATAATATCCACCAAAATTTACAAGTTTTAATAGTAAATTATATGTTTTTTAATTTAATATTTTCCTGCATATCTATATGTATTATTTTTCAAACTAAAATTATCACTTAGAATAATATTCATGGTTAATATTTAAATCCTTATAAACACATCGGATGAAATATCTTGGACATGTCAAGATTTATGCGAAGTATATCCCACATGGATTTGTAGAAGACATAAGTAAATTTAGGATCTATATCATTTACAACATATATGTGAAATTCAAATTTAACACATGATTTAAAATTTTATTTCAAAATGTCCTATGCTAATTTAGTATTCTTACAATACATACATATTTATATATGAAAGAATTATTCAACCATGAAGAATACTAAATCACGTTATGGTGTGTGGTTGAGAATCATACTAAAGAATCTAGAAAGATAGATAGTGATGGCATAGGAAACACACCCCTTGATATATTTTTCCATGCTAACGTGTAATATCCCAAAATGGGAAAGACAGGAATATAGAAACACAGTAACGGGAAACTACAACAATGTACACATAAGATATAAAAACCATACAAATAGATAGAATAACTGAGCCATTTTATTATTAGGAGGTGAAAATACTAGTACAACAATGCACAAAATTAGAAGCACTCAAGCCAAACAAGAAGGCTAGAGTGACCCTGAAGTTCTCTCAAAGAATGCACTGTGTAATTGCTGGACTGCTAGAGACCATACTACATTGTTCCTTTTGCAAATGCAAGAAATATAATTGCTAGCTGAAATGGAATGCGTAGATCTGGCTGTTTCGTAGCTCGGATGATGCCAGGATTTCAAATCCGGGCTCTATGATGAAAACCCAAAATAACCCAGAAAGGACTTCTAGATCTAACAACCTTGGAAAATCACCCTCCTAGGGCTTGCCCTATATGACTGTTGGGTATGTAGATTTACTGCATGAACTAAAGATAATATGGCTGAAATGATATACAATCACCTCAATGCAAGAAGGGTTTATTCCTCCTCCAGATATCCAAGCTAGAAACTTGAGATCTAGCTCCTCCTTCCTCCTCCCAAGATTGCAGTTGTTGAATAGACAAAAACTGGAAATAATTGCACTGTCAAAGAGGCTAAAGCTATAGCCTGATGCTAGATGATGCAATGATGCTAAAAAATGGTGGAAACAATCACTCCAAAGTGATGGAATGATCCCTCACAGGATTTCTAGCTGAAATACTGGAAATTTCCTTCCTCCAATAGATTTACAAGACTGGACTGCGCAATTCCTGAGGGAACTGCTCCTACATATAGGTGTAGACTGATGGCCTAATTTCGGATGTCAATATGCTACTCCTAGAAGACTGATCTTGAAGCACAAGGTGAAAGGATGAACCCTCCACCGGTTTCCTAGCTGAAATGCTAGAAACAACCTCCTCCTCTCAAACCCTCAAGCAAGAATGCACAATTCTTGAATCTGAATTTGATGTAGAGAGTGGTTGAATGTGGCACCAATGCCTGATGATGAATGGATGCCCAAAGAAACCTTCCTAGAGTAGCCACTCGAAGTCCCCCGTGGGTAAGGGTGGGATTCCTGCTCGATAACACCCGTGTGCTAAACGACACTGCAGACTTAGCTAAACAACTAAAGTGTGCAAAGAAATGTCAAATGAAAAATCAAGATCTAAAATCCATATCTGAAATCTGATTTATATGGCTGCCTTCATCTTCCTTTTATGCTTTGTGAGCCTCCCCTAGCCTTGGCCCACCTCATAACTGCGTTGCACATGGGCCACTAGCCTCCATGAATATTGCATTGTCTATCCATGATCTCCATCATTTCAACATTTAGTTTCCACTCTCTCCATCATGTGTACATTTAATGCACCACTTCCTCCACCTTATGATCATTAGTGCTCTATGAGATTACTTTTATTGCTCCATGATATTCCTCATTAATGATGCATGATCTCTACTCTCCCTTCATTAATAAGTTGCTCCACTACTCCATAATGTAGATCTACTATCTAATAACCCACATACACACACAAAAAATGGATTTTATTCATCTATGGGGTTTATGGGTCCCTCCACCCTCTTATTTACTTAATTAATTAAGAAAAGTAATAACTCTAATATTCCAATTAACTAATGGAGAATTGGGAATATTTCATTCCTCCCCACCAAAATGTTTATTGTCCTCAAGCAACTGCAAAAGTATATGCTACAGCAATCCATCTCTCTCCAAATGGCATCCTCATATGGAAGGTACCTCCATCTGATACAATGTGCCATGAATGCCCAACTCCATAGCTGCCTCTCTAGAATGTCTAGAATGGCTTCCAACTGTGTAGTTAGATGCCTCTCCTCATCAATAAGTTCCCATGTGGCAACCATATGTTGTTCGAGAGCCTCCTCTCTGCATGAGACATAAGAAGTGGAGTGGTTTCTTCCCCAAGTGGAAAGTCCCAACTCATGAACTATCTCTCCAACCCATGCTACATATAGTAGTTTGCATCTCTACATGATCCCATCATTGGCCATGGTGGCCTTTCTTGCTCCAAGCATCATATCAACACTTTGCAAAGTAAGAAGTAGAGACATATGGATGGACATGTAAATTTTCAAACCATACTCTCCCAATAGTAACCACCGCATCAATGCCTCTTGCCGTCATGCCAAACCATCATTAAATAAGTATGAGAGCCATATTCTCTCAAGAGAAGCCACCGTAGCAATGCCTCTTGCTGCCACATCACATCATCATCATACCAAGTATGGTGGCCATATTCTCCCAACAGAAGTCAACGCAGTAAGGCCTCTTGTTGCCATCCTCCATCATCCTCATGCAATGTATGGGAGAAATTCAATCCATACTTTCCCAAGAGTAACCAAAGAAACAAGGATTCTTGCTTCCATATCACATCATCATAATTCAAATCATGGAGAAAAAACATATTGATTGACATGTAAAATGTCATATCATACCAATACAACCAAGCTCCATGCTGCCACATCATGTGAGTGCCATACAATGTCCCAAATAATAACACACCCATTGACATACAATATGTCATGTGATGGCTAGACTCTCTCAACAGTAACCAACACATCCATGCCTCTTGTTGTTGCATCACACAAGTGCTATGAAAGGTGTGGATCATACATATGTGAAATGTTGGGTAGTAACCATACTCAACCAAAAGCAACATGCGCATCCATGCTTCTTGCTTCCCTGTATCATAGATTTTTAAGTGGGTTGTCAACCCCTTGCTCATCATCCTCATCCATCCATCCCACAATGGGTGATGAGTCATAGCATGCTCTAACTTGGTATCCACCCATGGAAGAATAACATCCTCCTCAATCTGATAATCTTTGCACTCCATGATATGTTGAAGTGAACCCTCCTTGAGGTCTCTCCATGAGATCCTCTCATCAATGGCCCAATAGAACCCATAAGGTTCTAAATATTCTGTAGGTAGAAACTTCTCTTTGAACTATGAGATGCTCATCAAGAATACTCCATCATGATAATGGAAACTGCTATCCATCACAAGATGTCTACCATTGATCATTTGTACCTCCAGTGCTTCATGAGTGAAGCTATCCTCGGAATGCTCCAAGAATAATTGGGCCCCCAACTCATCACTGCTACTCAGTTACAGTGCTACTGATCTACATGATGGCGCATCTACTATCTCATGGCCATACACAATGTTGAACTCAAAGCTCGGCATTGTACTAATTAGGACTATGCTCATCCCTGTAGAAATTTAATAAAAAATATGTATTGTCTGGATTCTCCTCATCTAACAATAATATGCTACTATTAAATACATAATCGCTTATACAAAATCTTTGCAGAATTTGAAACACAATCGCTAATCACAATATCATGAAGAAATATCAATCACACATAACACAGATAGTTTACCCAAGGAAAGCATATAGCTAAAAACCCCATTATCTTCTATTATGTATTATATCATGGATCATGAAACAATTACATACAAAGCTCCAATCCAAGAGCTCTCAGTACAATAGAAAACTATCTCACACTGTCATACAAAAATTGGCAAGTTCCTTAGCAAATTTACTGTCTCCAGATAGCCTGCCTCCACTGTGCATTCCTAGCTGATAGAAATCCCTTAATGAATGGAATCCTATTTTCCTTGACTGTGTAATCCTCATGGGCACATCCAATGTGTGTGTGGTTGCATGCGTGAAACCAATAATGTCACAACTAATAGTCAATTGTCCCTTTCACCTACATCTCAACTGAGTCTCCACTGGATCTGACATGCATGTAGTTAATAGTAGTAAATATTCAGTTGCATGTGAGGCCACTGGTTGTGAATTAATTAATAATTAATTCACTTGATCTCTCACTAGTGTATCTTCAGTTACAACTAGCACAACTGAGTTAAACTACTTTACAACTTTCATAACTACACTTCCAACTCTGTTACAACTTTGAATCACTCAGTTAAAACTAAGTCCACTTGCATGTCCCACCAACCAACCACTCAACTTGAAAATCCTATAGCTAATTGATTTGCCACTTAAGTTAACTATTTCCAAGTGCTCATTGAGAATAGATTATTATTTATTGTCCAACTAATATTAAGGGATAATAATAGTCGACATGCAATAGACATATAATCTATAAATAGAACTTTCACATACATCTATAAATACACCTCATCTATAAATAGAATTTTCTCATGCATCTTTAAATAGACATCAACCTAAAAATAGTCCGAGGATCCATCCTAGTGTAGGTGCATAATTTTCACTAGGATCTTCTTGTTGAATCTCAACACTCCCTCTCAACAAGAAAGGGATTATCCTTCACCCTGATCCTGTCTCTATGGTATTCGAATTTGATCCTGGTGAGTGCCTTTGTCAGAATATCTACATCCTAATCTTCCGTAGGAATGTACTGAAGCAACATGATCTTCCTTTGCACACAATATCTGGGATGATGATACCGGATATTTATATGCTTAGATCGATCATGAAACACAGGATTAATTGAGATTTTAATGCAACTCTGATTATCAAAATAAATCACTATCAGATCTAAATGAGAACCAAACAAACCAACCAAGATCTTTCTCATCCATATAGCCTCACATGCATCTTGACTTTCTACCATGTATAGTTCTTCCGCTGAACTGAGTTCCAAAGATCTCTGCTTCCTGCTATACCAAGAAACAGTTGTAGATCCAATGCTAAAGATCCCCCCTAATGTGCTCTTTCTGTGTGATGGGATGCCTACCCAATTTTCATCTGTGAAGCCATGCAAATTCACCTCATCTGTTTTTCTGTACCATAAACAATAATCATATGTGCCCCTCAACTATCTTAGAACATGCTTGCATGCCTTCCAAAAGATCTTGGTAGGCTTAACCATAGCTTGACTCAGTTGGTTAACCGCATAGCAAATTTTCGGTCTCGTGTTCACTAGATACATTAGCGAATCCACTAACTATCGATAGAAAGTAGCATCCACTAACTGTCGTTAGAAAGTAGCATCCACTAATTATCGATAGAAAGTAGAATCCACTACCTCTCCATAAGTAACATCCTCTTTCCTCCAGTTTCCTGGAAGAGGAGTATCCATGGGTTTGTAGCCCTCCATGTGAAACTTACCCAGTATCTCCCTTGCATACTTGCCTTGAGACAGAAAATTTCACCATTTCACTGCCATATTTCGAATCCAAGGAAATAATGAAGGAGGCCCATATCCTTCATCTTGAACTCCTTTGCAAGGTCCTCCTTGCATGAGTGTAGCATTTTCTCATCACCAGTCAATATTAAATCATCAACATAAATAAAAATGATTAAAATCTTACCATCCACCACAATTTGGTATAGGTTTGCATCTGCTTAACTTTTGGTGAAGCCCAGTCCAGTGAAATAACTGTCTATTCGAGTATACCAAGCACGAGGTGCTTTCTTTAGCCCATACAACGCTCTTTTGATTCGGCACACATGTGACTCATTGTTGAAGATATCAAATTCTTCAGCCTGCTCTATGTACACCTCTTCCTCAATGATCCCATTGAGAAATGCAGCTTCACATCCATCTGATGAATGTGCCAACCCATATGCGCTGAGAGAGAAAGGATGGTCCTTATAGAAGAATACCTTGCAACAGGTGCAAAGGTTTCTTCATGATCTATCCCCTCGATCTATCAGAAGCCCTGAGCCACAAATTTGGCCTTGTATTTCTCAACACTCCCATCAGCAGCTTGCTTTACCTTGTAGATCCATCTCGAACCTACCACTGATTTATCAACCAACCTTGGAACAATTTCCCAAGCATTGTTTTTGACAATGGAGTCATACTCCTCCACCATTGCATCTACCCATGTGGGCTCCTGCTCTACTTCCTGAAAGGAAGATGGCTCAGTCACAATACATTTTCTCATGAGAGCCATGTATCCAGTAAATCGGTCAGGAGACTATCTTTTTCTGCACTATGAAGTAAGGGCTCCTACATTCTGTGCAACATCAAGTCTCAACCTATCAGCTTCTGTGGTACGCCTTCTGCCAATTCTGATGGTTGGCTTTGCGTGAGTGCACTCCTCCGCTCCATGAACCTCCTCCTGTGGCTGATCCACATCTATAGACTCATCTTTGGGAACCAACAGTTCCTCCTCCACATGCAAGTCCAGCACCCTCTCAAGTGACAACCGCATGGCTTTCCCCTCATCGAATTTTATAGCGCTTCGCACCACAGTCATTCGACTGTTTGGAAAATACACACGATAATTATGGGGTGTTTCTGTGCACCCCACAAATATCCCAACTTCAGTAGTCGACTCTAGCTTCTTCTTGGCGTCCTTGGTCACATGCACATAAATAGATGAGCCAAAAATCTTAAAGTGTGAAACATCCGATTTCTTATCAGTGAAAGCTTCTTCAGGTGTACTCATGCCAAGTACTCCATGAGGACAATGGTTTTGCACATAAACCACGGTGTTGCATGATTCCACCCACAAATGCATTGGTAGGCCCTGATCAAGCAACATCACTCATGCTGCACCCACTATCTTTCTATTCTTCCTCTCTGCGACCCCATTTTGCTATGGGTTATGAGGCGCTATGAGTTCTCTTCGAATCCCTTCTTTGTTGCAGATTCCAGAAGTTCTTGAATTCGTTAGATATGTATTCTCCACCATTATCACTCCTCAAAGCCTTCACTTGCTTCCCTGACTCTTTCTCCACCAATGCCTTAAACTCACAAAACTTTGAGAATGTTTGGTCCTTCTTCTGCATGAAGAAGATCCAACATTTACGAGAAAATTCATCAACAAAAATAACATATTACTTATGTTTTTCTGTTGAAGCAACTGAGAACGGTCCACACACTTTTGTGTGAACTCTCTTAAGGATCCCCAAAGCACGGTTCTCCTTTTCTTGAAAGGTGGACTTTGCATACTTCCCCATGGTGAAACCCTTGCATTGATCTAGCTGAGAAAGTGTTCCCACTAGAAGTCTAGTAGATATGTGCTGCATGACTTTCAAGGCTCCATGATGAAGATGGCGCAATTGCATGTGCCATAATTCGCCCTCATCCCAGCTCACCACTTCTTTCGCCTTGCCCATCATGGCAGCGCAACCATCTACCTCTAGCTTTTAGATATTCTTAACTCGAATCCTTATCCTCTTGGCTTGACCCGTTATTTTATGTCGTAGGAAAGCTTTTCCATTGCTGAAAACAACGTCATAGCCTCTGTCCTCCAACATTGCGATTGAGACCAAATTTTTCTTCAGACCCGGAACATGCATAACATATTTCAATTGAAATGTTTTACCTGACTCCCTTTGAAAGGTAATGGTACCAATGCTAGTCGCACTGTATCATCCATCGTCGCCCATCTCTATATGCATTTGGAGACCTTTCTCCTCCAAGTCACTGAAAAGTTCCTCATCTCCCATCATGTGAAAGGAAGTGCCACTATCCAAATACCACACCGATCCCAATGCACTTGACACCATACATGCGATCAAGGAGAATTCAAGTTCAAATTGTGAGGCAAGGGCCTCACCAGCTGCAGCTCCAACAACCTTCTTCTTCTTCTTCTTTTGCGGATAGTTAGTAGCGAGATGCCAATGTTCGTGACAGTTTTAACACTTCACCTTGGACATATCTAGATTCTTGCCTTTAGACTCAGATTTAGAATGGAAATTCTTCCCCTTCCCCTTATTTGCCTTGGCAGCCAAAGCACAATCCTCTTCATCATCATGCTTTTATGAAGGGCCATCTCTGGTGTTCCTCTTGAACTCCTCCTGCACCAGATCTGACCACAGTCGTTCCCAATCTAGAAATTTTTCCCATCCGTTGAAAAAGTATTCATAACTATGCCAACTCTTAGGAAGTCCCAAGAGAGCCAAGCTCGCCAAATCATCATCAACAACAGTTATTCCCACACTCCCCAGTTCATCCTGACATTGGACAAACTTTGTGAGATACTTTGGAATGTTGTCGCCCTTTTCCATCTTGATCTTCCTGAGTTTATCTTTGGGCGCCAATTTCCTATGGTCGTTGTTGCTTTAGAAAAGATCCGTCAAAGCCTTCCACATAGCATATGGTGTGGCTTTCCCATGGAGGCTTGAGACAATGTGGTCTCGTACTCCCTCCAACAAAATCCTCCTTGCCTTTGCTACTTTCTTTTGCCGTGCATCAATATTGGCAACATCTGACGAAGCAGGCTTAGGAACATCATTGTCAATGAATTCCTTCAAGCCATTATCTTTGAGCACCGCCTCCATCCTGTCCTTCCAAGAAATTTAGTTTGAGCTTCCCTTGAGTGCATACTCTAGCTGCAAGCCCTTGAAATCCATTTTTATCTTGAATCAGTTGTAGTACCAAGAAAGTCTTTCTGCAAATTCAAATTCTTTCCACCAACAAACTCAGCTCCTGCTTCAAAATTTAAATTTCCTTTTCTCTGATACCATATAGAAATTTAACACAAAATATGTATTTCCTAGGTTCTCTTGATCTAACAATAATATGCTACTATTAAATATAGAATATCTTCTACAAAATATTTGCGGAATTTGAAACACAATCGCCAATCACAATATCATGAAGAAAGATCAATCACACATAACATTGATAATTTACCCGGGGAAAGCATATAGCTAAAAACCCCACTATCTTCTATTATGTGTTATATCATGGATCATGAAACAATTACATACAAAGCTCCAATCCAAGAGCTCTCAGTGCAATAGCAAACTATCTCACACTATCATAAAAAAATTGGCAAGTTCCTTAGCCAATTTACTGTCTCCAGACAAGCTGCCTCCACTGCGCAATCCTATTTGATATCAATTCGTGAATGAATGGAATCATGCTTGCCTTGACTGCAAAATCCTCATGGGCACATCCAATGTGTGTGTGGTTGCATGTGTGCAACCGATAATGTCACAACTGATAGTCAAATGTCCCTTTCACCTACATCTCAACTGGGTCTCCACTAGATCTGACATGCATGTAGTTAATACTAGTAAATCTTTAGTTGCATGTGAGGCCACTGATTGTGAATTAATTAATAACTAATTCGCTTGATCTCTCACTAGTGTATCTTCAGTTACAACTAGCACAACTGAGTTTAACTCACTTGAACCAGTTAAACTACTTTACAACTTTCATAACTACACTTCCTACTCTGTTACAACTTCAAATCACTCAGTTACAACTAATTCCACTTGCATGTCCCACCAACAAACCACTCAACTCGAAATTCCTATAGCTAACTGATTTTCCACTTTAGTTAACTACTTCCAAGTGCTCATTGAGAATAGATTATTTTTTATTGTCCAACTAATATTAAGGGATAATAATAGACGACATGCATCTATAAATAGACATGCAATATATAAATAGAACTTGCACATACATCTATAAATATACCTCATCTATAAATATAATTTTCTCATGCATCTATAAATAGACATCCACCTAAAAATAGCCTAAGGCTTCATCCTAGTGTAGGTGCATAATTTTCACTAGGATCTTCTTGTTGAATCTCAACAATCCCATCCTCCAAAAATCCACACTTCAACACAAAGTGTTGTGTGTAGCTCAACAATGTAAAATTTGGATGGCTATACATCTCCTCCTTGAGCAAGTCAAGGGTCCTCTGCGCAATGATAGTTTTCTGCTCCAAATCAGCAAGGTGCTCTAATCCTTGGTTATGCAATTACCCTGATGGCATGTCCCCATAAATCTCAAGTCGAGGTACTAAAATAATATGGGATGGGAATGTTTGAAAACCTTGGATAAGCTGATACTTGGGAACATCATGTTCAGCTACAAGGGTTCGTCCAATTGTTGCAATGGATTCTCCAACTATTGCTAATGGTGATGGTTGCTCTAATTTTGTACCAATGCTGGTATCTGCCTCCTCCTCCTCATGCATCTCCTAAATCATGCATGGGACCCTCCATGTCAAGTTCTCAATATCATCTTGCAAATATGCAAGTGCTCCTTCACCTAATGCAAGTACTTCTGCAACTGGTGGTGGTGGTAGTTGCTCCCTTTCTAGATTGATAATTCTGACATCTTATTTTGGCTCCTCATGTACTTTCTCAACAATGTGGGAAAATTTCTCTATGGAAAGTGTCTCTGATTTTCTTCTATCAAACTTCTTTATAACCCTTTGAGTGAAATATGCATAAGAAGTCACTCTTGCATGTTTCAAATGAATGAACCACCAATCCTTTGCTTCACGCTCAAGGTGCAGCACTGCAATCTCAAGAACTTCTCTTTCCGCTTCTGGATGTAGTAGGAAGAATGCATCTAAATTCTTCCTCCAAGCCTTTGATGTGATTGTGGATGACCCATCAAATGTAGGCAAGAATAATCTATTATGTATGTTCCTCTTTCTACTGCGGGATCTCCGTTCTTCCTTGAGATGGAAAAACTGTTAGAGTGTTAGATTATCCTTGAATTCTCTTGTTTGAGATTTGTACTCTGCAAGATAATTACTTAGATTCTCATGCTCCAAGTTTCCTCCATCTCCATGCCATTCACCTTCCTCTTCAAAGAAAGTGGACACAGTAGATTGTTATGGAGCTCTTTTCTTTGCCAGTTGTTTATGTTGCTGATAGGAAGTGCTTGGACCTTCCTCATTTTGAAATCTTCTTGAGGTCTCTTTTCTCCTCTCCCTTCTCATTTGTTTGACTTCCTTGGAGAGATACTACATTGATCTAAAGAGAAGAGTGGAAAAAATTAATCCCTCTACCTTTATAGATCTCTACTTTCTGCTTCTTCTTTTGATGTCATAAGATGTAGTGCCCACAAGTTGAGCCAAAGATCATGCTCTGATACCACTGTAATATCCCAAAATGGGAAATATAGGAATATATAAACACAATAACTGGAAACTACAACAATGTACACATAAGATATAAACACCATTCAAATAGATAGAATTTCTGAGCCATTTTATTATTATGAGGTGAAAATACAAGTACAACAGTGCTCAAAATTATAAGCACGCAAGCCAAACAAGAAGGCTAGAGTGACCCTGAAGTCCTCTCAAAGAATGCACTGCGTAACTGTTGGACTACGAGAGGCCATATTGCGCTGTCCCTTCTGCAAATGTTGGAAATATATCTGCTAGCTGAGAGGGAATGTGTATATCTGGCTATTCCAGAGCTCAGATGATGTCAGGATTTCAAATCTGAGCTCTATAATGAAAACCCAAAATAACCCAAAAAGGATTTCCAGATCTAACAACTTTGGAAAATCACCCTCCTAGGGCTTGCACTATATGACTGTTGGGTATGCAGATTTACTACATGAAATGAAGATAATATGGTTTCAATGATATACAATCAGCTCAATCCAAGAAGGTCTGATCCCTCCTCTAGATCTCCAAGCTAGAAGCTTGAGATCTAGCTCCTCCTTCCTCCTCCCATGATTGCAGTTGCTGAATACACAACAACTGGAAATAACTACGCTATCAAGGAGGTTGAAGCTATAGCCTGATTATAGATGATGTAATTTTTCTCAATAATTGTGGAAACAATCACTCCAAAGTGAGGGGATGATCCCTCACAGGATTTACAACTGAAATACCAGAAAATTCCTTCCTCCAATAGATCTACAGGGCTAGATTGTGTAATTCTTGAGGGAACTATTGTTGCATGGAGGTGTAGACTAATGGCCTGATGCCAGATGTCAATATGCTACTCCTATAAGACTGATCTTGAAGCACAATGTTAAAGGATGAACCCTCCACCGGTTTCCTAGCTGAAATGCTAGAAAAAACCTCCTCCTCTCAATCCCTCAAGCAGGAATGCATAATTCCTGAATCTGAATGTGTTGTAGAGAGGGGATGAATGTGGAACTAATGCATGATGATGAATGGCTGCTCAAAGAAACCTTCCCATAGTAGGCACTCGAAGTCCCCCGTGGGTAAGGGTGGGATTCCCACTCGGGAACACCTGTGCGCTAAACATCCCTGCAGACTTAGCTAAACAGCTAAAGTGTGCAAAGAAATGTCAAATGACAAATCAAGATCTAAATTCCAAATCTGAAATCTGAGTTCTATGACTGCCTTCGTCTTCCTTTTATGCTTTGTGAGCCTCCCCTAGCCTTAGCCCGCCTCATAATTGCACTGCACATGTGGCCACTAGCCTCCATGAAGACTGCATTGTCTCTCTATGATCTCCATAATCTTTGCATTTAGTTTCCATTCTCCCCATCATGTATGCATTTAATGCATCCCTTCCTCCACCATCTCATCATTAGTGCTCTGTGATCTTACTTTTATTGCTTCATGATCTTCCTCATTAATGATGCATGATCTCCACTCTCCCTTCATTAATAAGTTGTTCCACTAATCCATAGTGTAGATCTACTATATAATAATCCACATACACATACCAAAAGTGGACATTATTCATCTATGGCATGTATGGGTCCCTCCACCCTCTTATTTACTTAATTAATTAAGAAAAGTAATAACTCTAATATTCCAATTAACTGATGGAAAATTGAGAATATTACATAATGTGAATGTGTGTCTCCTAAAAATTATTTAGGAACACAAAAAATGTATTGATGTTAAAAGTACCTACTATGTTATAGTCAGGTGGCTCATGAATAAGCTTTTCATATTGAAATTTTGTTCAAACACAATTTTCTAAGGTAGAATAATAAGTTGTTATTCAATTGAAAATATGGTCATCATACTCCTTGGAAAATATCTACAGAAATATGGGAAAATGTAGGATATACAAAATATGCTTCGACTAATATTATGTCAACAATATACGATTGATGGTTATTCAAATGGTTAGTTCCATAGTTACACACATCACATTTAAGTTTGATCACTAGGATGAACTATTGTAAATGGGTCATCTACTACCACTGATAAGACATGCTCTACATCTAACTCCATATTTGTATAAGTACAATGGATTTGTAATTCCCTACCAAATATAATGTGTCTCTCCTTCCCCAAAAACCCAACCAGCTATAGTGTGATTGTATAGAAGGTACCAATCTAGCGAGTAAAAGAAAAGTGAAGTCACTAAGCCTAAGAAGTAAATATTCAATTCACATCATTCTTCAATATACCAAACCCTTTAATAATCACCAATAGAAAGTTAGATATCACAACAACCATACAAAATTAAGGGGTAAAACATGTTTTCCTCTGGTTTTAAGTTTTCCTTTTATAAGTTTTGTTGCTAAGCCGCTTGTCCAACTCATGCAAAAATATAATTTACAAGATTATTAATTACTTGTTATTCACTTATCTATGTGTCACTCACATGTAAAAATGCACAAATAATTACTTATTTAAAAATAAAAAATAATAATTTATCCTAACTTTACTCTCACATTTAGGTCACCTCCCAAAATTTCCCTCCCAGGAACATATAAAAAAATATTTTTCCTTCCCATTAGTGGCTTCCAAAATTATCCCTTCTAGTGGATTTAAAATTCTATCTATCGACGCTTTGTGAAATTGACGTATCAATGCTTTGTGAAATCCATGTATATGTGCTTTTTTTTCATTGCATCGACAAAACTTAGAAACATATCTTATCAACACTTGTGAAAAACACCTCTTTTTGATGCTTTATGAAAAACCCCCTTTTCAATGCTTGAGTGCTCTTTCAAAACTCAATTAAACCATCAACATACTCTAAAAGAGTTTACCTCTCATTTCATCACTCTAAGAAATTGTCTAGTGCTAATGACTTTTATTTATTTATTTTTTCTCCATCGATACTACTTTTTCCCAATTCAAAATTGTGGTTTTAGGACTTAGAATCTTTTGGGTTTTTCTTATGGTTAAATATATTGGCTAAGTTATATGAAAAACATAAAATCATCCAAAAAAACCATCTTAAATATCATTAATGAAATAAGAACAAAGTGGTACCCAAAATTTCATAATATTAGGATTGGTTGTGTACTCAATACCATGGAATTCCTTCTTGAGTGTTTTGATTTTAAATATTATTAATGAAATAAGAACAAAGTGGTACCTAAAATTTCATAATTTTAGGATTGGTTGTGTACTCAGTACCATGGAATTCTTTCTTGAGTATTTTGATTTTATAGGAGAAGGTTCAAGAATAATGGTTAAATAAACTATAATAACAAGTAAAATGTCTAAATATTCCAATAAAAATTGTCTTGCAGTAATCTGAAAGAAACATAATTTAATGACAACTTTTAACAAATTTAGATCAATCTCTTTATGTAATTGTACTACAAAATAATTTCCAATTCAATAGTAAGAAGACTGAAAAAGGTGTTGTCAAGGAAATTTTTTGATGAACGATTCTGGTTTTTAGAAGGAACACAAGTAAATGGGGTTGTATGAATTGTGTAGGAAGGATTTCACTCAATCATACATACGAAAAAATAATAAATGGTGGTCAAAGTGAACCTCTCCACAGTATAAGACATGGTAAGTTCACTTTGTCTCGTGCTTATTTTTATTCATCTAGGTTTCAATTCTCAGTTTTTAGTATGTATTAAGAATTGCATTACATCAACATGCTTTAATTATTGGAGAAAACTCTCTCTTCTTCAAGCTAGGAAGAGGGTGAATACATGGATGTCCTTTATACCCACTCCTTTTCTTTTTAATTCTTGAGGGACTCAGCGAGCTATGAAAGGAAGCTACACAATGATGGTATTTTTAAAGGAGTGACAATTGGACAATCTTGTAATATTATTCATTTATTTTTTGTTGATGACATAATTTTAATATATGACGGCTCCATAAATGGTTATTAAGAAGGTTAAAGATATCATGGACTTATCTTGTAGAGAAACAACAATGAAAATAAATTTAGAAGAAACAATAAATTCATTATGGGGTAAACCCGAGTAAGAAATGAACTACATGACACAAATGCTTCTGTTCAAATTAATTTATCTTGACATGGGATTGAAGTATTTGGGGTTACATTTGAATCCAATAATATAATAAAAATGTTATTGGAAATGGTTAATGGATAAGGTTAAAAAGAAAATAAATGCAAGTTATTTGTCAAGGTTGTCTTGGAAGCAATGCCTATATTCTAAATGTTAATGGAATGGATCCCAAAATGAGTTTTGGAAGTCATTATAAAGATATGCTATAGACTTATATGGTCTAGAGATTATGGGAGAAAAATGTTTTCTCTCTCTTCATGGAAGAAGCTATCACTTCCAAAAGAAAATAGAGGATAGGGCTCAAAGAATTCATTCATCCTATAAAAAGAAATTGCAAACAAAAATGTGTAAATATCAATTCAAGGATTTCACCTATGGGTTTAGGTAATTAAATCTAAATATATTAGATTAGACATGGTCGAGGAATGGGCTAGGAAACTGCTAAAGCAAGTTGAAAATGGTTCAATGATGTGGAAAGAAATAACCTTTACTTCCAAAATTGTGGGAAATTGGTTGATATGGAAAGTTGGTAAGGGAGATAGAGTATGGATTGGGGTTGATCCATAGGTAGGTAATATAGGATTAAGACATAAATGATCCCCACATTTTATTTTAGAACTAAAAGGCAAATGGTACTATATCTTAATATAGTTGGTAAACTAATATAAAATAATCTTTTTGAACCAAAATTAGATAACATGGAAGGAATTAGGAATTGGAGGATCTTTCAATAGAATTGTATAGATACATAGTATATTTAAAAGACAACACTCTCAGAATTAGAGAGCAGAATGATCAATTGGTATAGCGCTTAAACCAATAAGGGAATTATGTGCCAAATTAGGATATAAAGCACTTGAAAAGGAGGGAAGGAAGGAACAACATGTATGGTGGTGTAAAATCTTGTGGAAACTAAAAAATGAAACTACGATACAACCAAATATTATAATAATAAAGTAAAATAAAATAAAAAAAATTAAGTGGATGATCTTAAACAATAGGGCACCCACATGGTACATACTACATAAAAGGACATTTGTTAGGACATTTGTTGGACCTAGTTGGTGCATCTTATGTCAAAAATGAGAAGAAACAGATGCTCATATCATAAGGACATGGTATTTTACTAAGGAAGTATGGAAGGAAGTGGAAAAGATGATAGAGTATCAAAATATTAGGGTAGGTGATGACGTTGAAGAGGCCTTAAAGTTATGGTATGCTAACAAAAATACAAATTAGATCAAAGATCCTCCCCTACACATTGCATGGGGAGATTAATGGCTAGGAATTTGAAATTATTTGAAGGAAAAGTGATCATAACCTTAAAATGTGCTACCCATGTTTTAAACATCTTAAACACATTCACACAATCTTAGGAGAAACAAGCAACACACTATCATGCAGAAGATGCAATATATATAAACACTCCTTGGGTGTACATTTCTAAGGCCAGTCAAGTGACCCATCCCAAGGGTTGAATAAGAGGACTTTTCTATAAATCCCAAAATCATATCATTAAATTCAAAGCCAAAAATGGTTAGGAATCCAATAATCTATGTGTGTTGATAGCTCATAAACTATTTTTAAAACTAGCCCAAGAATCAATAATCTCTCATATTCAATGGATATGCAAGGAAATCATTTTTTTTTTTTTTTTTTTATGTAAACCCATGTTAGTAAAATATTATACTCGCTAGTTTAAAATTTCTCACATGTATATGTTTTTCGCACATTTATAGGGATATGAACATGATGTTGAATGAATTGTTTAAAGAAAAAAGAAAAAAAGAAAAAAAACTAGATTAGATACTTAGATGGTATTATTTCAACACAAAGGCAATATCTCTCATTATACACATAAACCTTACATACAAATATATTTAATTTAATTTTAATTTCTTATATAAATTTGTGAATTGTTATTGTAAATTATATATATATATTTCCTAATTTTTTTAAATTTATATATTCTTAAACTTAATTTTAATATTTAAAATAAGATAATTTTATTGATAATTTAATTAGTTTTTAGTTTAATTAATATTTATTTTATTTTATTTTATTTTTAATTAAAATAATTAAAATGAAAATGAAAATAAATGTCAACTTAAAAAAAATATGATCAAACTCTTTTACAATTCATTTTAATAAATAAATCATATTAATTTAATTGAAAACGGTTATTTAAAAAATAAATGAGATAATTTAGAAAAAAAAATTCAAAGAATAATATTACTCACAAAAGCCTTACATTTTGATTTGGAGATGAAGAAAGTAACTATTAGATAGGTTAAGAGTGGCTATTAAATAGGCTAAGGGATTAGCCTCGAGGGTCAACTCAATTGGTCGAGTTCCCATCGTTAAAGCACATTTTTTATTGAGAGGTCATGTGTGCAATTATCTTGATACTCTTGGGGTTAGGATTTGTAGTTGAGAAGACAGGAAGTGATCCCTTCGGGTGAATCTACCTAGTACAAATATTCTGTGAATATAACAATCACTGATCTCTGGGCTCTATGTACAACATAAAAAAAGGCTAAGAGAAAATCTAATTACTTTCAAGGATACCCCTTATGATATGAAAATGAAAGTATTTTTACTTCTATTCAAAGTATTCATTTCCATTAAATTAAGTGTGCAAAGTGTTTGTAAGGTCTTGCAAGTAAAACAAAGTGTTCTTGGTAATTTTTTATGAGTTTAAGTGTGAGGGAATGTTAATTAAATTTTTTGTTTAACAACTTGAATCTGAAATACACAGCAGAATAACTTCACCATAAACACACAGCAACATGATGAGGCAGTTCACCCCTCCTGGGCTACATCTGCCGAGTCCAAGGCTCCCAATGGGTATGTCCTTGATATATTATGATGCTCAAATTAGTTTTACAGTGAAAAATAAGCCTAAACAGGCTGAAATAGCTGTGGAAATGAATTCAAAAGACATAACTAAGCTAAGTATGACTTTTATTTCACCTAAAACAGTGAAGTGTAGCCCAATGCAACTCCATTTCCCTCATGGCCCTAATGGCTCTCCAAGCTTCCCTAAAGAAAAAATGGCTAAAATACACTTTTGTTGGCTTTGAAACCTATTCCAATGGCTCCGGAATGCTCAAAATAGTCGAAATTGACTAAAATTTTGTCTAATTTGGTCGAATATGGTGAAAGTTATGATCCAAATTGTATTTTGCCTAGTGTCAAGTAAAAATCCCACTAAAATCGCGCTAACTGGAGATATCTGGAGTTAAATTTAGTGAACAACGCCAAATTTGGGTGTGATCCTCTAATTTTGGCGGACCCGCTGGTGGTTACAATAAATGTCAGGCGGGGTAGTCACATGACTCACCCTTGCCAGAACCGTCGAAACCAACAGCTAACGGTTTTTAAAACCGTGACATAAAACATTGATAAGTGCTGGCCACATGGGGCCCGAAACTACTGCCGTCATAACCGCCAGATGGTTGGATCCTAGTCCCGAGACCTAGGACATATGGTATGGGGGCTGGCCCCCTTTAAATTCCGCCGGAAAACTGTTAACACCTAGTTCTGCGTTGAAGGTCATATGGATAGGGCCAAATTCATAAGGGTTTAACCCACTTCTGCCCAATTGTTCAACACTCAATCGTCGACCCAACTGTTGACCCATCCGCGTGCAGGTCAGGTCGACCTCCGCCCATACTCTGTTCACGTTCAACTCTGCACGAGCCCGCAACAAGGTGACCCGTGAACATTTGGGTCGGGTCGTGCCCGACTGACCTGAATGCGTTCAGCTCGGGTCGGGATGCCCACAACATAATAATTTTTTTAACAGTCATAAACCTTTGGCCTGGGGCCACATGGTAGCCTTCGAGCAGGCCATGTGGCACCCTTTGATAGGCCACCAAAATACCTTTAAAAAATGAAATTTTGCCATAATTTTTTTTTCTGAAGATGACAAAATTTTTTGAGTTCAAAGGTCATGTTTTGAAGGTTATTAGGTGTTTTAAAACTTCAATATATTCCTCATACGACATCAGATTTGGGTCCCGTTCACGGCGCCAAAGTCACAACGACAAGGCCTATCTGGTCGTTCAGTTTGCAACCAATTTTTAGTAGTTCCAAGTTTGAGCATTGTTTTCCTCTTGGACATGATCACCTGATCACACCTCCCCATTGGGAAGCTTTTTGACCCCAAAAGCCTTCAATTACCTGTTAAGAAGATGAGGGTACAGGTCCCTCACCTTTTCCACCTCAATCCACTTTTCCTTACTCGGTTTGTTGCCTTTAAGACCAACCCGAACATAATCAACATTTCCCCTCCTCAAAGTGTGTGTCCTTCTGTCAAGGATAGCATCCTCTTTCAACTCATCCAAAAATTCTGGCGAGAAATCCTCTATGGATGGTAGCTAAATGTCACTTTCATAATCAACAATTAAAGGAGGTTCATACAAACGTAAATTTTCCACATTCACAACGGAATACATTTGCATATATGAAGGCAAATCTAGTTGAAAAGCATTATTTCCAACTTGTTTAAGGATCTTGAATGGACCATAATGAATAGGCTTCAGCTTTTTACCTTCTCCTTGTATTATTTCCTTACTAATATGCAGCCATACCTCATCCCCTTCTTGAAACTTATGATCAACTCTGTGTTTATCATGCCTCTCCTTGTACTTGCCTTGAATTTTTTCAAGCTGTTCTTGAACTTGTTGATGTATGAGTTGAATTATTTCAATGAACATGCGAGCTTTGTTAATCTCGCTATGCCCATCAATGGCCACATCCTTCTCAAGAATGAAATCTAAAGGTGACTTAGGCAAATACCCAAAACAAGCTTCAAAAGGTGAATTATTTGTAGAAGAGTGCTTGGCCCGGTTGTAAGCATGTTGAATGTAATGCAATTGCTCATCCCAAAGCTTGGGATGCTTGCTGCAATAACCTCTCAAAATATGTACAATGGTTCTGTTCACTACCTCTGTTTGGCCATCTGTTTGTGGATGGAAAACAGTACTCTTCTTCAACTTGGTGTCCATCATCTTCCATAGATTGGACTAAAAATTCCCAACAAATCTGGAATCCCTGTCACTAATAATAGAAGTAGGCAAGCCATAATGAACCCATACATGTTGAAAATATAAATCAGCAGTTTGCTCAACAGTTATAGATTTCTTACATGGCATAAGAGTACACATCTTGCTGAATCAATCAACTACTACATAAATATAATCATGTTGCTTTCTAGATAATGATAGACCTCCAACTAAATCCATAGAAACACTTTCCCATGGTCTAGAAGGTACCGACAATGGTGTATATAAACCAAGATTCCTATTTCTAGGCTTGCTTGTAGCACATAATGAACATCCTCTAATGAAACGTGAAACATTATCTACCATGCGAGGCTAATAACAATACCTCTGTAAATGTGCCACCGTTTTTCTTACGCCGAAATGTCTAGCAATAAGAGAAGAAAGAGCTTCTCTCATGATGCTTAGTCTCTCCCCCTGTGGTATACATAACTTGCCCATATGAAATAGCAAATTATTATGCAAATGATAATCATTCTCCTCAACATGATTCCCTTCACTCAAGTTAACATACGCATCCTTAAAATCAACATCTGATGCATACTGTTCTATGTATCTCTCATGTACAATAGAATCATTCTTAAGTAAAGTAGTAGCACTAATAATAGGCCTTGAAATCATATCAACAAATTTATTGTAAATACCTTTCTTGTACCTTATTACCAAGTGAAATTGTTGTAGGAAACCCATCCATCTAAAATGTTGTGGCTGCTGCAATTTAATTTGTGACTGCAAGTACTGTAAAGGATGATGGTCGGTATGAACAACTGTTTCTTTTCCCATCAAATAGTGTTTCCACTTTTTGACGCTTTGTACCAACCAATACAACTCCTTATCATATGTAGGATAATTCACAACAGCACCATTAAATTCCTCATAATGAAATTTGATAGGCTTACCATGCTGTAAGAGAACTACACCCATGGCTTAATCACTAGCATCAGTCTGAATCTCGAATGGCTGTCTCAAGTCCGGTAATGCAAGGACTGGAGCTGAACATATCTTCTCTTTCAAAGACTCAAAATATTTATGTTGCTTTCCTCCCCATTAGAAAGCATGCTTCACACTTGTCACTGCATGCATAGGAGTTGCTATGGCAGAGAAGTTACAAATAAACTTCCTCCAATACTGAGCTACACCCAAAAAACTTCTTACCTCTGTAATGGATTTGGGAGTAGGCCAATTCACAATGGCTTCTACCTTAGAAGGATCATTTCTCAAAGCACCTTCTCCTACTATGTGTCCCAAATAAACCAAAGAAGTCTTTCCAAATTCACACTTTGACATTTTAAGAAACAACTGGTTTTTCTTCAAAATATCAAGTACTTTCTTAACATGAATGACATGCTCTTCTCTAGTCTTGCTGAAAATTAAGATGTCATCTAAGTAGACAATAACGAAAACATCAAGAAAAGGACGTAATACATCATCCATTACCCGCATGAAAGTTGCAGGTGCATTGCATAAACTAAACGGCATAACGAGCCACTCAAAGAGTCCTTACTTGGTTTTAAATGTTATCTTCCAAATGTCACTTTCTGCAATTATAACTTGATGATAACCACTATGTAAGTCTAACTTAGTGAAATATTTAGCATCTTTCAGCTGATCTAACAAATCATCTATCCTTGGGAGTGGGTAACGATTCTTTACCGTTATCTTGTTCAATGCCCTGAAGTCCACACACATGCGCCAAGTTCAATCTTTCTTTGGAATCAACACTATCGGTGACCCACATGGAGAAGTGCTTGGTCTTATGAATCCTTTGTCCAACAAGTCTTTAATTTGCCTCTTGATTTCAGCATTCTCCATAATAGACATGCGGTACATGCCTATGTTAGGAAGAGGACATCCAAATCCCAATGGGCATGTCCTTAATATATTATGATGCTCAAATTGGTTTTACAGTGAAAAAGAAGCCTAAACAGGCTGAAACAACTGTGGAAATGAATTCAAAAGATAGAAATAAGCTAAGTATGGCTTTTATTTCACCTAAAACAGTGAAGTGTAGCCCAATGTAGCTCCATTTCCCTCATGGCTGTGATGGCTCTCTAAGCTTCCCTAAAGAAAAAATGGTTGAAAGACACCTCTGTTGGCTCTGAAACCTATTCCAATGGCTCCAGAAATCTTAGAATAGTCGAAATTGACTAAAATTTTGTCTAATTTGGTCGAATATGGTGAAAGTTATGATCCAAACTATATTTTTCCTAGTGTCAAGTAAAAATCCCACTAAAATCGGGCTAACAAGAGATATCTGGAGTTAAATTTAGTGAACAACGCCAAATTTTGGCGCGCTCCTCCAATTTCGGTGGACCTACTGGTGGTTACAATAAATGTCAGGTGGAGTTTTCACACGACTCAGCCCCGTTGGAACCGTCGGAACCAACAGCTAACAGTTTTTAAAACAGTGACATAAAATGTTGATAAGTGTTGGCCACATGGGACTCGAAACCACCGCCGTCATAACCACCAAATGGTTGGCTCCTGGTCCCGAGACCTGGGACATATGGTATGGGGGCTGGCCCCCTTTAAACTCCATAGGAAAATTGTTAACACCCAGTTCTGCGTTGGAGGTCATATGGATAGGGCCAGATTCATAAGGGCTTAAGCCACTTCCGCCCAACTGTTCAAAACTCAATCGTCGACTTGATTGTTGACCCATCCGCGTGCAGGTCGAGTCGACCTCCACCCATACTCCGTTCACGTTTAGCTCTACACAAGCCCGCTACAAGGTGAACCATGAACGTTCGGGTTGGGTCGTGCCCGACTGACTCGAATGCGTTCAGCTCGGGTCAGGCTGCCCACAACATAATAATTTTTTTAACAGTCATAAACCTTTGGCCTGGGGCCACGTGGTAGCCTCCGGGAAGGCCACGTGGCACCCTCTGATAGGCCACCTAAATACCTTTAAAAAATGAAATGTTGCCATAATTTTTTTTTCTGAAGATGACAAAATTTTTTGAGTTCAAAGGTCCTGTTTTGAAGGTTATTGGGCATTTTAAAACTTCAATATCTTCCTCATACGACATCGGATTTGGGTCCCGTTCACGGTGCCAGAATCGCAGCGACGAGGCCTATCCGTTCGTTAAGTTTGCAACCAATCTTGAGCAGTTCCAATTTTGAGCATTTTTTTTCCTCTTGGACATGATCATGTGATCACCTTATAAGTAAAGAAAGAAAAACCTATTATATGAAAAATGCAATCGAAACATTGTGTGAGAGAGATTTATAAATTGAAATAACAAATCCATGCATGTGATTTGTTTTTATTTTTTTAAGTGGAAAGACCTCTGATTAGCTTTTTATACCCAACGTTTTGGACTTCAATGTGAGTCCATCTTCAACGGATTGCAATACACAATGAATAGTTTTAACACAAATATAGAGTTATAAATATTTGATGAGTTATATTTTTGGATTAATTTATTAGGTCCAGCTTATGATATGTGAATACATTAATACTGAGGACATTTTATTATTTTAAATTTTTTATTAATTAATAGTTTTTTATTTACTTAGTAGAGGTCTCGAGGTGTTACCTAGTTTACGGTCATCATCTCTATTCATGGTGTTTGATACTTTTTCAATATTTATAGCTTATTTGACTCTTATTTTTAAATAATTATCTTCTCTTTGGATAAGTTTGGCATTCTCCATGCAGGTGTAATGAGAGTATGAGCAAGCATGTTCCACTAGGGCAGATTTTGATGTTTGGTTTCTTAATATGTCTGTCGCGTGCTCTTTTAGTCTGATGCTAATTGATATTCTTGATTCTCCTATGAATTCTTCATATATTTTTATTAATAATAATATGAAAAATAAAATAAAATTGGAAAATATAAATGAATAATTATACTTGGAGAAAAACTAGTATAATGGTTTTTGAAGAATCATGTAAACCTAAGGTGTCTAGAGAATTCTACATTTTTATAAATGGTTCTTTAAAAAAATTCTCTACAATATGTTGGATACTTTATATCCATTTCATTGTAATGTCATGTATAAGATTTTTTCCAAGGTTATAGCAAGAAGGATGAAATCTATATTTTTCCCATCATTTCATGTGAACAATTTGGCTTTATAAAGTATAGGTAGATCTATGAAGAAAGTGGGATGGCTCAAAAAGTTACCTACTCAATTAAGGTTAGGAAAGTGTACTCATTTATTAGTCTAGATTGACCTCTCTAAGGATTTTAATAAGCTTAATTGGTCTTAATGATTCTTCAAATTGGTTTTAGCTTTAATTTGGTTAATTCGGTAGAGGGGTGTTATTCCTTAATTTCCTTCTTCTTACTTACTAATTGCTCTACTACTTCTTTCTTCTAATTCATTATAGAATTGAGGCAAGGTTATCCTCTATCATTTCTTCTATTTATATTGGTAGGAGAAGGAATGATAGATACTTGATCCATGGACATTATTCTTCATTCTTAAAATTATTTAGGGTGCTAAGTAAATTAATGTTGAATCATTATTTTGTAAATTTATGATGTACTACTATTTGGAGATAGGTCTATCAAAGGTGCACGACAATATAACTAGGTCTCAAGAGTATATATTAAATTACCATTATGGGCATTGATTAATGTCTATAAATGTTCCATCATTATGTTTCCTTTGTAGGAAATGGATCTCAATCTAAGTTTGAAGTACTTAGGGTTTGAAATGGAGGCCAATTTGTATATAGTAATATGAAGAGAAAAAATTGCATACTTTGTGGTTATCCTTTAGGGAAAGATTCACTCTAATTAATGAAGTGTTAAGAGGCAATTCCTATCTATTATATTTCTCTAAGATATTTTCTTAAAGTGATACTAACTAATATAAGAAAGAAAAATTTTAGCTTTATGGATGGGGAAAAGATAGAAGGCATGCCACTAGTGAAAGGTGTTAATTAGAAGGACCCATTGGTGGTTTTTGTCTAGAGAATTTTTATGTAAGATGGAAATGCTTCGTAAGTATTTGGAGCCCCTCTGATTGAAATAATGGAGTATCTCTCATAATAATACATCTTTTAATCATCAATAATATGGAAATAATTTGCACTATCCTTCCCTTTGGTAGGTAATTAAATGGAAATTGGAAAATGAGGAATGGTTCAAAAGTTTGCACTAGTGTAGATCAATGGATTGGAAGTGGAGGATAATTTATATTATCTGAAGAACTATTGTCTTATCTTAGTGTTGATGCCTCGAAAATCGTTGCAACAACATTGGGGGATGACCACCCGGTCCGGACCTTAAACAGCTCCTTTTCCGTTTGGGATGGTGGCTCCGACTGGATATAATGGGACCAGTTTCCCGATAAAGAATAGAAATGGGTGAATGAGTGATAATAAGTGATAATGAATGGAGTACTTAATCTATAAACAACAAATATAAATGACTATTTTATCCCGGGAAGCTTCTATTCTTAAGTGCAACGTTTGATGATCTGTGTTTGTCAATAGGCATGTAGATGAAACTATTCAATAAACAAAGATATTCATTTAAATAATAATTACTTCATTCAATTAGTTGAATGAAGTAATTGATAAAACATTGTTACACTTATCTTTATATTACTGATACGTAAATGATTGAAAGAATAGAAAACTGTAAACATCCAATAGTGGAAAGTATAAAGATTACTGTTAAAACACATTTAAATATTCAATAATAGCAAAAGTAATCAAACAAAAATTTCATAAAAGAATAAATTCAGACATAGATAATAGTACCATATGAGCTGCAAATCATTCTCAACTTCAATCGCAATTTGAATTCCTTCTTCCGACTCAGAAATACTTTTAGATAAAGGCAGTAGTGCACATCCACATAAAAGCTTCGTTATCAAAATTTGGAAAAAATTGGTCCAGTTTTCATAAAAAATATGCCTGAAGTACAGTAGTGCAACTTCAGGTTTCAGTCATATACAAAAACTTACGACCCTTTCTAAATACATGAAAGGGTCTATAAATACTAAATTAAACTAACAAACTACAAAATTAAAATGCTACTAAGTTGGTGTAACTTAATCTGGAATATCTCCTTCTATGGAAATCTGGTAATCGGCAGCATGATTCATCACTTAGGCTGTTCGTCTTTAGTCCTGAGCTGGCATATTGCAAGCATCGGCTCCACTTCTGGTGGTCGGTTAAGGCGAGAATTGAGTTGGGCATCATAGGTGGCATCCTGTATTTCAGGAATGATGCACCCGATTGCATCTGAGAGGCATTTGAGGGCGGCTCTCTGGCTGTAAGGTTTGACTAAGAACATCCAATAGGTGTCCCATGTCAAACTGTTAATTCCTGCGATTAATCTGCCAGTTTTCTCCAGCTCTGGGTAACATGACCGTTCCAATGTTTTAGCTGATGTCAATTTACCTGGGGTACATTGAGAAATCATGTTAGATAAGTAGAGAGTGTCATTAATCAATTCAACCAAATTACTTGTGGTTAATTTGCATCTGGAAACTGCCCTCTCTGCTTTCATTAACTGGGATTGCCATTCCATAAATAATATCTCTTTATGCGATTCTAGGATCTTTGGCAATTTAGCCGACTGTCCTTCCTCAGTACCTTGCCACTCAAGATAATTGGTCAATGTCTCATCGGCCTGCTCGAAGTCTATTCTAGCATCAGCCGATTTATCACTTAGAGATGTTGTTGAGTCACATAAAGGTTCTGCCTGGGTGATTTGTTGACATAACAACTTTATCTGTGTTAATAATGCTTTGTTTATTTGCACTGCCTCTGCCCTGAATTCATCTACCTGTGGAAGATTCTTTGTTTTCTCAAGCTGGGCTGATAGTTGAGCAATCTGCTCATCTTTTATCTTCAGCATTTGTTCATTGGCTGTCTTGAGTTGTTCCAATGCCTCTGATAACTCTTTCTGCTTCTGGACTGCACTCTGATCAATCCTCTGCTTTTCCTCCTGCAATTGTTGAGTTAATTGATTATTGGTTTGTTGTTGTGTTAACAATTGCAGTTCTGCCTGCTCTGCCTTCTGCCGTGCTTCTGATAGTTGTGCTTGTAATGAGAAAATCTCCTGGTCTTTTGTTTTTAATAAAAGACTCACCTCTGATGCCTTATTTATTGTTGCTGCCGAATAGGCTCCAGCAAATTGTGATAGTTTTGTTAGGTCTTCAGAGGGGTCAAATTCCTCCTTCCAAACTATATTTCCCGTCACTGTTTGTTCTGGAAATAGGGAAGGCTGATCAGTTCTTCTCCTCTTCCTTTGTTGTTTTACCACAGCTTTGTGTTTCGGGCTATAGAAGACATCCAAGGGAGGAATTTCTTCTATCTGCAAAATAATTTGATCGGAGGGATACTTTGGGATTATCTCTACTCCTTTAGAATTGGGTAGGCCGCTGGTTTCACCTGGAACTTGTTTTGAAATGGTCTCCTGTGTGTCTGCTACTCTTGATGTTTGGGCTTCCTTTGAACCCTCAGGAGTGTTGATAATTGAATCGAATTGCTGCCATTCCTGGAGCAATTTGGGATCAATTTGAGTATCTTGATTTACCTTTATGGTGCTCTGTTCCTGCTCTTTCGTCTGGGTTTCCTCTTGCACTTTCTCTTGTTCTTTTGTTATAACCGGAGGTTCCTTAGTATGTCGTTGTTCAGGCTCGCTTGATCCTGCTGCTGGGCTTGTTGCTAACAGATCTAGGGGCAGAGTTTGCAACCTCTGTTCTCTAAGTCTGTTGAATTCAACTAACCCTTCATCTTGATATTTCATTCTGGCCAACGATCTAACTTGGGACATTGACTCGGCTGTGGAGAACAGATCATCAAACATATCTTCTTTATGATCAAACTTTTCCAATTTGGCCTGTTCAAGGGCATTATAGGCAACTTTGTCGGGATCAAATTGCCTATTAGGGAGAGTTGCTAGAGTTAATGATTTCATCTTTATAGCTTCTTTCTCTGCATGTTTGAGATCATTCAAGGTGTAGACACCACATCTAAGAGAAAAAGAGGGCCAGACCTGCTTCTTATTTTTCTTTAGAGTTTGTGTAACGCCCTCGGAAATAATCTGATAGGCTATCTCCCTTGCCAGCAGTTTATCAGGTATGTACAAAGGAAGAACATGGGGTTTGGCTTGGCTGCCGAAAATTCTTATATAAGTAAATTTTTCCTCTGCAAATCATCTCCCTAAGCCAGTTAAATCAATCCCTGCTTGGTAGGAAATCTTGGGAGCAGGTTTATCAAAAATAGAGTAATGAATGGGTAACATGAAGCCATTGCATATTTGGTATAAATGGTGCCTATGGGAGGTTTTCCACACTTTCTGATAGTATATGTGAATGGGCATGGGGTCTTGTGGAGTCCACCTCCAGCCGAGCACGGGAAATTCAGAATTAAAACACAGGGTGTCCAGGATATAAGCGCTGTAGTAGAATGGGGGAATAAGCCTTTCAGTAATGCGGGTCTTGTTTCTGAAATCAATAACTGCGGTGACTAACTTATCGGACAGTATAGTTCCCCAATCCATAATTTCACTATTACACGCTACCTCTATCAAAGGAACCATTTCTATAGTGAAATTAGAGGAGTCGTGCAAACCCCATAATCTACACATCATGATCCCAGCATAACAATAAGGAGAACATAGAGAATCAACATAATACATACCGGAAGATTTATGCTTGTGTTTTGCCGGATTCTGCCTCCAATTCTGAATGGGTTCGGATTCAGTTTCGTTCTCATTTCGGAATTTCTCCAGAAATGCCTTGTTGTACTTCTTATCTGGCTCAGGCAAATGATACATTTGCCTCAAATCATTAGCTTGAAATGAACCGAAGATTCTCCCATCTCTGGTGCAGAAGGTTCTGTCTGTGATTGGGAGTTCCTCAATTGCCCACCTTACTACATCCGTATATGGGAGAATTTGTTCCCGAGCTACTATCCGATGAAGGAAAGAGTCGGCTAAGTCCTTTAAAGTACCTTCAGATTTTCGAGTCATACCTACTATGGCTTGTACTGTTGTCACCTCAGGTTCTTCAGCTTCTATCAAATTATAGGTACTTTGCCAAGAAGTTTTGCCGAGACCTGAACATGTAGTATCAGATATCAATCCTTTCTTTTTATTTCCTGGATCAGTGATGGCTTGTTTTATGGCTGGCGAAGCGGAAGCGTTTGCAGTTTCCTTGGACTTCTTCCCCATTTTGCTTGCATCTATTAGCTTGGAAGAATTCTGCACAGGCGTAAAAATAAGCGTAACACAGAGAATTGGCAGAGAAAACCAAATACGAGCGAAATATATTGATTAATGCATGATGAAGAATTAACTTAAGGTGGTCGTGGATCCAATCCATGAAAAGATTTTAGACTTACTATTTCATTAAATGGCCGTAAAAACCTGTCAATCTTTTAAATGTCCATCACGTCGTTTATTGGTGGAATGATTTGTTTAAGCGTGCCTTGGCCGTTTTGGCGGTTGAGCGCAGGTGAATCTCTATTAGAAAGATAAGGCTTTTAATACGAATTAATCGTAATATCCCCGTTTTAACAACTTTTTTGAAGTTCGTGCTTTTGTCTTTATCGCATCGCATCGGGCAAAAAGGCGCTTTTGTTATATTGGCATCTCTTGGAATCCTCGTTCGCCGATAGTGATATTGCATCGCATCGGGAGCATTAACTGGGGCTCTTTTTAAAGCATGCATGGTATATCGCCGATCGCTTATTGCGTGTTATCGCGTCGGAGCAAACCAATGGTTTTTAAGTTATGCCTCCTTTGTCATTGCGATATGCGATCTTGCGACCGCTTTATCGCAATGATAAAAGATTTAATTATTTATATCATAAAGCCATTATTGGTTTGTCAAAAAGGTAACTTTTTGTAATGTTTTCATTTCGTTTTCGGACCTTTTTGAATAATACAAAGTTGATACCAAATAAAACTAAAAGGGACCCATTTCATATTATAGTGTTGTGAATAAAAATTATATGAAATGGGGGGTTGTTGTAGAGGACAACACTTATCTTAAGACATAAAATATCTCACTTGTGGGAGTCGTCTCTCCTTCAAACGTCCTGCTATGTCCAGATAGACTTATGTAGAGTTAGTAATTACTAATAATCAAATTTCAAAGTGGAATAGATATTGGTAGGATCTATGTACAAAATTCATTAAAATTCACTTGGAGGATGACTCTATAGTTTGATTAAAAATCCATTACAGGTAGAAGTTACGTTCAAGACTAATATATACTCAAATATTTTTAGAAGGGAAGGAGGAGGTAGTTAAGTGGTGGTGGTAAAATGTATAGAGTGTTAAACACCCATTAAAACTAGGCTCTTTATGAGGTTGGTCATGTCTAACAAAGATCTCGCCTAGGATATTTTGATGGAACATTCAATGTAGAGGCCTAGTAGTTTCCCATTGTGTAGGATTTCAATTCACTAAGTAAGTGTATTGTAGTATTATGCTTGTTGAATACAATATTACCTTCACATTTATATTATGATTTTTTTCTTAGACACTTGCACATTTCAAAATCAACAAATAAACATATCAAATATTATAAATATGATAAATTATATTAACCAATGATTAATATAGAAGCAATATTATATTCCTTGACATTATTGGGCGGTTCTTCTCAATTACAAATACTTTAAACTAGGGATATCATCATAATAAACTTGTTATTTTATGACTTAGGGGGGCATTATGTGGAAAAAGCTATTAACATTGGTGGTATCGCCTTACTAGTCTCATTGCCTTGTGATATGGCCAATCATAAAATAGTTTGGCTAGTCTCAACATAAATTTATCCTAATTCTGTTTAGTTTCTTATCACCTAAATGAGGTGTGTGTTGTTTATTTTTTCTATAAAGCTAAGACTAAGAGAACACTCAATTCTTCTCATTTTCATTTTGGGCCTCGTTTAACTCTACCCATTTTTAACTTGTGTGTTTGCATACATATATGTTACTCCTAAACAATAAAACACTTTAAAATAATATAATTTCATTTTAACTTTATTACATTTTGGCTTCAAATATAACACTACTTTTAATAATAATCTATATTCTTATATATTGTTTTAGAAATTTCTCTTCTTTATAATATTTAGCCTAATTATTTACCATTATTCACCATTTTACATATACCTATCTCAATAACCAAAAGTAATATCTAAACCACCCTTTTAAGAGAAATCAAAGCTCAAACAATGAAATTACCACAAATGGAAGAATGTGCAAACTCCCAAGCTAATATCTAAACCACCGAATCCAACAAAGAAGCTCAAACAATGAGACTACCTCTCCACAAATGGAAGTGTGTTGACTCTGGTACAAAAATAAGGCCTTAAGGTTTTCATAAGCATGAGAGTGTTTTAATAATATAATATAAAGACTTCGAAAGTTTTTTTTGGACATTAAAGTCTTTTTTTACCATAATATTAAAATAAAGCCTTGAAATGCTTTATTGGGTATAAGCACATTCTAAGTAAGAACTTAATTTGATGAGATTATAAGGACTTGAAAGCTCCAATTCTAAGTAAGAACTTAATTTAATGAAGATGAATTATGTTATTAAGTGCCTTGCTACAATAGAGTAAAGCCTTGCATAGCCTTTAAAGAATGAATGTTGCATTCTAAATTTTAAACGTTTCTATTATTTTAAATGGACTAAGGTGCTATTTTTTTTTTGGGCCAATTGAAAAATTATATTCGAATTCAACTTATTTAGTTTAAAATATGAATTTCATGAAGTTAATAATCCAAATTTTAATACACTTTTCGTTAATGAAAAAATATCAACAAGAATATACACACATCAAAATTATAATCTGATGGGACTTTGAAATTATTAATTGATATCTTTTAACATAATCCCATGAATATGCACAGAATCAGTGGAGTCCCACACTAGCAATTTCAAGTCTTCTTTTTAAAGCTATATCATGATAAGAACTATATACACTTTAACTAAAAGCTGCATAGATTGTACCATTAATGTTCCCATAAAACGTTTTGTCGGTACATATGTTTTGCAGGATGTGGCAGACAAAAAGGAAACTAAATCTGGATTATGATTGAATGAGAGGTCACTATAATATAGCCATGAATTCATTTGAATAGTTGTGAGAGCGAGCAATGTACACGTGGCATGGGCCACAATGCAAGGGCCATACTGACACGAGCCACAATGCACAATGAAATAATTCATTCCTTCTCATCTAAGCAATGGAGCTCATTAGTCGTGGTATAATTTGTGAAAGTGACATGATTATGTAAAATGAATCATGAATAGGAATAACCCAACTTAATCATGAATTGGAATGACCCAACTTCATATATATATATGGAAAGTAGTTTAATTACTAATGTCAAAATCAAAATATCATTTTTTAATTCCCGGTCTCCATTTTATCAATCCTCACCTGCCTCTTATTTTTCCAAAGATAAAAAATTTAACATAAGCTGAAATTGTAGAACATTCATTTTAAGGTCATTACTATGTTTATGATTGAGAAATATTTTCTCGGGCATAAATGGAAAGAGTTAAAACTCTTTAAGGCCATTTTAAAGGATATTTTGAAGGATGAAACTAAACTTATACCACAACAATTTTTACCTTAGTAGTTGAAGAACAATCTTTACCTTAGTAGTTGAAGATATTCCTCTCTCTAATCGACCAAATATTGAACTCCAAAACTCCCTACATGCCTTGACTAACATTTCGGCTCCCTAAACTCTCAAATTGATTGGTTACATCAATAATTGCAAATATACCTTGACTAACATTTTGGCTCCCTAAACCCTCAAATCGATTGGTTGCATCCATCATTGTAAATTTATTATCTTAATTGGAATTAAGCCCCAATACCATGGGTTTTCTAGAGTTATACATGAATTTCCAATGGGTGGGGCATTTCTACACTTTCCAAGGAATCACAACTAGTTTACTAGATATCATCAACTCACATTGTATAGGGAAACTTCTTTAAAATGGACTTTATGCGTTCTTTCCCAATTCCATGCCATTCAAGCCTTTGAGACATCTTCTAAACCCATCCACGATAACATGCAATTAGTCTTATCCAAACACCAATTAGTCCTTGAAACCCCCCAAGGCCTCCTGTGGTGCTATTGACAGTGTTGGAAATCCGTCAACCAAGGGAGTCTCCCCAATATGAAGTCCCAATTAGACCTCACACAGTTTGGAGTAGGAGGCCCAACTAGAAAATAAGGTCGGTTGCCATTATTCTTAGGAATTTTCCTTGACTGCAATTATCAACATAAGAGATTATACAAACAACCTTTGCGACTAGCAAGTTGACATTGTGCGACATACAATTGCAATCCATATGAGATACTTTCACGGTAGGGAAAAGAGAGAGAGTGCGCTTCTAGAAGAAAAGTGATAGTACTATCCTAAAAGAGACACACAAGAGCATGAAAAAATCGATGATTAACTTGCAAATTAGTTCATAATATAACAATGATAATAAAAGCAAGTAACAACACACATTCAATAAGTTGCATACCAAAGCCAACGAAATAGTGCACTTTTATTAGTATGTAATAACATAAACTTACATCGTAAAAAATGAAAGAATAGTCTCACAATCATTCAAAACATATGCATGAAAGTGTGTCAGCTCTTAGAGCTTCATATATTAAGTGAAAGTCCCAAGATACACGATTACATTTTTCCACACTAGCCCAAATAGTGGAACATTAAGTCACCACTTTCTCCTCCAAATAAAGATCTTCTCTCCTATGCCAAACTAGAGAAGCCAAGGTGAATAGTCCAAAGTCCAAAGTCCAAAGTCTTGAGATATGAGGGTGTGTTTATAACATATGAGGTGACTCTTCACCTCCCATGTGACTCTTGACCTCCCTTGCAAATCTTGAGATTTTAGTATGACTTTCCAAATTTCTATATGACCTTTAAACTTCTAATGACTCTAGAAATTTCTAGTGACTTTTCACTTTCCATGTGGGACCCTTGGGCTTCCAAACATTTTACAATTTCTCATTTTTGAAAATACAATAACTACATCCCACAAATGATGTGGCAAGATACATTAACACATATGACTTTGTGATGACATTTGGACAAGCCATGACTTGGCATTGATGACATAGAACTTCATTATGATGTGTTTGGGCCAAGCCTTTCTCCTAGATTCCATCTTTGTATCTTCTTCATGATGGATCTTCACTTGTTCATTATCTTCAACCTCCAAAGGTTCTAGATGAGTGTCAGGACCTTTCGAGTTAGCATGAGTTGCCATGTATTTATCTTGGTCCAAGATTCCTTCAAGTTCCTCATGACGGTCCCTTTGGTGCTTCTTTTTTACAAGCGATCTCTTGTAGCCTATCCTTGGATTTCTCCTTGAGTACCATCCTGTCATGTCAAGATAACAATACCTATGAATGGAATTCACTCATGACAAGACGCCATCAATGCAAAAATATATTATTCTATTGTGCTCGCCATGCAACTCATTGATTTAATTTGGGACAGAGTGCAGAATTGAGGGGGAGGCACAGGGATTGCACAATGTGCAGTTCCAAGAGGCAGAGATGAAGGTCTATTCACTATGATTGCGGAATGCGCAGTGGCTGAGGGTCTGGAAGAAAAAACTGCACAGATGAGGGAGACAGTGGTGCAGTGATGAAGATTTGCTCACTATGATTTCACAATGTATAGTTCAGGGAAGACTAAGCCAAGTGATTGTGCAGCTGTGTAGGTCAAGGAGGCAGTGAGGCCTGACTATTGACTGAGACTGCGTAGTGCATAATGGAAGACTGACTGGGAGGGGGAATTACACAATTTTTAGGGACAAGAGGTAGATATTGAGCACAGTGATTGCACAATGCACAATCTTGGAGGTAGCGACTGCACAATGCATAACTACATGATGCAAGGGTGATTCACTATGACTTAATACTGTGCAATGCGCAATTCCAGGAGGGAGTTAGCAATTCAAAGATAGTGAATGCTCCGAAAATTACTAAGTGTGGGATCAATCATACAAGAGAGAATAAGACATGCAAACAAGTCCTGAAATAGTGATCTCACACTCAAATACATCAACACAAGCCAAAATAATGCACAGTACCAAAAATAAGTAAGCATGCATTGAAACAACAATGACGTGACACTTATTTCTAAGTGTGATAGTTGAAACATAACTTTGCAACACTTAGAATACAAGCTACGAGAGAAGTGTCAACCGCAACCAGAAAGTGCGCTAAGTTGTGGGAGAGTGTCTAGCACATATTCATATGATATACATGATCAACTACAGCAAAAGCGTGTGCTAGAGTTGCCTCTAGTGATGTTCCAAATTGAAGCACATGCAGGAGTGAAAACAATTAAAAGTGAAACTTGCGATAGTAAGAAAAAGTGAAAATGAAACTTGCGAAATCTATAGAAAATAAAAAGCAAAAGCGACACTTGTTAAAGTGAAATCTAGCAGAAAGGACAGCCATGAAAGTGAAAGCGACACTTGTGAAAGCAAAAGTGCTCAAAAGCGACAATTGAGGAAACTCACTGGAATGATAATACAATTGCTACTAAGAGTAAGAGAACGATTGACTCATAGGATTGCATGCTTACTTTAAACTAATATTGTGCACTGATTGTCAAGAATTGCGCAGTCACTATCTTTATGAACTGCGTAGTCATTGTCAGCAAGGGTTTCACAGTGACTATCATCGGGAGTTGTGCAGTCACTGTCACTGGGCTTTACACAATCACTATATCTAGGGACTGCAAAGTCACTACTCTCAAGGATTACGCAATGCCCATCTTCAAGGGTAAACATTGACTATTGAGCTTGCCAGAAGAGGGTGTGCTTGATAATGGTTCAATAGTGAAGCATGTGTAAGAAAATGACTTTGAGAGTTAGAATCTCATAAGAAAAGTATCAACCAATCACAAAGTGACCATGAACAACTTGAGGTGAGAGATCGTGATACCATAAGTAGGCTCCAAAATTCAAGTTTGAGAAAAATTTTGGAGGATGTTTGTCACAGCGACAACAGGTGCACATGATCATTATATATTTCTCATATCAATTAGCCTCCCCACCAGTGTATGCCCTTATTTCCACCCATTTTCCAAAAAAATGAAATTGAAAATATAGTTCAAGAGTTTTTAATTGTTGGTGTCATCCTTCCTAAGACCCATATTCATCACCAATCATCATGGTATTAAAAAAATAAGGCACTTCATGCATGTGTACTAAATTTTAGCTCTCAACAAAATAACCATCAAGGATAAGTTCCTCGTTCTAGTCATTGAAAATCTCTTAGATGAGCTCAAGGGTGCACAATTCTTCAAAAATATTGATCTTCATTCTAGCTATCACCAAACTCACATGAAGTAGGATGTTATTCCCAAAAATTATTCTCACACTCATAAAGGGTACTATGAGTTCTTTTTCATGCTCTTTAACTTTTGCAATGCACCTTCCCCTTCCAAGGTCTCATGAATCACATATTTCAACCTATTATGTGTCATGTTGTCCTCATCATTTCTAATGATATCTTAATCTACAATAAAATTTGACATGCCTATGCCACTTGTTGATCATGTTGGCCTCCTATTAAATTTCTGACCAACATTCCTGCTTAAACCTTTCGGACCTCCTTTTTGTTTGGCCTAGAAAATCCTTTTGCTACATATCGTTGCTATTTTTCATCCCCAAATTACATTGTGCAAGGCTGAAAATCTGATTTTGAAAATATATTAGGCCTCAGCCCCTTTCGGCCAAGCCCCTGCACCCTTCTCTCCCACATGACCCCAGCTCCGAGACCAAGAGCCAAGTCCGATGGGCGCCTATCAAATGTATATCGGGTGCATTCTGAGCCGCCGATCTGTACAGATCGGACGACGTTTGTTCACCTCCGTCACGCCCATAGCCCGCCTGACTACCGTCCGATCAAACTGTGAAATCAATGGTCCGCAGCCTGCCTGTATCGGTGGTCCCCACGCCCGCTCCCATTGCAAAAACCGGTGGTTTATATTGCACCACCTTTCAAGCGGCAGGCGGTATTCCTCAAATCAGAGCGATTCCATACATTGCTCGTCGCGTGTCTCCGCGTACGGCTCCAAAACCGCTCTCCATCGCACATTATTGTTCGGTCAAAGTCACGACATGATATTCATGACAGCCGTCCGATCTGGGGGTCTTCATCCAACGGTTGTCGCACTTCGAAGCTACACGGCATTTAATCACAGCATATTCGATGCCTGGCCCACTATCTGTCGCCCTCCTACGCGCCCTCCACCGTCGATCTCCGCCAAGATCGGACGACCCTCATTTAACCCACGCCACGCCATTGACCCGGTCCTCCTCCATGTCACCATTCCACGTGCCATTCAACGCATTCTCTTTCGCCTTCCTTATATATCATTCAAAAGGTCAAATTCAAAGTTTTTGATCTGCTATGCTCCGCCAACCTTCTCCATTGCCACCTCCCACCGTCACACTGCATTTCCTATCATCGTTCTGTATTTCTCGGCCTCTCCACCATGCCGCGCTGTCTTAGCATTATCCCCACTGTGTTCACCTTCCCATGCATGGTTTTCTTTAACGAGTTTGCGGATTTTGCAGGGTTACAGCGGCGAAAAGTTGTCATAATTCATAGCCTCTGTTTCAGAAGTCGAGAACGCATCAAAGGACCATCTTTCAGAGGCAGAATTTATGAGGAAAATCTGGGAAGCTGTTACGACACGACTTTCATTAAAGAAGCCAGGGTTAAAATCTGTCAAACCCTCCAGAGCCATTCAAAGCACTGATTTTTGCAGTTGGAGACATCACTGTCGCGGCAAGGAGTATCAGTGGAAGATCGAGGATTTCAGCGTTCAGCATTAAAGATTCTAAGCCCTAATCCATGGTCTAGAAGATAAAGGTACCAGATCAAAGATATCCCAGATCACACAGAGGGTACAATGCACAAGAAACCATACCCTCCAGGTTTTATTTCAGTAGAATTTCCTTTCAGGAAAGGACAAAATGTTTATGTGATTTCACTTCTACGCCGTGTCCTTGAGGAGATTTTCACCCAGCGCATTTATTTCAGAAATTCGGTGGCAGAGTACATACAACACAACATAGTCATTCAACAGTATGGGCGCGAATGTTTCCGCCATTTTGTCTTAACGAGGCAAATTAAATGTTTTTCACCTACTTCTTTTATTAGGGTTCTTCTTCTTCTATAAATGGCCCTAAGAACAGATTATTGGGGGTTCCAGATTTATCAGAAAATTGGTGCAGTAAGAGAATTTTGTATACATTTTGTTGAACTCTTGTATGAATGCTCAAAGCCCATTGGGTCTCAATGAGGAGGAGTTCTATCTGTTAGAGAGGATTCTGGTCTTTGGTATTTCACAGTGTGTAACTTCTCCTTTTATGTGTTATTAAAATTGTTCATCTTGTTTCAATCCATCTTTCTTGTATCATGTTTTGGAATGCGAGTGGCTCAATGGTTTGGTATGGATTTATCCTAGTTGGTACCCATATTTAAGTCAGTCAAGCGCTTTAAATATGGCTCATGCATGATATACTGTTCCATTTTCATTTCAACCATCTTTCTGCTATATTAGCTTCTATGGAATGTTATTTTTAAAACGCTGTTATTATGTATGGATTCTTAGATTGGTAAGCCCATTCATGGTAATATTGTGTATCTGGATATCATCTATATGACAGCTAATATCCTCTCACCTTTCTTACACAGTAAACACCTTCAGACCATTTATCTCTATGAAGTATTTCTGAATTGGCCCGCTTTGCAGTAAGCTGTCTCTGAATTGTCTGATGCTTTGTATTAGAGCTTTACATCTTGCCTCTGCAGTATCTCTTATCTTGTATCAAGTTTCTGAGAGTTTTGGTCCCATTTAAAAATAATTTCCTGGTTTAACAAGAGATAGCATGAGATCCTTTTGCTGATAACTCCCCATGTTATATTACATGCTCCTTGCTATATTAAGATGTCCTAGGCACTGGTCTATCACAACTCTAGGCTGTCTCTAGGAGTGACATCATCTTTCTGACGCCGTTGCCGGGGATGAAGTTAAGAAAATTAGAATCCCTGGGCCTCGACAAAACCTTATTCACTCTTCAATCAGGTGAGCATGGAGAGTTGAGAGTTGTAGATCCCTCACCTTGGCGACTCCACATTTGTTTATCAGATAAATCTATTTGCAGTCCTGGCTCCTTGAAAGCCACACCTGAGGTCAGATATGTCTCAGCCAAAGACACCTTCTGTGTCTGACCCAGAGAAGATCATACATAGGAGAAGTTGGAAAGAAAGGCGATCAACATGCACTGAAATCCTTGGGTTTTCTGTAGAAGACTATCCATCCTCTTCCTCTCAAGAAGTCCAAGCAGAAAATCCCTACTCCACTGAGGAAAATCCCGAATATTACTCAGATAGTCCACCCCAGGGAGGCGTTAGAACTAAAGATAACCTTCATCCTACTCCTGAAGCCGAAAAGGTAAAAGAAGTCACCGAAGTAGCTGCTGTTAACCGTGAACTATTCCCATCAACACCTCAGGCTGCTGTACAATATATTCCTATCGTTATTCATACTCCACTTCCACCTCCTCCTCTTCCTCCATTTACACATTAGAATGTTGCGCTACCCCCACCTCCTCCAATGGCCAATGTTCCAGCCTTCTTGCTGAATAAATATGCTCCCCTGGCATTACCTCAAGTGTTGAATGATATGCCACATGATTATTTGAAGATCTTGCCCAGATTCAAAGGGAAAAATGAGATTGATGCTCAAAAACATCTTGAGACCTTATGCTCTTTCGCAGAAAACTTTAATGTAGAACATTTGGATGTAGTCCTAAGACTATTTGTTCAATCTCTGGATGGTGAAGCCAGAAAATGGTTTAAGACATTAGGAAATCGTTCCATAACCACTTGGGACGAAATGGAAAATACTTTTCTCAGGAAATGGGGGGAGAAGAAGGATCATGGAAATTGTCTTATTGAATTCAATACACTCAAGAAAAGACATAATGAAGGGGTGTCAGAGTTTATCAAGAGATTCAATAGGTTGTATCTAAGTCTTCCAGCTGATATGAAACCGCATCAGAACGCTGCTAAATTTGTTTTCATAGCAGTCTTTGACTTAGATTTTGGTTTCTCTTTGAGAGAAAGAAAGCCTGCCACCCTAGATGATGCTCAGACAGATGCTCTAGAGTTGGAGGCAAATTTTGCTTCCACTGGTAAATCAAAGGGAAAAGCTGAACAGGATACTAGAAGAAGGGGCAAAGAGGAGGTATCTACCTCTAATCAGGACCGAGACTCAGACAGAATGGAAGAAATGAACAAAATGATCAAGAACATTTATAGTCAGCTGGGTAAACTTGATTTGGGGGCCAAGAATTCAAACTCCAAGAATTTACAGAATGCTCCAAACAGGGGTTATAATCCCCAGTATAGGAAACCACCCCTGCAAATATTACAAAAAGAATGGAAGGAGCAACAAGATCAGGTACCACACCCATTGTACTTGGAGGGTCCAGTAGATAACCCTGTTGAAGATGCTGCCTATGAGCTAGAGGATGCAAATCTTGCTTTTTCAAATAATGATGAGGTAGAATGCCCATTGCAAGATAGTGATGGAACCGAGTTCTCATTACAAGAAGAGGAAAAAGCTAGAGACACAGAAGACTCAGAAATTGATTACTGTTGTAAACAATTTGCTGATTTTATGCAAGCACAATTCAATAGAAAATATGATCTCAGATCCTCTAGAAAGAGGACTCGTACTCACGACCAAGAAGAAGAAGCACCACTTCAGAAGGATGCACTTGCTCAGAAGGAATAAACAGTGCAGAAAGTCACAGACAAGGGTAAGAGTCCTCTAAACAAACCTTTGCAGTCTAATGATCAAATTCCCTCTTCTTCAAAAGTAGTCACTTCCCCTAATGCCAAATCTGTTTCAAAAGAAGCCAAACCCTCAACTGAAAATAAAGAGTCAAAAGAGGTTGTAATAGAAAAGTCCCCTTCTGCTTTTAGTCTGCAAAAGGAACTTGAGAAAGTCAAAATCCCAGTCCCCTTGACTGAACTGTTGAAACAACCAGCATACCAATCTCAAGTCACCTCTTTCATGCTCCCTCCAGAAGCAGCACTCATCCCAGATAGTCTCAACCTTCAAGAAGAAAGACCCATGGTTGTATTTGGCCCACACGTTGAGGAGTTAGATCCCTCTACTCCTCCCTTCTATGTGTCTCTAGTCATTCATGACCTGCTATTACATAACTGTATGTTAGATTCTGGAGCTTCCCATAATCTTATGCCTCTGTCAGTCATGGAACAACTAGGATTACAAATCACCCGTCCATACAAAGACCTCTATTCATTTGATTCCAAAAGAGTTAAATGCCTAGGGATGATTAAGGATTTGGTAGTCAATTTGGCCCAAATACCAGCAAAAAGTGTGGTAATGGACATCGTGGTGGCCGACATCCCAGCTCGCTTTGGCATGCTGCTGTCAAGGTCTTGGGGAACAAAAATTGGCGGGTCAATCAAGCTGGATCTAACATATGCCACTATCCCAGTGTTCGGTGGTCAGGAGAGGAGGTTGTATAGGGAAACCCGATTTGTCAAGATGGTTACTAAGGCTGACAGCTCTGTAAATTCACCAGTCTATAGTAAAGAAGGAGATTTCTCATGCTTGATGCTGGAAGAAGATCAAGATTATGCTAATGAACCATCCTTCTGCCAGATTCAGACTGAGCAGTCCTTAGAGAGCCATGATGCAGGAATCTGGACACTTCATTTTGATGGAGCAAATTCAAGAGAAGGTAATGGGGCTGGAGTGCTATTGATTTCTCCTGTAGGCAAATGGATCCCACTATCTTTCAAACTATAATATGAAGCCACCAACAATGTGGCTGAATATGAAGCACTTCTATTAGGATTACAAACATCCAGGAGCATGAATATAAAAATTTTAAAAGTTCTGTGAGATTCAGAACTGGTGGTCAGACAAGTCAGGAATCAATGTCAAACCAAACATCCTCGGTTGAGGTCTTACAGGAATGAAGTGTGGGACATAGTGGAGAAATTTTTCTTAGCATTTAATATCCAATTCATGCCCCGAGAACAGAATAGGATGGCAGATTCTCTTGTTGTGTCTGCTAGTACATTCTGTCCACCTCAGAACCCTCTCTTGAGGTATGAAATTGAGGTACGTTATCGACCATCTATTCCAGATAACATCAAGCACTGGCAGGTATTTGAGGATGAAGAACAAATGAAGAGATTCCTAGAAACAGTTGGGGAGTTCTCTAATATGGAGATTGATGATTGTGAAGATGAGGAGTCTGAAAATACTTCAGAGAGTAATTGGGAGGAGAAAATGGCAGGTAGTAAAGTGTTGCAATTGAAGGGAAACGTGATACCTAGAGGGTTGGTTCCTCTAGAAAGATTATTTGACAAGAACGATGTCCCATTGCAGCCTAGTAAAGTGGTAGAAGAAAATCAGGTGGGAGACCTAAATTTGGGTACTGATGTTGACCCCAAAATTGTGAAATTATCCAAGAAAGTACCAGAAGAATACAAGGAGCTATACCTGAAATTATTTCAGTCTTATAAGGATGTGTTTGCATGGTATTATTAGGACCTAAAAAATTTTGACATCAGCATAATGCAGCATAAGATTCCACTAAAGGGGGATGCAAAACCTCATAAGCAGAAGCTTAGGAAAATAAATCCTCTGCTGCTTCCCTCCATTGAGAAAGAAATTAAGAAACTGTTAAAGGCCAAAATAATTGTGCCATTGAGGTACTTCGAATGGGTGGCGAACCTGGTTCCTGTCCAAAAAAAGAATGGAGAAATAAGGCTATGTGTTGATTTCAGAAACTTAAATAGAGCATCCTTAAAGGATAATTATCCACTGCCCAAGATGGATCACATTCTGCAGAAAGTGGTTGGAGCTTCTAGGATGTCAATGATGGATGGATTTTCTGGTTATAATCAGGTGGCTATACTTCCAGAAGATCAGAAGAAGACTGCTTTCACCATGCCATGGGGTACATTTATGTATGCCAGGATGCCTTTTGGGTTGATTAATGCAGGGGCCACTTTTCAAAGGGCCATGGACATTGCCTTTGTTGGGGAGCAGGATAAGTTCTTGGTCGTCTACCTTGACGATATCACTGTGTTTTCAAAGGATGATACTGAACACATTGAGCATTTGCGTAGAACTTTTGAGAAATGCAGAAGGTATGGTCTTTCTCTCAATCCACAAAAGTATTTATTTGCATTAGAAGAAGGCAAGCTTTTGGGCCATATTGTGACTAAAGATGGGGTGAAAATAGATCCTAAAAGAGTAGAGGTTATAAATGGTATTTCTTTCCCCAGAAATAAGAAGGAAGTGCAGGTATTCCTGGGGCGTATCAATTTTCTAAGAAGGTTTATCCCTAACTATGCTGAGATAGTTAGGCATATAACAGACATGCTGAAGAAGAATAATGAGGTAAAGTGGTCCCAGGAATCAAGGGAAGCATTTATCAGGATAAAGAATGCTTTTGCAGAAGCCCCTGTGCTAGCCGGGCCAGATTATGCCAAACCATTTATGATCTTTTCATTTGCATCACCTCATACAGTAGCAGGAGTTTTATTATAGAAAAATGAAGAAGGGTATGAGCAGCCTATTGCCTTCTTCAGTCAGGTGCTTCGTGATGCAGAATTGAAATATAACATATTGGAGAAGTAGGCATATGCCCTGGTAAAATACCTTAAAGCATTCCGCATGTATGTTTTGCAGTCCCACATCACTGCATTTGTGCCTACAGCAGCTGTAAAAGATATTCTTATTCAAGGAGACAACGAAGGAAAAAGGGGAAGGTGGATTGCCAAAATACAGGAGTATGATCTAGATATCCATCCTACCAAATTGATCAAAGGACAAGGGTTAGCTAAAATCTTATCAGAATCAAACTAGCAGGCCCTAGGCATAAATCTGTCTATGATAGCAAGTGGGGAGTCTGAGAAAGATAAAGAGCAGCCAGGAGTGGAGAGAGTTACTCAGAAAGCACACATAAAGTACCTCACCAGTCAGTGGTACAAAGAGATAGTAGAATATCTCCTCACACTCAGCTGCCCTCCAAGCTGTGATAAGGCTAAATATAGAGCCCTAAGGTTGAAATCACAAAAGTACATAGTCGCAAATGGTCGGCTATATTGGCGAGATCCCTCGGGTATCCTACTCCTATGTATCACAGAAGATGAGATAGAGAGTATAATGGCTGAATTTCATGAGGGAATTTGTGGAGGACATTACAGCTGGAGGGCCACTGCTCACAAAATCCTAAAGGCTGGTTTTTATTGGCCCAAGATTTTTGGAGATGTTTTTGCTCAGGTTAGAGCATGTGAGAAATGTTAGAAATTCGCTGAAAGGCAGAAGTTGGCACCTCTGCCAATGATTCCCGTGCACGTAGATGAACCATTCAGACAGTGGGGAATTGATTTTATAGGTGAAATACATCCCCCATCAAGTGGTCAACATAAGTGGATTTTAACGGCCACTGATTATTTCACCAAATGGGTGGAAGCCATACCCGCGAGGAATGCAACAGATACTGTGATCATAAAGTTCATGGAAGAAAACATCATATCCAGGTTTGGCTGCCCTGCCAGAATAGTGACTGATAATGCACAGGCCTTCAAGTCTACAAAGTTTGTAAGCTTCTGTTAGCATTATAACATCACACTAAGTCACTCTACAGCCTATTATCCATAGGGAAATGGCTTGGGAGAGTCTTCCAATAAAACTCTGGTAAGGGCGCTGAAGAAGGCTATAAATGAGAATCAGAAAAATTGGGATTCCCAATTGAAGTTTTCTCTATGGGCCAATAGAATTAATAGCAAGAGAGCAACTAGGAAATCCCCATATGAATTGGTATATGGGAGGGCAGTAGTATTCCCTATTCAATTAGCCCTACCATTAGCTCGATTCATGCAGGAAAGTCAAGAAGAACCTGATGATATGATCAGGAGAATAAACCAGCTGGTGGAATTGGAAGAAACACGCAATCAAGTGAATCAAAGGCTAACAGAGTATCAAGAGAAGATGAAATACCTTTTTGATCAGCATGCCAAAGACAGGAAGCTGCAGATTGGTGATTTGGTGCTCAAATGGGATATCCGAAGAGCTGAAAAAGGTAACATGGAAAATTCGACCCCCTCTGGTTCAGCCCCTTTAAAATTGTGGAACAGGGAGGTAATAATACTTTCATGTTGGAGAATTTACAGGGTGACTTGCTTGAAACCCCTGTAAACGGTCAATTCCTTAAACCCTACTTCCAATTCTGATTCAGGCCGAGAACGCCTGATGTATCATATTGTATATTAGTTTCTGCGTTTACCTTTATTTGACAATGTGGGTGGTGTGACGAATCATTAAGTGAAAAGAAGAGATGCTAAAGAGCAGAGTCGGCATAAAAGATGATCAGGAAGGTCTGCGAAGTTCTCGACACGTCCGAGGGTGAACGTTCTGTCCCCAGGTGGAGCCAATGTTGATCATGTTGGCCTCCTATTAAATTTCTTACCAGCATTCCTACTTAAACCTTTCGGGCCTCCTTTTTGTTTGGCCTAGAAAATCCTTTTGTTGCATATCGTTGCTATTTTTCATCCCCAAATTACATTGTGCAAGGCTAAAAATCCGCTTTTGAAAATATATTAGGCCTCAGCCCCTTTCGGCCAAGCCCCTGCACCCTTCTCTCCCACATGACCCCAGCTCCGAGACCAGGAGCCAAGTCCGATGGGTGCCTATCAAATGTATATCAGGTGAATTCTGAGCCGCCGATCTGTACAGATCGGATGGTGTTTGTTCACCTCCGTCACGCCCATAGCTCGCCTGAATACCGTCTGATCAAACTGTGAAATCAACGGTCCGCAGCCTACCTATACTGGTGGTCCCCACGCCTGCTCCCATTTCAAAAACCGAAGGTTTATATCGCACCACCTTTCAAGCGGCAGGCGGTATTCCTCAAATCAGAGTGATTCCATACATCGCTCGCCGCGTGTCTCCGCGTACGGCTCCAAAACCGCTCTCCATCACACATTATTGTTCGGTCAAAGTCACGACACAATATTCATGACAGCCATTCGATCTGGGGGTCTTCATCCAACGGTTGTCGCACTTCGAAGCTACACGGCATTTAATCACAACATATTCGACCCCTGGCCCACTATCTATCGCCCTCCTACGCACCCTCCACCGTCGATCTCCGCCAAGATCGGACGGCCCTCATTTAACCCATGCCACGCCATTAACCCGGTCCTCCTCCACGTCACCATTCCACATGCCATTCAACGCATTCTCTTTCGCCTTCCTTATGTATCATTCAAAAGGTCAAATTCAAATTTTTTCATCTGCTATGCTCCGCCAACCTTCTCCATTGCCACCTCCCACCATCACGCTGCATTTCCTATCATCGTTCTGCATTTCTCGGCCTCTCCACCATGTCGTGCCATCTCACCATTATCCCCACTATGTTCACCTTCCCGTGCATGGTTTTCTTTAACGAGTTTGTGGATTTTGCAGGGTTACAGCGGCGGAAAGTTGTCATAATTCACAGCCTTCGTTTCAGAAGTCGAGAACGCATCAAAGGACCATCTTTCAGAGGCAGAATTTATGAGGAAAATCTGGGAAGTTGTTATGACACGGCTTTCATTAAAGAAGCCAGGGTTAAAATCTGTCAAACCCTCCAGAGCCATTCAAAGCACAGATTTTTGCAGTTGGAGACATTACTGTCGCGGCAAGGAGTATAAGTGGAAGATCGAGGATTTCAACGTCCAACATTAAAGATTCTAAGACCTAATCCATGGTCGAGAAGATAAAGGTACCAGATCAAAGATATCCTAGATCACACAGAGGGTACAATGCACAAGAAACCATACCCTCCAGGTTTTATTTTAGCAGAATTTCCTTTCAGGAAAGGGCAAAATGTTTATTTGATTTCACTTCTACGCCGTGTCCCTGAGGAGATTTTCACCCAGCGCATTTATTTCATAAAGCCGGCGGCAGAGTACATACAACACAACATAGTCATTCAGCAGTATGGGCGCGAATGTTTCCGCCATTTTGTCTTAACGAGGTAAATTAAATGTTTTTCACCTACTTCTTTTATTAGGGTTCTTCTTCTATAAATGGCCCTAAGAACATATTATTGAGGGTTCCAGATTTATCAGAAAATTGGTGCAGTAAGAGAATTTTGTATACATTTTGTTGAACTCTTGTATGAATGCTCAGAGCCCGTTGGGTCTCAGTGAGGAGGAGTTCTATTTGTTAAAGAGGATTCTGGTCTTCGGTATTTCACAGTGTGTAACTTCTCCTTTTATGTGTTATTAAAATTGTTCATCTTGTTTCAATCCATCTTTCTTGTATCATGTTTTGGAATGCAAGTGGCTCACTGGTTTGGTATGGATTTATCCTAGTTGGTACCCATATTTAAGTCATTCAAGCACTTTAAATATGGCTCATGCATGATATACTGTTCCATTTTCATTTCAACCATCTTTCCGCTATATTAGCTTCTATGGAATGTTATTTTTAAAAAGCTGTTATTATGTATGGATTCTTAGATTGATAAGCCCATTCATGGTAATATTGTGTATCTGGATATCATCTATATGACAGCTAATATCCTCTCACCTTTCTTACACAGTAAACACCTTCAGACCATTTATCTCTATGAAGTATTTCTGAATTGGCCCGCTTTGCAGTAAGCTGTCTCTGAATTGTCTGATGCTTTGTATTAGAGCTTTACATCTTGCCTCTGCAGTATCTCTTATCTTGTATCAAGTTTATGAGAGTTTTGGTCCCATTTAAAAATAATTTCCTTGTTTAACAAGAGATAGCATGAGAGCCTTTTGCTGATAACTCCCCATGTTATATTACATGCTCCTTGCTATATTAAGAGTCCTAGGCACTGGTCTATCACAACTCTAGGCTGTCTCTAGAGGTGACCCTTCACCCATATGTATTATTTCTTACAACTGATATAAAATAATCAACTTTTTCTTAAGAGGTAGAAATGTGCCTTTGGTCTCATTGAAATAGAATATTCAGGTCATTTTGTTAGTAAAGATAGTGTACTAGTGGATTCGAAGAAAATTAAAGAAACTAGAGATTAGGCACATCATAGGACTCTTAAAAGTTTACAAATTTTTCTTGATATCACTAATTAATACCAAAATTTAATTAAGAACCATGGAAATATTGTTGAACCCCTTACTACCTTTCTTGAAAAAATATTTCAATTCGAATGAAGCCACATATTAGTACTTCTAGGATTTGAAGGATGTTATATGTACAATCACAATACTTACTCTACTAGAATTCACTATGAATTTTGTTTTTAAATGTGATTCTTTAGGTAAATGCATCAAATTAGTCCTCATAAAAGAGGGAATACCATTGGCCTTTTCCAGTGAACAACTTTGTGAGGCACACATGGAAAAATCCACATATGGAAAATAAATAATGGTTATCTAACATCCCTACCTAGTTAGGCAATGTTTATAGATTAAAGATAAGCATGACAACCTAAAATAATTCTTAGAGCAAAGGATTTCATCCCTAGAGTAACATAAATGGGTCACCAAAATGTTGGGCTATTGTTATGAGATGATTTATAATAATTGAAAGGAGAATGTGGTAGCATATGCTCTCTCTCAAAAATATGTAGTGGAAGGGTTCCTTTTTTCACTCTTCTTAATTGTAGTAGATTGGTTGAAAGTGGTCGACAAGAAATGGTTCATAGATCCCAATATCATCTACCTAGTCCAACAACTTTAAGTAGAACCCTTTGCACCTCTAAGCTACACTTGGCACAATGAAGGGATTTTTTTATGAAGGGTGTCTATATTTGACCAAATAGTCAACCTTTAAATAAATAATGCTATTTTAACTCCATACATCTCCTACAACATTTAATTTTGAATTTCATAAAATAACTCCTCACAACCCTTGTAACTATGGGTAGAATATGTTATTTATGCTTATTTTATTTTACTAATAAAGAACACCACATATGATATCCTCAACTTAGAAAACGTGGACATAAATCTTTGTTGCACATTCATTAGGTCCTACACACCCTACAACAACAAAAACTATATGAAAATATAGAGACGTATGTTAGGAATAAAATCATGAAGAAATAAAATCAAAATGAATGCAAAAATAAAATATATAATGAAAAAATACAAAGGAGACACCAATATATGGGGTTTACCCAATTTGGATACATTCATAGAGAAATAGTTAGTCCCTCCTTTTATTCCATCCTACAAAATGAATGGATTACAACATGCACTACTTCTACTACAATCTCATTTTCTCTCTCACACAATCTCCTCTCTCTCAATTATTATATTATCTCAATAATACACTAACACATTACAATTCCCTCATAGAAAGGAGGTTTAAATTCTAGGGTGGAAAACCCTAACGTAACATCTACCATTAGATTAGTGACCTAATGATGAATGATATAGATTGACTATGAAATTATAATATTTTACAAGGTAATTTCCAAGAGATTCTAAGTGGGAATGTTGTCAGCTAAACCTCTACTAAGGGGGGCTCTAAAGAGTTGTCTCCACCTCCTATGGACCCCCTAGTGACAATGGTAGGGAGGAAGCTGCCTTACACCCCCCCCCATCAAGAATTTGGGTCCAAATCTGGCTAAAACGAGGAACTCTAAATCATGAAGATAATTAGATTCCATAATCAACCGTACCCCCCTTGGAGACTGATTACAACAACCCCACCAATATTGCACCTAATAGACTATGTTTCAAGTTTGGACCTGGCTAGCTTCTAATATTCATCATAATGCTTGAAGATCAAATGAAACTAAGTAGGAACTTAGTTTATCCTTGGTTAACATGTTTGTAGGATTTTTGGCTAGTAAGTATCTTTGCTAACTTTAGTTCTCTTCCAAAATTGATCATATGAAATGGTACCTAATCTATATTCTCCTACATATTTCCCAATTCCTTCGTGAACCTATGATTAGGTGATCAGTTTTAAGCTAAAAAATGGAATTGTTCAGACTATATTGGAAACTGAACGACAGGGAAGAGCTCGTTGCCAGGAATCTGACGCAATTCATTTCATAAAAAACCGACTCCGGATGAGGAAGATAGGGTCTATTGTTCGTTTTCCTAAACATCAAATTTTTTTGTAGAAAAGGACAGATTGGTGACATGGAAGCCTAGTCAGCAAAAAACGATATCCTTGGAATATTCTTTAAATTTTGCCCAATGACACTATAATGCCAAGTGTCAATCTGTGGTTGGTTGTTGAAGTGGGTGATTTTTTTTGTTTTCATTGGATGTGGGAGGAATCAATGGCATGAGGACACATGGCTAGCCCAGAGGCCACCACATGCCCCCTTCCAAGGTCCAAATTTCAAACTATCATCAAAATCAAATTTTCATATTTCAAAGGTCAAAATACATGTATATTTTGGTGCAAAATTTTATGTATTGGCGGAAGGGTATAGGTCGGGGCTCGACCCCGCGACCTCCCCTACACAACTCGCCCACATTACCACTAGACCACACGATAAGACTTAACATTATATGCCTTTGAAATATATTTTAATACATACGTATGAACCGGTGGGGGTAAGGAGGGGGCAAGACCCTTCACCATAAAACCACTTGCAAAGACCGTGGTAGAGCGCTTAAATTTTAAAGCGTTGGATTAAAGTTAATGCAGGTTTAATTAGCCAATAAACATGTTTATTGCGCTAATCCTTTTTGTAATGAAAGATTTTTTTAAACGCGCTTAATGCGCATAAACCATGCTTATCTCCAAGTTAATCCCACTTAACTTAATTAAATCAAGTTTAATGCCGCGGCCTATTTGCTGGAGTCCGCCAATGTCGGCGGATCTCCGAAATTAGCAGCCCTAACTGGAGTTCTCTCCAGATTTAGTGGGGTTTCCTAGGCCAAAACTGAATGAGTCATAACTTTTGAAAAATTCGACCAAATTGGGCTCAAGAAGAATATATTTTGGATGATTTGGATATTTTGAACACATTGAAGTAGGTTTTAGGAGCAATAAAGGATTGCAAACAACACTTTTTCCATTTTGAGCTAATACAGAGGCCCAAGCCATGGAATCTGAACCAAGGAGATGTAGCCCAGGAAGGGTGAACTCCTTCATCAAAAAATTGTGTTAATGGATCATTTGATGGTTTACTGTACATTTTATTGCTATTATTTAGTACTTTGTTTTTAAGTTAAAATGCTCATGAATTTAACATAAAACTTGATACATTTACTTATTTAGCATTCACAAACACCTCAAGAAACCTATGCACATGAAGCAAAAGATCAACAAATTGTTTATAATTTTGAACATGAAATTAGCACAACAAAACTAACATTCATATTCAGATCAACCTATGTAACCAAATCATTTATTTACTAGCTTCTGTAGTAGCAACATACTCTTCTTTTTTTGTTGAAAGTGCAATAACCCTTTGCAATTTCGAAATCCAACTTACTACTTGTGCACCTATAGTTAAAACATATTTTGTGGTGTTCTTCTTTCTATCTATGTCACCTACCGTATCTAAGGCAACATATCCTTTTAGAACAATGTTTTAAGCTCTAAAGCATAATTCTTAAGTAGTATTACCTCTCAAATATTAGAGAATCCACTTTATTTCCTTCTAATGCTCTTTACCTAGATTGTGCATATACTTTCTCACAAATCCCAATGCATGTGCAATATATTGTCTTGTGCACACCATGGCATACATCAAGCTACAAACTTCTAATGAATAAGGAACCTTGGACATGTAGTTTATCACCTCCTATGTTTTGGGACACATATCCTTAGTTAATTTGAAATGAATAGCCTAAGGTGAACTAACTCGTTTTGCATCTTTCATTTTAAATATTTCCAACACCTTTTCTATGTACTCACTCCGATACAATGCTAATTAATGATTTTTCTAGTCTCTCGTTATTATCATACCAAGTATTTACATCACAACACCCAAATCCTTCATATAAAATGAATTAGCTAATTTTCTTTTGAGCACATTTATATCCTACATCTTAGACCCTACAAAAGGCATGTCATATACACACAATACACAAGATAATATAGCTATTATTATCTATCCTCTTAAAATAAATGTATTGGTCAAACTGACATCTCCACTAACTTTTTCCTATTGTAAACTTGCCAAAATTCAAATACCACTGCCTTGGAGCTTGATTTAAACCACACAATCTCTTCTTCAGTCTACATACTAATTTTGTATTCCGTTTGACCTCAAATCCTTATGGTTTTCACATATAATCTCTTCCCCAAGTCCCCATGGAGAAAGGTTGTTTTTACATCTAGCTACTTAATATGCAAATATTCTACTGCCACTAAAATTAAAATAGTTCTATTTGAAGCCATATTGAAAAAGGAGAAAATATTTCATCACAATCTATACCTTCCTTCTATCCAAACTCCTTTACAACAACTCTAGCATTGTAGCTCTTTTTTCCTCCATCTTCTTCCTTAAACTTGTAAACCCATTTATTCTACAATTCTCTTTTACTTGTAGGATATAAGACCAAGTCGTGCATTTTGTTATGTGCCAAAGATTCCATCTCTTCTTTCATGCCTTGCTCCAATTTATTTCTAGTTTCTACTTGCATTGATTCTTCATATACTTTTGGTTCACCCAAATTGGTTAACAATACATAATAAAATGAAGGATATTACTATCTAGGATTTATACTTAACATGGACGTTGATCTTATAATAACACTTGTACGTGTTTGAGGTACATATTTTTTCTAAACATTTTGATTTTCTGGCACATTTTGAAATTTTTTCCTATGATTTCATCAAGCATTGTGTATTCTATGTTTTCCTTTTCCTGTTTCTTTCTCTACAACTAATATTTGTACATGAACTTCTCATTGAATACCACATCTCTACTTTTATGATTTTGTGATTTTCATACTCCCATAAGCGATAGCCAAAATCATTAACTCTATATCCAATAAAGTACACTTCTTGGATTTTTCCTCAAGCTTTGTTCTATTTTATCTATAAATATGTAAAAATGCTTCAGAAGAAAAAGTATTTAGAATTTGAGTAGTTTATGTTTTTACTTATCCACACCTCCTCTAGAATTCCACCATCCAAGGAACTTGAAGGCCTATTTATTAAACAATATTATCGGTTGAATTTTCCCAAAATTGTAAGGGAAATCCTATATGCGATCTCATACTCCGTGTATGCTCCATAACTATCTAGTTCGTGGTTTTTTACACATCATTTTCTTGTGGTGTTCCTGGAATTGTCTTCTCTCTATGAATCCAATGGTATGAACAATAACTATCAAACTCCTTGCTGCAATATTCACCTCTATTTTTTGATATGATACACTTCAACTTATTTCCTATCTCATTCTCAACTTAAGCTTTCCATTTCTTAAAAGTATCAAAGTCATTATATTTTTTTTGATTGCAATCAACCCAGAATTTCCTAGTTGCATCATCGATATAAGTAACATAATAATAAGATCCATCAAGAGATGATACTTGAGCTTATCCCCATACATTTGTATGCACAAAATTCAACTTTTCACTTTTATTTTCCTTCCCAACTTTGAGAAATATAACTATTTTATGTTTTCCATAAGTGCAATGTTAACAAAATTCTAAATCGATCTTCTTCAAATATTGCAATAAGTGGTGAATATAAATCCCCTTCTCACTTATGTGCCCTATCCTGTGATGCAACAATGTTGTACATGTTCCTGTAGAAGCTAAAGAAATATAAATGTTGCCATTACGAGTACATAAATACAATGTACCTATCTTCTCTTATTTTCCATTATCAAATATTCTCTAATGACCTTCCATGAATTTCCTACAAATGTGACTATACAACCTTCACTTCAAAACTACCTTATTGAAATTAGATTTCTTCTTAAATCAAGAATGTGCCTTACCTATTTCAACAACCATTGGTTTTTCATTAAATAATTTTATCCATACCTTACCCATCCCCACAATTTTAAATGGTTTATCATCACCCAAATAAACTAGTCCAAAATCACCTTGAACATAATCTTGATTTTTGTTTTAGTGGGGTGTGGCATGAAATGAAGTCCCTCAGCCTATCACCCAAGAACCGACAATGTTGTCCACTAAAGGGATTAAAGCATATTTTAACACATCACCTACTACATTTGTGTCAAGCCATAAAAAGGTATCTTTCAAACACCTAATTAGCTTACATTAATCATCAATCCGGGAGTGACTTTTTATTTCAAGAGTGTACTCTGTCTGAGGCTAAAATTAACTAAGAGTAATGCTGTGAAGATGTAGTACAAAATTAACTAAGAGTAAAGGAATCTAATTACAGTAACATAAATGGAAATGCTCTGAAACCTTAATTAAATCAAGCTGCAAAACATCGATCAGGGATACAGTAGCAATAACTCCTTCCCTTAGAAATCGATGAAAGATAACCAATCTGGGGACTTGGAAGCAATAACCAGTGTCCTCTACAATTGGTGATCTTAAAACAATCGAAATGGAATCAAGCTCGAACTACTTGCTGATAAAGATAACTGAAAGGAACTGCAAAGGCTAAAAAGGAATAGCAACTTGTAACTCCTACGCATACACAGCAACTGTAACCAAACTATCTGCTAAATTAAAGCTATGAATAAAAAATGAGCAATGACTAGAAATGGAACAACAATGTAAATTGAACAGCAATTACAAACTTAACTAATCCTGTCGCTGGCCAATACTACAGATCAATCAATCACAAAGAATTGTAGACTAATAGAACAACAACTTAGATTCGAATATAGAATAGTAAAGCTTTCACAATGATAGCAGGATAAATGAACAATGAATGTACTTCTTACAAAGAATCAAATAGCAATGCAATTCATTAATGAATCTGTATTCCATCTAACAGCAGTCAATCAACTCCGTAATCGAAATAAACAGTAAACACAACTTCACACAACAATAAACAAAGATTAAGAATACAAACAGCAAGGTAATTCCACCAGAGTCGGGCCCTTAGCACCAGTGAAATACCGTTGGGATACTTCAGAACTTAAGAGATGAAACAAAATACGTGTTTGATATTAATCGAACATAAAGTATTACAGAGGCTAGTCTCTCAAAGCCGAGAGTCAATAAACATAATATTACAAAGGAAATGTCTGAATATAAGAACTTTTTCGACCCCTTGATCACTAAATAACATTGCTTTATAAATTATACCCTGACGGACAAGACAAGGAATAAGATGAGTTTGAACAACGATCCCTCAGGATCGAAGGATCCTGAGGGATTCTATCCTCTTCGTTTTGTTATCATCTTGTTTACTTTGACCAAGGCTGAGCTGTCCCTGCCTCTTTTTAGAAATTCATTTAGATCTCCTTGTCTTTGGCTGGATGTGGTTCAACGCTGATGGAATAGCAGTTACATGGATCTCAGCCTCGCCTTGGTACAGTTGTTCGCTTCGTCTAATTCCTGTTTTATCAACAAAAAGCAACCTTTAGTCATATTTTTACAATGAACATAAACCTTTCCAATTCCATCATAATTCTTATAATAAATTACCTTGCAAAGGTAAAAAGGAGTATGTCTATAGTAAAAGAATGAGAAAATACACAGTAATTTCATACCTTTTTCGCTACCCAACATACCCCCCTGCTTAATATTTTTCATGTCCTCATGAAAACTATAGTTCACATGGAGAGCAGTCAAAGAATAAGCCGGATAAGGTTTGTCATCAAAAAGCCTAAAACCATGTAGTGCAGCTAGTTCCTCAAAAACATGCTCTGTCTGTCCTTCGGGGAGTTCGTAAATGGCTTTGTAGTCTAAAGTAGGGTACCAGCAATAGGGCTTCGGAACCTACACCCTAGCCAGAATGGTCCTTCTTTTAAAATAAGATGACTATAGGAAACCAAGTGATCTACAACTAGCCCAAAGTTTTTATAATTAAATGGTTCTCTGTTTTGCATATTCTGATTGGAAATTCTCCACCGGACCTTAGCTGCTATATAAGCTTGGTTTCTAATGGATAAGAAATAATATGTTCCATTCAAGATAATCGATTTGTGGATAGGCCCCAATGCTTGGATAACGCCTTCCTTTGTCATCAAAATTTTCTGCCTAGCTCAAAATTGAGATGAGTTCTGAGGTTCACTCCTAACCCACAAATCTAATTCATTTTCTTGCCTTTGGAAAGCATTGTAGGCTTTAAGCCATTTTAATTGATTTACAGCAAAGGAAATAAATGTCTGATGTTGGACATCTTCCACAAAAGGGCTAGGATTTGATTCACAATTGTTTTCAAGTATTAGATTATGTAAATAAAATTCACACAAAAGGCGTTGTACTTCGATCCCATAAAGTTTGCAGCATGATACAAAGTCATCTATAGTTTTTAGCTCTATGGATTTCCCTGCCCTAACTGCCTTAATCTTTAGCTGTAAATATCTTTCTAGTAAAAATAAAGCATAGTTTTTGGCGGGGCATCTACAAGCTAAGACATCAGTGTATAGGGAGCAGAGAGTGTCCATTCAATTGTAGGCTAGTTTTAATTGTTTCATTACCTTGTCAGCCTTTTCCTCTGCTCTTCGACACTTTTCGTGAGCTTCCGCTTCTGCTTCATGAATACTTTTCATCTGTTGTTGCAAATCCTCATATCTCTTCCTTGGGACAGTGTCTTCTTCCAACCTTTGCCTTTATATTCGGGCATGTGCCAACTCCTCTTGGAGTCTGGCTAGTGTCGGATCACTAAAAGTATGCTGACTACTAGATTGCATGTTTTCACTTGAAACGGGTCCCTCTGGAATAGCTTGTGTTGGAACAGCTGTTTTTTGTTTCGTATCTCCATAATTGGGCTCAGGCATGGCTTCTTCAACTTGGGGGTTCCTCTTAGCGGCCACTTTTCTCTTTTTTGAAGCTCGCTTAGTAGCTATGCTTCTTCTCTTAGGGCCTCACTTAGGCATTTGTTTCATTCTCAGAACCCTAATGGTTTTCCTGAGCTGTTCAATGATTTTATGAAGCTTCTTTCGCTCCCTGCGAAGCTTTTCAATCTCTGTTACTTTCCTCCTCTTTATTAATGGAACAATTGTTCCTTTATCTGAACCTGTTTGCTCGACAGGGTGTTGGTCCATATCAGCAGTGCCTTCAGTTAAGTTCTCTTCTTGGTCTTCTTCTTGGGGTTCCTCTTCCACATCCATATGCCCTTGGCTAAACTCTTCGGGAATCATATCCTCGGTTAACTCTGCAATCTCCTGAGGGCTTCCAAGTTGGGATATTACTTTGGTGTTCTCTTTTTCTTGTTCATGCCTTTCAGGGGAAGCAACCCTAGCTTTGCTAGGGTTTGTTGTTTCATCCAACATTTCTTCAGCTGTATCTTTGTTGACTACAGAGTGCTCCTGTAACTGATTAATATCAATGTTAAGATCCAAAGGGCTATGAGGTTGCACATAGTCACTCATATTAGCCAGAATTTGGGCCAATTGGTCTTCCTGTAAAGGGCTTACGGTAGCATTCTCGGGAGGCTCTGTTCCCTCATTTTCGCTGTTATGATTGTCTTCGTCCTCCTCACAGGTATGATAGCTTCCTTCTTCCTCATCCGAATATCGAATTTCTCCTTCAATTTCTTCTTCCTCTGCACTGGATTGTTTTTCACCACTACTGTGGTGGATTATTTCTTCTACATCTGAGTATCGAATTTCTCCTTCCATTTCCTCTTCTTTATCATTACGAGGGCTTGCTCCCTCCAATTGTGGAGGCTGTTCATCCTCTGAGCTGTGCAATTCCAGGGGCTGGCTACTACTGCTTGGAAGTCCTTCCATCATCCCCCTACTTCGTTTTGAACGGAGGGACTGTCTGTGAGTTGATGGCTCAGCTATTGAGCCAGCCATTCTCTTCCGTTTCGGGGCAGGTAAGGCTAACCCTCCATCAATGGAGAATATCAACTCTTCCTAGCTGGTCTGTTGCTGGGCGAGGCTACGAATTACTATTAATCGAATTAAGCAATGGTGGCTGACCACCATATCTGCGTGCTGAGCTTTTCTTATGTTACAGGAAATATCATACAACAGGGAATTTAAAAATGCAGGAAAATTGATAGTGCATTTTTGTTTTAATACATCCAGTAACTTAAGGTGGCGAGGTCTTACCACATCTTTCCTTCCGTCGCACGTTATATAGGCCTGCACAATCTTGGCCAATTCCGTCCATGGTTCTCCCAATGATGTTGGCTGAACTCCTTTGCCTTTGACAACCAATGTCTATCCATCATCCTGAAAGATCTTCATGGCTTCTCGAAGCCTAAGTTTCTTTTGCGTCCATATAGTTCCTTGTGCTAGTATGCCCGACACTTCTGCAATTATTTCATCGGATACAACTATCTGTCTTCCTCTAACGATGGAGAACCCTTCTAGCAAGTTCTGTAAGAATTATGTGGCCACTGCTTCGTGAGGTTGTTGCATCCTCATGAAATATGTAATCCATCCTATTCTTTCCAAAATCTCTCGTGTAGCATCAGAAATGACCAGCACCTGCGGATCACTACGAATTGGTCATCCTCCCATTGTCTCTGCACCCTGTTAGTTTTTTCCAAACACATAGTGATCACAATGGAACAACACAACATGTTAAATTGGAATGATGTCATTAAATTTTTGTTATTTCCTAAAATGCAGGGATTTAATTTGCATACAGGTAAAGAAATAATGGGATTTGATCTGCATGCAGACATTTGCGCCCCCCCTGCTTGATGATAGGTCGCCCTCGACCATCAATTGAGAGGTAGCGTGGCACAACAGTACTACAGCAGGAAAAGTAGGCATAATTATTATACATTCAATAAAATTATAGCAATTACTGAAATCAATGCGTGTGATAAATCGGTAACAGATAAAAAATCGTTTTGTAATGATTCAAATATGAGGAGAAGGGACAGCTTAGGATAAACATAAGTACAAATGCATTTATTACTACTTAAAACTAATATGATCGATTTGTAATGATTTCATGTATAATGGTTCGAAATGGAAGGTTAAGGATTCATACTTTCATTTGATATTAAATAGAGATATAGGAAAAAGGGTTAAATATGATTATTGATGTGCATAAATGTGACTCCAATACCATCAGCAGAGCTCTGTTGCCCACAGGTGTCCATAACCTTGACAGAGTTTCTTTCTCACCCTTGGAACCATTGTCCTTTATTTATGCTAAGGAAGTGCTTGTTAAATTTCATAATGGAGGCCATTGTGCTGGCTTGGTGACCAGATAAATCACAACGCCATTCACCGGGAAGAAGTGAAAAGTGGGCAGGTCGGCTCGTGATGAGACCTCCTGTTCCAAGGACTTTCTTAATTTTTTTTATTGTCCATTGGACCATATCCCTGGTTTTGTGGCCATGATGGGAATGCCACTTCACTGAATTCCTTATGATCATGGTAGGCTAGCTCTTTAATGAGACCCCCTATCCTCCATCTGCCAAATCATAAAATTATTAGTGGAACATATAAATATTTTTCTTTTTCATATAGCACTTTCCTAGTTATTTATAAAGGATGGCTCAGCACTCCTTAAGAGTAGGGATGGTGGAGAAGTCTGAACATCTCAATAGAAAATAATATGCCCTTATTCCTACTCCATAAATAAAAATCAAATAAAGTTATAACATATGGGAAAGAACCAATCATGATAAGGATAATCGATCAGATTAATTCAAGGGTAATAAAACAACAAAATTATGTTATTGATTATGTCCCTTTTTCCTGTTTTCTTATCATTACTAAACAATTTTCTTAAAAATGACGATTTATTTTGATTTGTTGATTACAGTAAGCTTTAATTTGTATGACTGTAAATAAATAATATGTTTTCCTTTAGAAGAGTCATCAGAAATTCTCAAAATGCTAATCTAAAACAAAAAAACAATCCACTCAAAAGGTGTTGTTCCTTTAAAAAGAACAGCAAAAAAAATTTGCGGAACTGCTGTTTCTTTCGAAAGGAACAGAAAAACTCAAAACAAGCGAAATGAGCAGAGTTTTTGAAAAAAACCGAATTCTATGAAACAAACATCGAAAACTGAAATAAGCAGAGATTTGAAAAAAAATGACTTCCCTAAAACAAATAATCCAAATTTAAATAAACAATCTTTATGTACAAAATTTTAAAAAAGAAATGATTTAATAAACTGGTGCCGAGGAGGAGTTATCCCCTTCAGCAAGAATTTCCATGGTAGAATCTTCCCGCAACTGCTGGTAAAAGGATTCCCGGGTAAACGGTTTATGATACAATCATACTCGATGGCCGTTTACCTTAAATGAATGCCCAAATCCATCAATGGTAGCTAATGTAATAGTGCCATTATCATGCACTTTTTGTATTTCATAGGGTCCGAGCCATCGTGTCTGGAGTTTCCCTGGAAAATCTTGAAACCTAGAATCATATAGGAGTGCCCAGTCTCCTTCGTGGAATATCTTTTCTTTGATCAGGGCGTTATGCCATTTTTCTCTCTGTTTTTGAATTAACGCTGTGTGATGAAGAGAAGAGAGCCTAATTTCATCTAACTCATTAATTTGTTGCAGTCTTTTGGCTTGGGCTTCATTTAAATCTAGACCCACCTTCTGAGCTGTTCTCAATGTCTGAATTTCAAATTCTATTGGAAATATGGGTTCTTTTCCAAATACCAATTGATATGGTGAATATCCCGTAGTGGGTCTCCATGTTGTCCGATATGCCCACAATGCTTCTGGAAATATGTAGGCCCAATCACATCTGTGTGAGGCAACGGTCTTTGTTAATATAGATTCAATCACTTTGTTCGTGCTCTCAACTTGGCCATTGGCCTGTGGGTGGTATGGGGTTGTAATCTTGTGCCGAATGTGATAGTTTTGTAGTGTTTCAGCTAAGTTATTACCTAAAAACTGTGGTCCTCCATCTATGATTATGTCCCTTGGGAGGCCATATCAAACAAAGATTTGGAAAAGAAACTGTATTATAGAGTCCTCTGTAGCTTTTGAAAGAGCCTCTGCTTCAACCCATTTGGTGACATACTCGGTTGCAACTAGAATGTATGTTTTTTGGTTTGATGGGGGGCTAATAGGACCAACAAATTCAAGGGCCCAGTGTTCAAACGGTTCAATCACTAGTTGAGGGTTCAAAGGCATTTCATCAGATTTCCCAGGGCGACCTACCCTTTGGCAGCTATCACAGGCCTGCACAAATTTCTTGGCATCTTTAAATATAGTAGGCCAATAATAGCCTACTCGTAAAACTTTATGGGAAGTTATACGATCTGAAAAATGCTCGCCACACTGTCCATCATGGCATGCTTTCAAAATTTCCAATACCTCATCCTCCCGAACGCATCTTCTTATTTGCATATCTGCACTTGTATGAAATAGGTAGCCCCCAATCCAAGAGAATCGGGTACTGCGGTGTATTATATGTTTTCATTCATTAAGGGATAGATGTTTAGGTAATTTACCTATTCCCAAATAATTTTCTATATCAGCATACCATGGGGTTCTAACAGTAACAGCGAACAGATGTTCATCTGGGAAGTGGTCTTCAACTTCTTTTGTATCTGTTGGCTTTGGAATCCTTGATAGAAATTCAGCTACAAGGTTCTCTTTCCCAGGTTGATATTTGATTGTAATGTCGAATTCCTACAATAAAATCAACCATCTTGTCACTCTTCCATTTGTAACAGGTTTATTTGCTAAAAATTTAATGGCAGAGTGATCAGTATATAGTACTACAGGATACCCAGTTATATAATGCCTAAACTTATTTATAGCATGTACTACAACTAAAAATTCCTTTTCAGTCACAGTATAATTTAATTCAGCAGGGGACAAATTTTTGCTAATCTAATAGATTGCATATGGCTTCTTGTCTTCCTCATGCCCAAGTACTGCTCAAATTGCTGTGTTTGAGGCATTAGATGAAATTTGGAATGGAAAATTCCAATTTGGGACCCTCAGCACTGGGGCTGTTGAAACAAGCTTCTTCAGATCATTAAAGGCTTTGTCACATTTATCTGTCCAGATGAAATCAACATTTCCAGTTAGTGCATATAAAGGTGCAGCTATTCGAGAATAATGTTCTATAAATCTTCTATAGTAACCAGAAAATCCAAGAAAGCTACGTACCTCTGTCTGTGTGGTGGGTGTGGGTATTAACAAGATTATTTGAATTTTAGCTGGGTCCACCTGAATTCCAGCTGCTGAAATATAATGGCCTAAGATAACTCCTTCGGTCATCATCATATGACACTTTTCATTGCTTAAACAAAGCCTAGTGTGAATACATCTTTGCAACACCTTTTCTAAATTTCCAATGCTGGCTCAAAGTCATCCCCATAAGGTGTGAAGTCATCCATATATACTTCGAGACCTTCATTTATTAAGTCTGCAAAGATGCTGAGAATGGCCCTTTGGAATGTAGTAGGGGCATTACATAGGCCAAAAGGTAAGACTCGGTAGGCAAATGTCCCCCATGGACAGGTGAAAGTAGTTTTGTCTTGGTCTTCAGGGGAAATCTGAATTTGATTGTACCCACTGAAGCCATCTAGGAAGGAAAATAATTTCTTTCCTACCAATGTGTGTAATACCTGGTCAATGAAAGGAAGGGGAAAGTGGTCCTTCTGTGTTGCCTTGTTAAGTTCACGGTAATCTACACATATTCTCCACTTTCCTTTCTTTTTTGGTACCACTACTAATGGAGAGACCCACTTGCTATCAGATATTGGGTAGATGAAATTAACATCCAATAGTTTTTGTAGTTCATCTTTCACAATATCTTTAAGGTGAGGGTTTAGTCTTCTTTGGGGTTGGTGAATGGGTCTCGCATCTTTTTCAATATAGATGTGGTGTGTACACAATTGAGGGTCAATTCCTTCCATATCGGGGAAATCCCATGCAAAGGCTACTTTGTATTTCCACAATAGTTGGACCAACTTCTCTTCTTGTTCAGCAGTCAAATTTTTGTTAATATTTAAAGTTTTTCCTGGCTCAATTTCTACAGTCTTGCTATTGTACACAGAAGTAGTGGGTATTACTTGATCAGGAATGTCTTTCAAAGGATATTCTTTTTCTTTATTATCAAATGCTGCCTTGATCATGTGACATTGCAAATGAGATCTGATTTGTGGTTTATTAATAAAATTATTAATGATATCATCCTTTGTTTGATATTTAAAATCGAGAGCATTTTCTATAGTTAGAGGTGATCTCATTTTTTCCATAAGATATGATACAGGTTGTTTTCTTGTTTTGATTATTGATAGACTTGGCTGGGCTGGGGGATATAAGGCTAAATTCTTGACATAGTTTCCCCTTGTTATTGTCATGTTGCCTTGTCGGCATCCAATATAAGCATCGGCAGTTGCCAACCAAGGTCTACCTAAGATTAACGGGTGTCCATATAGACGGTTCTTTGGATTGATATCCAGGAAGTTAGTAGGGTATTCCCAGGAATCTACAGATACCATTACATCTTGTAGTGTACCCTCTGGTTTGACTACCGATCGGTCAGCCAATTCCAATAAGGTTGTTGTTGGTTCTACCGATGTAATGCCAAGTTTTTGATAGGTATTAGTTGTTAGGATATTGATTGTTGCTCCCAAATAAACTAAGGCATTTGGAAATGATTTCCCATTGATTTGCACCGTCACTATAGGATTTCCCGGGTCTTCATATTTGATAGGTGTTTCCATCCCTGATAATAAGTCAGATAAAGTACCGACTATTTGGACAGTTGGATTGGTGGTTGGTCTCCTCTTTGGGTTCTTTATGCATAATTCCTTAATGGTTTTTGCATATATAGGAATGTCTTGAATAGCTTGGAGGAGAGGGATTTTTATGCATAAATTTTTTAATTCTCCCAGAAGATCAAAATTAGGATGTTCTAATGGGCATGGTATGATTAATCGTTCTGGGAGTGGTGGAGAGGAAGTTGTTACTTGTTGTTGAACTTCCTTTTCTTTCTGTAATGTTTGTTCTATAAGTAACAGATCTTCAACATGAACTTCGTTGTTTCTATCTGTTTCTACTATGCGCCCAGACCTTAATTGAAGGTCATTGCACTCCCTCAGTTTAGTTTCTAATTCAGGGGGTTCCATTATTTGGACAGACTGAACTGGCCTATTGTTTGGGTTTGGGTTGGGTTGGGCTGGGAGTTGTGGTCTTAAGTTGGTCTGGGGGTTTGTATAAGGAGCTGGGAATGTAGGTTGAGAGAGAGGGATTGTTCTAGCTGGCTGATTTGTAGGTCTTTTCCAGTTTGACTGCCAGGCCCGACTCTGCGAAGTAGAGGGGGACCATTGTGTTGGATAGTTATTGTTTTGCCAAAACAGTGGGCAGAAAGGAAAGCTAGGCCAATTATTTTGATTTATTTGATTTTGCCAAGATGTTGTAGGGAATGGCTGTTGTGACCAATTGGGGAAAGGTGGTTGATTTTTCCACTTTCCACTATATTGCTGAGCATTGTATTGAGGAGGCTGAAAACAAGAAAATGGATCAGTTGGCATACCTGATTGTCGTGGCTACCATTTTCGGCACTGATTAAGAAGACATACCACTTCTGATTCTTCTTCTGCCTCCTTGTGAACTGCTTTTAAGCCAGGAAGCGAGGGACATCCTTCTGTAGGGTGATCTTTCGTGCAAATGGCACAGACTTTAATTACATCCAACGGACATTCTTTGTGGCTGTGTTTCTTCCTGCATCTAGGAAAGAATATTTCCAAATTTTGCTCTGCTTCTGCTTGATTTTGTTTGGCTTGCATAATGTCAAACTGCGTTGTTAGAGTCCCAAGTATATCTGTCTTAAAATCTTCCAGCAGGTTTCCAATCTCTGCATGAGTCACACCTTCATTAGAATTTTTGTTATCTCTTGTAATCATATCACGTTCTACTGATTTTTACCTTGTGTTGCCCCTTGAAATCCTGATACACAAATCAATGATGTCAGCATAACTTTCCTGATATATATCACCTTTTCCCATAATATTCAATGTTTCAACCCATTGATCTTTCATTCCCCTAATTAATGTAGTTTTCAACACATTATCAGGTAAGGGTAAGGATGCATAGGGAGATCTCTGAAGATTGTATTGAAACCGTTCCACATATTCTTCCAAGGTTTCATTTGGTTTTGCTGTCATTTGGAATATTTCATCTTTTAGTTCCCGAGACCTGAAATAATCTTGATATTTCTTTAAAAATGCAGCCTTCATCTGATCCCAATTAGTTATGACACCCCCACCTAATCCCATAAACCATCATAAGGTTGCCCCTTTTAATGTAGAAGGGAATAGTTTTAGTTTTTGGTGATCGGTGGTATAATCATATCCCCTGCATAACACATCAAATTCAAACAAAAATGCATCTGGATCTTCTAATGTTAAGCCATGAAATGTGGGAATATGTTGAAGAGGAATGGCCTTCATAGGCGCATTGACTGCAGTATCTACTATATGATATTGCAGCGTAGAGGTTTGCTGGGGTGTCTGCTGATTCTGATTTTGGTTCTGGGCCATTTGGTCAAAAATGTGCCAATATCCTTCTGGGATCTCCAAGGAATTCCTAGGCTGACTAGTAGGGACAGGAATGGCTTTGACAACACTCCCCTTGTCTGGAACAATGAGTATTCCTTGAGGTGTTTTAGGACCTTGATTTTGACTGAGTTTAACAACACTTCCTTTATTCGGATTACTTACTCTTTGGACTATTTCAATAGGAGATGTTGGGTCTCCTGTTTCTCCTATTTCCCCTTCTCCTTCACGGAGATTACTAGAGTTCCCTTCTTGAGGGGAAATTATGCAAGGATTCTCAATTTCTTGGGAATCTTGCTCAATTCCCTCTGTTTGACTGTGTATCTCAGCAAAGGCTTCAGATGGTGTCTCTATAGCCTGAAGGGAACTTGTAGGCTGTCTATAAATAGTTTTTATAAATCCTATTGATGGCTGAGATTCAGTTCTTTTAAGGATTTCGTCAATAAAAGTTGTCTGCCCAAGCGTCACCGGTCCCTTAGGTTTTTCAGTTTTAGGAGGAATTTTGTTTTGCTTGGTTGGTCTATTCATTCAAGAAAAAAAACCTTCATTCCTACCCAAAGAAAGGAGCTTACCTACTTCTGTTGTGAAATGGGTTGTGAGCAAGTTTGTTTCTTGCCCAGTGTGCAGGTTCTTACTTTTCGTCTTTAATACCCAATTCTTCGCAAGCAGAGGAAAATCAGCTGTGCATCACTCTTTTAAAATGGCATACACTCTCCCCAGCAACGGCGCCAAAATGTCGAGGCATAAAAAGGTATCTTTCAAAAACCTAATTAGCTTACATTAATCATCAATCCAGGAGCGAATTTTTATTTCAAGAGTGTACTCTGTCTGTGGCTGCAATTAGCTAAGAGTAATGCTGTGAAGATGTAGTACAGAATTTTGAATACAAGAATAAACAAATGCTTGTAAAGGAATCTAATTACAGTAACATAAATGGAAATGCTCTGAATGTTGGACATTGGATAAACCAACACTCCCCGTGTGTTTCGTGACATGGACTAACCGCCTCTCGTGGATCCTTATCTCTGGCGATGTGATCGTTAACTAACACCTACGGGTTTTGGTCTAACGGCAATCGTGATTCCCAACAAGTGGTATCAGAGCGTAGGTCACGAGTTCGATACACACCCGGCTCGCGTTGGGGGGGAGATTGTTGGACATTGGATAAACCAACACTCCCCGTGTGTTTCGTGACATGGACTAACCGCCTCTTGTGGATCCTTATCTCTGGCGATGCGATCGTTAACTAACACCAGCGGGTTTTGGTCTAACGGAAATCATGATTCCTAACACTGAAGCCTTAATTAAATCAAGCTGCAAAACATCGATCAGGGATACAATAGCAATAACTCCTTCCCTTAGAAATTGATGCAAGATAACCAATCTGGGGAATTGGAAGCAATAACCAGTGTCCTCTACATTTGGTGATCTTAAAAAAATTGAAATGGAATCAAACTCGAACTACTTGCTGATAAAGATAACTAAAAGGAACTGCAAAGGCTAAAAAGGAACAACAACTTGTAACTCCTATGCATACACAGCAACTGTAACCAAACTATATGCTAAATTAAAGCTATGAATAAGAAATGAGCAATGATTAGAAATGGAACAACAATGTAAATTGAACAGCAATTACAAACTTAACTAATCCCGTCGTTGGCCAATACTACAGATCAATCAATCACAAATAATTGTAGACTAATAGAACAACAACTTAGAATCGAATACAGAACAGTAAAGCTTCACAATGATAGTAGGATAAATGAATAACGAATGTACTTCTTACAAAGAATCAAATAGCAATGCAATTCATTAATGAATCTATATTCAATATAACAGCAGTGAATCAACTCTGTAATCGAAATAAACAGTAAACACAACTTCACACAACAATAAACAAATATTAAGAATACAAACAGCAAGGTAATTCCACCAGAGCCGGGCCCTTAGCGCCAGTGAAATACCACTGGGCTACTTCAGAACTTAAGAGATGAAACGAAACACATGTTTGATATTAATCGAACATAAAGTATTACAGAGGATGTTCTCTCAAAGCCGAGTGTCAATAAACATAATATTACAGAGTAAATGTCTAAATATAAGAACTTTTTCGACCCCTTGATCACTAAATGACATTGCTTTATATATTAGACCCTGATGGACAAGACAAGGAATAAGATGAATTTGAACACTCCTCTTCATTTTGTTATCATCTTGTTTACTTTGACCGAGGCCGAGCTGTCCCTGCCTCTTTTTAGCAATATGTTCAGATCTCCTTGTCTTTGGCTGGATGTGGTTCAACGCTGATGGAGCAGCAGTTACATGGATCTCAGCCTCGCCTTTGGTACAGTTGTTCGCTTCCTCTAATTCCTGTTTTATCAACAAAAAGCAACGTTTAGTCATATTTTTACAATGAACATAAACCTTTCCAATTCCATCATAATTCTTATAATAAATTACCTTCCCAAGGTAAAAAGGAGTATGTCTATAGTAAAAGAATGAGAAAATACACAGTAATTTCATACCTTTTTCACTGCCCAACAATTTGCTTCATTTTTATTTTACTATTTTCCATCTCCTTTTTTCTTTTCTTTTCTTTTAGAGGCCAATTATATTTCTTCTTATGTCCTTTCCTCGACGCACATTTCCAACATTCTAGCCTCCCTTTGGATTTTTCTTCCCTGATTATACTTTTTAGGATTCCTTGGGCTCTTTCCTCTCTCCCTTTGTATTCCCTTGTTCTATATATTCAAAACATTACTTAACATCTCACATGTGCTTCTCCATTGCATTTCCTCGCTAAGGATAATGGAAAAACCATCATCAAACTTTAAAGTATTTGAGCCAAAGACAGAAGTGCTCACAATCAAGACCAAACCATTCCATATTTCTATTAATGATCAAAAATCAAAAGCGCCATAAAATTATCATCAAATTTTACTCCTACGGAATTTGATTGACCATGTTAAATTCATTTAAACGATTAGCAACAAAACTAGCTTTTCGCATCTTCATATTAAATAAAATATTCATAAGAAATACCTTGTTGGAAGCTAAGGGTTTTTCTTATCATTTAACCAATGCCACCACGAAACCCTCCATTTTCTTCTCTTAATTGGGAGAGTTGAAAGCCACCAATACTACTAGGCATAATCATATTGTTCCTAATTCCTTCCTATCAAGAATATCCTATTCTTCGTCTTTCATAGTTGTTGGCTTCTTTGTTATTCCACCCAATGGTAGAAGAATATTTATATGATGTAGATAATCTTCCATAACTTGTAATTTTTTATGTTAAACTTATTGACCCTAAAACCTTCTCCCACCATTTCTCCCACTCGAACTAGGAACCCTCCAAACCCTCCATTCCTATGAGTTTTATCATCAAAATATACCACTGGATCTAATACTAATTGTTAGGAATAAAATCATAGAGAAATAAAACCAAAATGAATTAAAAAATCAAATATAGAACGAAACAATACAAAGGAGACACCAATATATTTGGTTCACCTAATTTGGGCTACATTCATGGAGAAATATCCAATACTCACTTTTATTTCATCCAACAAAATGAAGGGATTACAACCTACAACAAATCCACTTCAATCTCCTATTTTCTCTTTCAATTATGATGCTATCTCAATAATACACAACTATAATATAATTCCCCCATAAAAAGAGGGTTGCCTTCTAGAGAAAAAAATCCTAAAAGAACATCTACCACTAGATCTATGACCTAGTGATTAATGATCCAAATTGATTGTGAAATTGTAATATTTCACAAGGAAATTCTTCCAAAAAATTCTCTTTGAGGGTGTTGCTCCCATAACCCAACCAAGGGGGGCTCCAAATATTCGTCACCCCAACTCAAAAACCCTAGTGACAATAGTAGGGGGCATGCCCCCCAACACCCCTCATCAAGAACTGGGGTCCAAATGCAGCTAAAAATAAGACCTAAATTTGGATATAATTAGGCTCCACAACCAACAAAATTTTCATTTGACATGCAAATAATTAAATATCTAAAGGGACACATTACGTGTGAAAATGATGTGCAGGTGCAAATAACCAAGTTCCAACTCAATTTCACTTTGTTCGCCTCAAAACTCTAATAAATCTCTATATTTTCTTAGGTCTCACCAACTTCTATCACAGGTTTATTTTGGGGTTCTCTCATATGACTTGGCCCCTAAGACAAGTGATAAAGGATGAAACTAAAACCAAGTTTGTTTGTTATAGATCACAACATAAATAATTTCAGGTTCTAAAACATTATTTTTTCTCAACATCACTACTCACTCTTCAAACTCATGATATTTTGCAAAAGATCAATGCTAAGTAGAAATGGTGTCGCGATCAACGTTGGGTTCCACACAAGTTTCAGGGAAGAGATAAGGCATGCCATACATTTGCAAAAGGAGCATATTAAAAGACTCCAATGGAAGCTCCATATACTTTGACATGGGTTCTACACCATCACTAGGGACATGGGTAGGATGATTTCGAAGTAATTATTCCCCATTTCCTTGGCTTGCACCCTATATTTAATGTCAAACTTTGTCGACCATATATTTCACCTCCCTTGTACACATCGAATATGGCTAAGCACTTGAAACCTACATAACTCAATCCTAAATGTAATGTGAAGGATATGGTCAACGTAATTATGGACACCATGACGAAGGCCCCTCACCAACAAACATCCAACTCTATTGGGTTACCAAAGAAGGGTAGCTTATTCACTAATGAAAGTGGCTAACTAAGAGCTAGATTCAATTGAAGTTTCCCATCTGATGGAGGAACATTTCTTCCTAATGGGCGACCATTAATCCAAGTTTATACTATTTTCCACCCACATATTCCACTTATTAGGAATTGTTCAACAAAATTCTTAGTAGTGCTACCATGATTTTTTAGAACGTGAATTTCGAATGCATTTTTGGGGCATGTTCGTTGCATTTTTGGTATTTTACATATGCCACAAAAAAATTAATTATGTGTTTTCCCAAACATATAAAACATGGATTAAAATTTTTCATTGTCCAAGAAATTTCCTAAATGAATTTTGCACTCTAAGGAAGTTTATATATTAAGTAGCCTCCTTGGGGGTCACATTCATTTTATGACCTCATCTCTTTAGATTAGGTTTTTGACGTCTTAAGACTTCATACTCTATGCCAACAATGAAGTTTGGCCTCTTATAATGTCTTCTAATGAATAAGCACAACCAATGTATATATATTTAAATATAATCTACCACCGTTGTAATACCCAATTTTACAATTAATCATAAATGTAATAACCATCTTCCACAATTAATCAGAAATGAAAATTTAGTGCCATGAATTTGGGAATTAACTAGACAATCTAAGTTTTAACTAATTAATAACAAATACTTACTTGGAACTCATATTTGAAGTCGACTCTAGTTTGTTTTTTCTCCCGCTCCTGCTAACAAACCAACCCTTTTATTTTCTATAGTCCATTGTATGTATTAGTTATATTTAGGATTATAGTTTACATATCAAGTACCCTAATATAATCATTATATTCTGGTGGATTATGTTTTTACATAAAAAAATTAATCCATCACCCTATACTCGAACACATCTTTTAATTAGTTAGTTTGTATATTAGTGCAGTACATGTGATGCATGCATATGTAGCTATCATATGCCTGCCTCGTATGCATGTTAATATTCCTATGCTCCCTTTAATTCAAGATGGGTCATTGCAACCATTCTAATTAGCTTGTATTGCTTTGCACTTTATATTGTTTTCTATTTCAATCATTACTAGAATTTGCATATCACCTATAATATATCTATGTTTCAATTTATATTTTTTCTTTCATTTTGTTCTCTTTAAAATCTAGATGAAATTTTACAAGAATATCTCTATGTTTCAATTTATAATTTTTCTTTCATTTTGTTCTCTTTAAAATCAAGAAATTTGCAAGAAAATATTTTTTGTCGTGCTGAATCTTATAATTCAAAATTCAAAATATGAGTTCTTTTTTCAAGGGAAATGATATTATTAGACATAAGCCATTACATGGGAAATGATATTATTAGGCATAAGCCATTACATCAATACTTTTCGTCATCATTTCAGTCGCAAAGAATCGAACCTTGGTGTGGGAAATAATCGAACCTTGGTGTATGAAATAACAATATTCTTCCCAACCACCTGAGATAACCCCAATTGACAATATTCAAACTATGAGCTTAAGCTAATGAAATTTGGTTAGTTTTTACTTGTTGAATGTTTTAATTAAAAAATAAATTGTATTAACATGGATTCAAACATGAGTAGTATTTGGTGCCACCATGTTTGGGACTAAGGCTAGATGTTACTAGAAGGTACATGTCCTAAGTGGAGGTAGCCTTAGTGATGACCACTAGGGATATTGGCTTTCTTGCAAATACTATCTAGGATGAAACCACCTTTTGGTCCTAGAGTCTTGGAGTAAGACCTAAAACTACTTTTGATTAACTGAGAGCTTTTATATGTAAGAAGATAGATTAAAAACTTAAGATGCATAGACATCTAGCATGAGTGGAAGTCTACCCCTTTTAGAGCACTAATGAATCCTTTTAAGTAGCACGGTTTTCCTTGAATAACAATAATGCTTCAACTTACATTTGTAGATAGCAACAAATAATAATATACCAACTTTAAAAAAAAAAAATTAGTAAATTATTAAAAAATTCAAAAGTCATTTTCTAAACTACCTACATTATTATATATTCAACTATATTTTTGAAATACATATGAAGAAATATATGAGATTTAGAAATTTTATAGTCATAATAAATGTTATTTTATTCTAAAAATTTGTGGCCGTCATTTGAACCTATAATATTATAATTTAAATGTTAAGTAAAAATGATATCAAATTTAAATTTCTCATAAAAATATTTTAATATATAAAACATATTTTAAACATGGAAATTTATCATAATTTAGTTGTCAAATTAATAATGAGGATAGTGATTTTTGGCTACTATATGTAAATGCATACTAACTCATCACCATTATTCAAGAAAAACCATTCCACCTAAAATGAATAATTGGTGGTTTGTAAGGGGGCAAGCTTTCACTCATGTCAGATACCTCTAAGTCTTGGGCCCTTAACCTGTTTCTTTATGTCTGAGGAAAACAAGCTCTTACCCAAATATGGTTTGTAAGGGGGCAAGCTTTCACTCATATCAATACCTCTAGGTCTTGGGCCGTTAACTTGTTTCTTTATGTCCAAAAAAAACAAACTTTTACCCAAATAAACACAATTTTAAGAACTAATGTAATTCCATAATAGATACTATTATATCACTTAAAAATTATATTTAATTTAGTAGAAATTCTTTCGGTAATAATCACATGCACAGAAATGTGGTTGACGCGTTTCGAACCAACCAGTGTGGTTCATAATCAGGACTATGATTGGTTCATCATCAGGACTATGATAGTCCTGATGATGAACCACACTGGTTGGTTCGTGGTTCATCATCAGGAGCCCTGATGATGAACCACACTGGTTGGTTCAAAACGCGTCGACCACGTTCCTGTGCATGTGATTATTACCGAAATAATTTCTACTAATTTATATGATGGATCACAAAAGTTTAAATTCAAAAAAAAAATTATATTTAATTTAAAATATTTTATTTAAAATAATTTTTATTAAATAATAAAAAAATCATCATGCAAAAAGAATTTAATAATAACTATCCTCATGCCAGCTAACCACTGGATTATAATAAATTTTACCAAACTTTGAAAAATAAAACCTCAGATTTCAACCTCTGTTTGGCTAAACTATTTGGAGACAATGACGGCCTCTTGAAAACTCGCTTTCAAATTAGTTAAAACATCTGATCGATTGCTGTCACTGTCAAACGTGATCTCCCAAAAACGAATCGCGTCATATTTTGGTTGGCTGAAAATTTAGTGCCGAATCAATTTCAGAGTTGGTAGCCGTCGATTTCGGATCTGAAATCCTCGAATCTTTTGGATCACGTGTGACGTGTCCATTCAGTGGGGCTTTTGACAGAGTAATTATTTCTTAATTGATTTAGATAAGCACGTTAACTTCCCTTGATTTAAAAATAAATAAATAAGTCATTTAAAAATACATAATTAAGTGAATTTAATAATTGGTGTATTTTAATAGGGACTTAATCCCATGTTCATACCATGTGAGGGATTTTTATAAAAGCGTGGTTGCCCCCACACAATCTTCATTTCTCTTTCCCTAGTCCTAGGAAGGTGCTCATGTTTGATTCCTTGTGTGATCTGCAAGGAACTTTACTTGGATTCTGTCTTCATGATAAATGTGTTGAGTGTTGATCAATCGAATCTTGACTATGGCATTAAGGCATTAGATGTTTCTATATATCTGCCAGTGATGTCTCTAACCAGAAAGATTTGCAGTGACCTTACAGCTCAACATGTGCTAGGCTTTTCAAACAATTAATAAATAACTTCTAATCTCCTTGCTTCCTGGAAAGTATAATGTTCCATTCGTTTGTTTGTACTATATCATAAGTCATGGAAAAGATTCTTCAATGATGGATGCAAGAGCTAGTATCTAGAGGCTTATTATATTAGAGGGGAAGACCCACACTAACCCAAGGTTGTTGGCAAGTTTGAGACAAAACCATGCTCCCATTTACATATAGACCTTCAAGGATTATAAAATGCAATTCCCCTTGACATGCATGTGAGAATATCTTGAAGGCCCAACTCATCATTGCAGATTTTCTATTCCTTCTAGATACGTGGAAAATGATATAAAATTAATATAATGATAGTTTTAAACATGTAATTGAGATATACATAGTTTTTTTATAGTTTTTTCCAAAGCATCATTAGGATAATTTATTATAGTTAATTGATCCCATTTACAAATAGACCTTCAAGGACTATAAAATGCAATTCCTCCTGACATGCATTTGAGAATATCTTGAAGGCCCAACTCATCATTGTGGATTTTCAATTCCTTCCGGATACATGGAAAATGACATAAAGTTTAATATAATGATAGTTTTGAAAACGTAATTGACATATACATAGTTTTTTTTTCCAAAACATCATTAGGATAATTTATGAAATATCAATGGCATATGCGAATACCTAACGCATGCAATGAAGTTGATTTAATAATATAATAAGTTATATTATTAGATATACTTCATGTGATGGTTACAATGTTGACTTTAAGTTGATAAAATAGGAAACCAAATTTTATTATTTTTTAAATTGGTTAGCATGTTTGTGCTTTTGAAATTAGTTAGCATGTTGGTGTTGACATGGATATTATAACCTTTTTTTCATTTGTGAATTGTTTTTAATGTTTTGTCACATTTAAAGAAATTTGGGGTTAAGATAAGATAATGTAGGTAGATGAAAATGTGATAATGTAGGTAGATGAAAATGTTTTTGTTATAGTTAATGAATTTTGGAGTTAAGATAATGTAGGTAGATGAGAGAGACCATATTTATAAGATGTTAAAATAAGATTAAGATACACACGTTTGAGTTAACTTGATGTAAGGTGATATGGAGCTTAAGATGATATCAATGTAATGTATGGAATATGATGGAGTTTAAAAAAATGTTGAGTGTGTATTTAAGGTTGCAAAGAATTTAAAATAGAACCTAAAATTATTAATGCATGTATTAATAGTTATCTAAGAAAGTAATTTTATTGTCACATTGTTGACAACAATAGAAGTCTCACTAGTGTATTAAATTTTTTTATTGAAATAAGTTTCAATGCATTGCCAAAAACTTATATGGCACTGGTTCAAGTGTGAAATAATTAATCTATGTAGGGAACTTACTAACATTTACAATTCTAAAGAGTTTTGTTTTCCAATGGCTTATATGTCATGTCATCTTTCCAATGCCTTGATAAAAAATCATTAGCAAGATGAATTCTAAGTTGATATTAATGGGAGGCTTCAGTTGTATTGTACGTTGTTAAAGTGTTGGAGGATTTTAAAGGTGTAGGAGCTCTATGTTGAAAACTAAATCCATTCCGGTGTATGGTGTAAACTAAAGCTTGAATGCATTGTCGCAACAATGTTAAGCAATGATGTATGGATCATATTGTAGTGGCCTAATATTGTAATGCAAGTCCTTGAATCTTTCTTTCTAAATATGTATTCAAAATTTGTCCTAAAATAATATGTTAAGGGTGTGGTGGTTTTTTCATCATGATTTTCACTTCACTAACATTTGTTGTATAATCTCACATTTTTTTTTGTGAGCATTATGGATGTGCTCAATGAAGTGTATTATTTAGTCAATCCTATGTCTAGACTAAAGTGTCTATAACTAGAGGAGATGAATAAGTGATTTCCATTGGGACTACAAGATGAAATTCATTTGGCACATGTGTAGCTTCATTGAATCAAATACATGTTTCCATCTCTAATATATGGATGCTTATGGTGAAACATGTGAATTAAGTGAAAAAAGGTTCATTTAAGTTATATTTGTTCATTTATTTGAGAATAAAATATCATGTATGCCGATATTTGTGCAAAGCACATCCCAGAAGGATTTCTTAGAGACATAAATAAATTTAGGATTTATGTCACTAATAATGGATGTGTGAAATTCAAAATTAACGCATGCATTAGAAAGTATTTCACAATGTCATATGCGAATTTAGTATTCTTACAACACATAAGTGTTTCCAACTTAGAGAATTAGTCAACCATGAAGAATACCATGTGATGTTATGATGTGTGGCTACGAATCCTACTTGAAAATCTACAAAGACAAATTTCCTTGGGAATGAAGGAATAAATACAGGAATATACAACCCATGCTTCTTATTCATGAATTTAGTAATTGCATAGGAAATAAACCTCTAAATATGTTTTTCCATGTTAGTGCAAAGATGTGGTTAGTAAAAAATAATTTGGAACACAATCATTGTTTCTGGATCTTGAAATGACCTACTATCTTGAAGTAATGTGACTCTTGTATACACTTGTCATATTGAAGTTTTGTTGGAACACAGTTTTACAAGGTAGAACAATAAGTTTCCATGTAATTGAAAATATATTCATTATACTCCTTGGAGAAGATCCACATAAATATGGAAAAAACTCGTATCTACGAAATATGCTTCAACTAATATTATGTCAACAACGCAAGATTGGTTTTCATCTCAAATAGTTAGTTCCATGGTTAAATGCATCACTGATCTATACATTTCTATGGATATTTGCTAGAAAAATTCATCAATAGAGATCTTATAATATTTCAAAAAGTTAGATGATGAAATTTATTTCCTTAGATACTAGATTAATTATTACTAGCTTATGACTCATACTTATGAAAATAATTGAAACAAAAAATAAAAGAAAAATAAAATGGACACACCATCCACACAAATGAACATAAAATGTATCATGGGAAACCTATAATGAGAGAAAAACTAGATAGAGGTTAGGCCTATGCTCTACTCTCTTTTCTTTGGTTATGAAATAAAAATACAGAGAAAAAGGGGACTTACCATGGAGTTACCTATGACATTGTGGCCTGATGGTTGTTATGGAGTCTACTTCCTCCTCTATTATTTTCTCCAATCCTAGTCCTAGATGCTCTACTCAACTATGGAACATGTGCAATACTAAATAATCGAGCCCTTTCTCCTCCTAGTTGTGTAGTATTTGACATAGTTTAGTAGTTTCTTAGGGTTAGGGTTCTTGCATCCTCAATTAGTTATAAGGTCTTGTATCTTCTAGAACATTACTGAAAGTACACATATGGTTATCCCTACATGTATGAATTTTTAGGGCTAATGTGGTATTGACTTTTACATGGTGATCAACAAGGTAGGTCAACATGTGGAAGGCATAAATTATGTATATGAGCTATGATTGAGGTGATTTTCATATTGTTGGAAATATCTTGGCTTGTAGAAGAATATCAAGGCGTTTAGAGCTACGTTTACAATTTTTTCATCCTAAAAATTGTCATTTGATGGCTCAAAATGGATTGGGAAGGTATGAAACCCCAAACTTCCGAATTGATACCTACAACTAAAATGGGTCCTACAGGCCAGTTCCTCTAATTTTTCCACCTAGAAAGGACAGATAGATGAAAAATCATATAATGATCCTTTCTAGACCATACCCATGCATTTATAAAGGCTTCTTATCCCCAAAATATTTTACTAAACGAGGCAAGAGAAAATATTCCTCTACCTTTTCCTTGGAGAACCCATTTGTATTTCCTAGAAGTTGTCCTTTTAACCTAATCTATCAAAGATCATGCTACACCTATCTAGTAGTTTTGGACCACTTTTTCAAAATTGTATCTTCTATCAACTTTTCTTGAGCTTCTACTGCTAAGTAATCTATGGTTCGTAGGACCTTCTCCTCAGTTTATTGATCCAACTTGGTAGGCTCATAAATTTTTAGATTTTCCACTTTCACCACTAAGTAAATGTGCATATGCGATGGTAGAATGAGTCTATCGGAATTCTCACTCATAATCTCTAATACTTCAAAAGGGGCAAACCAAAAATCCTTTATCTTCTTAATAGGATCCTATAGCCTTTCCTTACTTAAATATAACCAAAATATGTCTCCCACTTTGAATGTTTTCTCAATTACATGCTAATCATGTTAGGCTTTGTAGATTTCCTTTGATTTCTTCAATCTCTCCTATACTTTCAAGTGGATCTACTTACTCCTTTTAAAAAATTTATATGTTTTTAATAGTTCTTCTATGACAAGTTCCCACACTCCTCCCTGTTGTACATACACAACATCTAGGGTGAAGGTGGAAAAATCACAAATAAAGTTATGAAATGGGACTTACTAGTAGAAGTATGGATTGTTCTATTGTAAGAGCATTAAATTTAAATTAAATTTTCATGTAGGGTATTTAGATGCTTATGAGTGTAACCCCTTAATGATTTTGACTTATTTTGTCTACCCATCTATATTTGGATAAACAATCAACCAAATATGTTGACATGTAAAACCAAATCTGAAATCTTGGAGGGGTCTCCAGATATATCATAATAGCATATGAAAGATTCGAAAATAGAATCTGGACCCAACTAAAACTCTTTTCCTTCTCAACAATCCGAAGAAATAGTGAAACCCACTCCAACTTAAAGTGCTGGGGATTTTTCTCTCCAAACAACCTACACATCATGGTGATGGCCATATGATGTGGCCCTTTAAACATTTAAATGAGATCAAATTGATTCAACTTGACAGTGAATGAATCAAGATCATAACACTAATCCTTGACCAATTTTGATAATTCAAATTGTTCTTTTAGGTGAATATATTTCTCAAAAGATATTAGTAAAGCCTTATTATGCCATCTAAGGAGTATGAATTTTATACATTCTAGATAGATATTTAGCCCTAAATGTACCTACCATTAGTTTATCATCATTTACAATAATACATGGTTTAATATTTGTATGAGCTATGAGCCAACATACCATGTCATAATATGGGAGTACGCTTAGTTTGTCTGCTATGTTATGAAGCGTATCAATGTAATCATCAACATTTCCCTAGGTTTCTTATTCAAAGTTTCTAGCATCTAGGAGCTCATAATTTCTTCCCAAATTAGTGCACCTGATTGATACGGATGGGAATATTAGTTTTGATGTGCTATGATCCAATTCATAATATAAAAAAATTTCTTGAGGATTGAGAGGTTAATTGAAAGTTTAATATGAGTTTTTATGTGAGTTTCATGAGAAAATTAACATAAACAAAACATTGAACATCAACATCTAACAGAAATGAACATCACCATAAAAAGTCACACAACAACACATGATGAAGGATTTCACCCTGCTTGGGCTACGTCTCCTTGGTCCAGCTTCCAATGGCTTGGCCCTCTTCTATTATGCTCAAAAGTGTGATTACATGTGTTTACAAAGCTCAAAAAACTCTGAAACCTATTCCATCAGCTCCAGAATGACCAAAAATGCCTGTGTATCCTCTTTATGCCTCGAATTTGGCCAAAAACTCATCAAGTTATGATCTCCCCTAGTTTCTCCACTATTTGTTCCACATTTTCGCCAAAATCTGGCACCATCCTACAAATCCGCCGGAATCCAGGTAAATGAGTGCCAATTTTTCCAAAAACCGAGCGAAATTGTTGGTGCGCCAATTTTCCCAATGACGCTTACAAACTAGATTTTAAACCATATCTGTTATCATTTATAATTTTTTTTATATATTAAATGTTGTGCAGTTAGGGCTAACCACTGAAATTAATTGTTATGGTGGACATATGGCGTGGTTTTAGCGGTGGTTATGGTTGTGGTTAAAGGGAGTGGTGGCAGTCTATGTGGTGAGCACATGGAAAAGTTTAGTGAAATGGTTATGGTTAAGGACAATGTTTGGAGAGGGTGGTTAACACCATGATGCTTCCAGTCACATTTCAATCTTCGCTGGTTAGTTTAAATGTTACGGTTCTGGGGGTGGGGGGTGCGGGCGGGGGGGGGGGGACTAGCCTCCCTCCCATGGTCCCTGACCCTGGCGTGGTGACTAGTGCTGGGGTAGACCCCGGCCCCCTCCCCCCAACGTGAAATTTACATTATAATAAAACCATATGAGTTTCAATATATAGTAAGGAACATAGGTGATGGTGTAGTGGTAAATCTTGGTGCTTGGTGCTTGGTGGTCGCAGGTTTGACCCTTGCTACTGCTGCTTGGACTTGACCCAAAATTTTGGTGGCCCTCGGGCTACCACGTGGTGGCCCCTGGCTGGGCCACATGGCAGCCTATGGTTGGCCACCAAATCCACCAATAAAATTGCAACATTTCAAACCAGTAACCAAGTGCTACTTGGCACGATACCATTTTCCCATGGATACTATTAGCCCCCCTATGAAATTCTTGACAAGCAAGCTGGGGGCTAGGTTGTTTTGGAGCCTTCAAGGAATGTCTTTTCCCTAAAAAACCATCCTCCTTGAAGTCTCTTTGTGCTATGCCTAACATTAATCCCCTCTGCTGGTTCCTTTCCCTAAGGCCTTCATTTACCCCTTGTACCCCTGCAAAATGTCCCCTTTTCTCCCCTTTTCCTCCTTCTGTCAAAGTCCCTCTTTTCCCCTTGTTATTTTCCCTATTAAACCCCCTAAATCCCCTCTAAAACCCCTACACCCTTTGTTTTCCTAAATCCCCCCTCCATTTCCCCATCATTACCCTTCGGGCCTCAAAATACATTATAATGGGTCAAAAACCCACTTCTGACCATATAATAAGCCTTAGCCCCTTCTTCACTACCCCCCAAACCTCATCCTTCCATGCAATCCAGCGCCGTGACCAAAGCGCTAACCCCGAAGGCGCTGGTCCCGTGGGCTTTTCGGGCGAATTTCCATCCGTCGATCTTGTTTGATCGGACGGTGAGCGTAATCCCGACGCTCTCCGTTTTCCCCCGTTCATTTCGTAGATCGCGCGATCGCCGTCCATTTCCCCGTCGGATCAACGGTTCACAGTCCTCCAGCCGGTGGTCCCTGCCCGTGCACTGTTCTAAAACTGCCGGTTTATTCCGCACCGCCTTTGTGCGATGGGCGGTATTTCCTGATAGCCCAGCGATTCCATACAGCTACCGCCGCGTGTCTTCTGTACGACGGCAAAACCGCCCATCCCCCGCGTGTTATCTTTCGACCACGGACACTGAGCGAAATCGTTGTTGACCGTCAGATCTCGAGCGCCTCATCCAACGGTCGTCATTCGCCCAAGCTGCACACTGCTTAACCCTCATCCATCGCACCTACTGGCCCACCGTCTGTCGCCCTCCACCGTCGATCTCCACCACGATCGACGGTCCATATTCATCCACCCGTCGTTGACTATTCCATTGCTCCCGGTCCCGCCACGTCATCTCCACGTGTGCCCACCGTACACCCATTCGTTCCGTTGCATTTAACGTTCAAAGTCGAGATTTTTAAGGTTATTTGTCTATTGCTGCAGTCTGCCATCTATCTTGATTTCCACTTCGCGCTACATCCTCCCACCACAATTCACCATTATTCCACCATGGCATGGTTCTGTACAGTCGTTCCCATCGTCCCCGTCCGGTCTGCCATCCCCATGTCTGTTTTCTTAATCCGTTTTCATTTTTGCAGGGTTATCAAAGGTTAATGGCCGCCATGATGTACATCTCTGTTTCAAGGATAGGGAGGTTGAAGAAAGATCAACTATAGTGGCAGAATTTATGAAAAATGACCCGGGAAGGTAAAGACTAGACGTTCATTAAAAGAAACAGGGGTTAAACTCTGTGGAAAACCTTCCAGCGCCATTAAAGCTCAAAATGCACGAGCAGGGATAGAGATGGAGCGGCAGGGTGTTTTAATGCAAGGAAAGAGATTGGAGCACGTCAATGAAAAAACTTAAGCCTTGAATCAGCGGTTTAGGAGGCAAAGCACCGTTTCGAAAACCCCGAGGATCAATCAGAAGGTCCTGAGCACAGTGAAGAGCAACATCAGGGTTTATTCACCAGCAGAATGTTTTTCTTCACACAGTACAGGGCGTCCATACTTCTTTTATTATGCACTGTGTCCCTGAAGGAATTCCCACCCTAACAGCAGTTCGAGACCATCAGAACATTTATGTAGCAGACTTCTCAGCAGTTCATTCGCTCTTTGTTTATTCACCACCAGTACAGCAGAACGCCACAGCCGAAATATGTCAGAGTCATACCCAGAGAAGATCACTCCGGCATAAAGTGACGACAGAGATTAAACACTCAGCAGTCAAACAGAATGGGTTTCGGCCTTCCATTCATTTTTGTGTTTAATGTTGTATTTAATTGTTCACCTACCTCCTCCATTCGTCTTCTACTATAAAACTCATGAGGAGGACTACTGTAAGTGTTGTTGATGAGATATCAGAGAAATGCAAGTATTTTCCTCTTGAGACAAGTTCTCTGTGTAATATTGTAAGATAGGCTGAGATTTGATGTATTCAGACTGAATGTTCAAGTTGTGGGCAATGATGTACCTGATTGGTGTTGTTTTGAATATGAAAAGCACATTTCTTTGGATCCTGATCTAAAGCAGCTCGTGATGTTTTCTTATCTCTTTGTTTGATTCCATTTCATTCCATTTCTACAGGCTTGCATCAGAAGTTTGGCATAAGATTTACCCTTTATAGGTACCTTATGTTGCTGCTCTCCCAGCCTTTTATGTTTTCTGCTTATATGTGTATCTGAATATGTTGGGAAAAATACTGAGAGGGGGGGTGAATCAGTATTTAAGGCTGAACAATTTTTCTTTCCTTTTTCTTTAAAACAACCATATGTTACAGTACTGCATTCAACATATATGTCCAGAAATCTTATTATGCTTTTACTTAGAGAAATGCACGTATAAGCATTGCTATAAGCAACAATAGAACAAACCATTAACCATGAACAACACATATGGACACCAATATTTAAGGTGGAAACCCAATTTGGGAGAAAACCACCGCCGCCAGCATCTTAGTCTTCAATTTTTTTATTATGTAGAAAACCTTTTACAATATATGCGTACCATACCAAGACGTTGTGCACCCACCCGTAAGGCTACAACCTTCTCTCGTTTACCAGCCTTCCCTGGAAGGGAGCTTCAACCCCTTGAACATAACATCAGCTTCTATATACAGAAGGCTTCAACCCTCTGACTCAGCGCAACCCTTCAGAAACTCCAACTGACATATGCACCGGATCCATATGTGTTTTTCAGTAGACATCCGCTATCTTTTCATCGTTTCTTCTGTTGAATACTCTCACGACTCATCACCTTTTAGATTAATGTCTCAAAAATTACATAATGGACTTAGAATCATCAATTAAGCGCGTTGTCTGTCCATACGGATATTCCTTAGAGGAATTCCTTCTTTGCCAATACTCGCACCACACCATCGAATAATGATCTTTGTTCTTTATATAGACCTCGCCTTTCTCAATACCATGAGTCTAAAACCACTCAACCGTTAATGGTATTCCTTTAGTTTATCCCCGGGGCTCTTCGATTTCTTTTATTTATTTATTTTATTCAAACGAGGAGATTCAAATTATCTATGTGCGCCCAGACTTTAACCCAAAGATTAACCCTTTGTATTTTATAAACAATATCCAACGCTTTTCATACGCAAGTGTCTTGTTGATGTGGTGAGTTCCGCAAGCGGAACAACCATACATCTCAATCGTTTTGTATTAATAATTGTGCCAATCCAATTTGAAACCCCAATCTTTGTCTCTGCCATATAATATTATAAACATTAACGTGCCACTGACTCATCAGTAATATATATATCCATATAACCTTTCGGGTTCTTCAAATAATATTCAATCTTCGACTCTGGGCCCACATCACAGATGGCGGATCGGTGGTGTCAAACAATACTTGCGATTGCGATTGATCAACCGGACGCGACGACCACATAAAACATGGCTCATAGCGCAATCGGGTCCGCCCTTTGAACAAATGCAATCGGGGCACACCATAGAAAAGTTCTGATTGCGATCAGGACACGGATGTGATTGGCACATATTAACTCCAGCATATAATCGGATCGGGTCCGCCACTTCAATCGCAGCATATTACAAAAGGGATGCGATCAATCGGAAAGTTCCGATTGCGATTAAGATCCCGGACGCGATTGAATCTATTAATTCCATCGTATAATACTATCGGGTCCACCAATTTCAATGTGCAATCGGACCCAACACTTAAGCACTTCCGATTGCGATTGGGAACTCGGATGCGATTTGCAATAAACTGAGGCATATAACTCGATCGGGTCCATCCTTTGATCGAAGCACATAACAAAACTCTGCCGATTGAACCTTGCGATTCAAGACGTGCGATTCCATTAAAACATCGCCACGTGGTCAAGTGGACCCACGGGCCTCGGCTGTTGGTGCGGGCGATTTATAATGTAACATTTGGTTGTATTGTGTACAACCGTTCCACTATGGAACACTGCCACATCCACAAGACATTTTTATGTTTCATTTACATTGCGATTTGTGATTGCGATTGGATCGCATTGCATCGCCGGACTCCATATCAACAAGACACTACTTCACCAAAATAACTTGCGATTCCGATTTAGAGCTTAAGTGGTGAGGACCACTTGTCCCGCCAAATCAGAAATAAAAGACTTCCTCCTGTTTAATTCAATTTTTATTCATTTTGGTTGTTGAGGGCTTAAACGCCCGAAATGACTGTCTTGAATGACTCTGCTCCTCCGTAAATTAAATCTACGGGAATATCTTCGTTCCACTGTTAAAACGGCTCTGCCCATGACCTGTTAATTCTCTTCTGAGCTTTGCTGTTGATCGTATGATCTCTGCAATTCTGTTGTTCTTCTGTTTCCCATGCCTTTGCCACATCCTTTGCCATCAATGAAAATATTCCAACAATCTCCCCCTTTGGCATTGATGGCAATACTCTTCCTCTGATGACCTTAGACTCCTTTGTTGCTTTTCCTCCCCCTTTGACATCAATGGCAAAGAGTTTGATCAAGAAGCCGTGCTCCCCCTGAGATCATGCTGCATCTTCATAATATGACCAACAATTCATCCTTTACATATGAACAATGCTCCCCCTGAGCCTGTGCAGTCAGAGATGCCTGACGACACCTCACAACCAATTTAAGCTTCTGTAATTAAGTAGACCTGAACCTCTGCATGGCAGAGACTACTCCCAGTTTCAGTCTGAGATATTCGAACGCTTCCCTGGGTAGAGGTTTGGTAAATATATCTGCAACTTGTTCTTTGGAGGAAACATATTCTAATTTCACCTTTTTCTCAAGCACTTGTTCTCGTAAGAAGTGATATTTGATGGAAATGTGCTTGGTTTTGGAATGCATAACAGGATTCTTTGAGATACTGATGGCACTTGTATTATCACACATAATGGAGATAGGGGGTGAACATTTGATTTGAAAATCTTGTAGGGTTTGCATCATCCAAAGAAGTTGAGTGCAACATGATGTTGCAGCCACATATTCAGCTTCTGCTGTAGATAATGCAATGGAGCTTTGCTTCTTGCTGAACCAAGATACTAACCGGGGCCCCATAAAGAATGCACCACCACTAGTGCTTTTTCGATCATCAACACTTCCAGCCCAATCTGCATCAGTGTATGCATGAAGAGTGAGATCAGCATTCTTTCGACACCATAGTCCAAAGTCTTGAGTTCCCTGTAGATATTTGAATATTCTTTTCACAGCCTGAAGATGAGATTCTTTTGGATTGGCTTGAAATCGTCCAACAATCCCAACTGCATGCATGATGTCTGGTCTTGTCCCAATGAGATAAAGTAGACTTCCTATCATAGATCTATATTCTGGTTGATTTACGGTGGGGGAATCATCATTAGAACTGAGATTGCATCCGGTTATCATTGGTGTACTTACAGGTTTGCAATCTTCCATGCCATACTTCTTCAGGATTTTCTTGAGATACTTTGCTTGTGATAAGAATATACCATCTGTTGCTTGTTGCACTTGCAGGCCAAGAAAAAATGTTAGTTCCCCGAGTAAAGACATTTCAAATTCTCGCTACATATCAAAAGCAAATTTCTGACTCATAGACTCTTTATTACTTCCAAAAATGATATCATCGACATATACAACCACAATCAACAATTTGTCATTTTCAGTTTTTGTGTACAAGTTGCTATCAGCAGACCCCTTTGAAAATCCTTGTTGATGAAGATATTTGTCAAGACGATAATACCATGCCCTTGGAGCTTGTTTGAGACCATATAGAGCCTTTTTAAGTTTACACACAAGTTTTTCATCATTTCCCAAAATGAATCCTTCTAGTTGTTCTATATAAACTTCTTCTTCTAAATCACCATTGAGAAAAGTAGATTTAACATCCATTTGATAAACTTTGATTTGTTGGAAGCTTGAAAACGCAAGAAACATTCTTATGGCTTCAAGTCTGGCTACAGGAGCAAAGGTTTCTTCAAAGTCTATACCTTCTTGTTGAGCATACCCTTTGCACACAAGTCTAGCTTTATTTCTTATAACATCCTCATTCTCATTTAACTTGTTTTTGAATATCCATTTAGTTCCAATGACATTTTTGTCATGAGGCCTTGGTACTAACTCCCAAGTGTGATTCTTTTCAATTTGATCAAGCTCTTCATTCATGGCTTGAATCCAACATTCATCTTTGCTCGCTTGACTGACATTGTGAGGTTCAACCATGGACAGAAATGCCAAGTTGCTAGAAGATCCCACAAGACTCCTTCTTGTTTGTACTCTTGATTCCTTTTCTCCCAAAATTTGAGATTCTGGATGATTCTTTTGAACATATCTAGATGGAGCCTTTTCAGACAGCTCTTCTTCAGGTTCTTCACTGGGTGTACTGTTTGTATCATTACTGTTTGATGTAGGAGGATATGTGTCCTCATCATCTTCATCTGTTGTTTGCTTTTCTTCTTTTGGGGCTGCAGTAGACTCATCAACAACAACATCAATACATTCAACAATATTTCGAAGTCTTTTATTGTAACATTTGTATGCCTTACTCCTAGAGGAGTAACCAAGAAATATTCCCTCATCAGCGCTGGGTTCAAACTTGCCAAGTTTTTCATCATTATTTTTGATAAAGCATTTGCTCCCAAAAATTCTAAAATGCTTTATAGTGGGAGGATTACCATACCAGAGTTCATATGGAGTTTTATCACTATTTACACGAACATGTGCTTTGTTGAGAATGTTTGCTGTTGTATGTGCTGCTTCTCCCCAAAATGTGTCAGGTGTTCCAGAATCATCAAGCATAGCTCTAGCCATTTGTTGAATTGTTCTGTTCATTCTCTCTGCAACACCATTCTGTTGTGGGGTGCCGGCTACAGAGAACTGTCTTTTTATGCCGTGTTTTTCACAGAATTCAAGAAATTCCTTGGATGTATATTCTCTGCCTCGATCAGATCTAAGGCACTTGATTTTTAATTCTAATTCATTCTCCACTAGTGCTTTGAAAATCTGAAATTTCTCAAATGCTTCATATTTGTGTTTAAGCAGCCCAATCCAACACATTCTAGAGAAATCATCAATGAATAAGATATAATATTCTTCACAATGGGGTGACTTTTTCCTCATAGGTCCACATATGTCAGTATGAATGAGTTCAAGAGGCTTACTTGATGATCCTTCCTTGGCATTAAATTGTACCCTGGTTTGCTTACCGAATTGGCAAGATTTGCATATGATATTTTAAGGTAGAGTAATATTGGGAAGATCACGAACAACTTTAAGTCTACTTGATTTGTTGATTTGAGAGAAGCTCAGATGCCCCAACCTTCTATGCCATAGCCAATTTTCTGAAGATTTACTCAAATAACATTGTTCTTTGGGGTTCTTCAATATATACATGTTGTTTGGAGTTCTTTTTCCTTTTATAATTGCTTTACCTGTATCAAGATCACGTACCACACATTCTTTTGAACTAAAGACAACTTCAGTTCCTTGATCACACATTTGACTTACACTTAACAAGTTATGCTTTAAACCATCCACATACATGACTTCATTAGCTTTCACCTTATCCTTTAGGAAGACAGACCCTTTACCTTTAATTACCACAGGAGTATCATTTCCAAATGTAACATTCATCTCCTTTTCTAGAGCACTATATGCAAGAAGTTTGTCTTTATCACCTGTCATGTGTCTTGAGCATCCACTATCAATGTACCATTGGTTCTCTTCATCTTCTGCAAATAACGCTATGCCACAATTTTCAACCTGTAACTCCTTCTTTTTCCATTCTTTGGATCTTGAAGGAACATGTTCTTTTGGCTGAACTTTGCTCCTGCATTCAGATTCTTCATGGCCAAAGTTATTGCAATAAGTGCATTCAACTTCATTTTGAAGAGGAGAAAAGTTGTTATAATTATTCTTCTTTGCTTCAATATCAGTCCTTTTCTTTCTTGCTTCTCTTGTCATAATAGTTTTATATGCTACACATTGACTAGCTTTATGACCAAAATTGTGACATGAGAAACATTGTCCATTGAAGAAGAAATTTCTGCGATCATAAGATCTTCTAAATGAATTCATCTGTTGATTGGTGTTTCTTTGAAAGACATTTCTGTTAGTGTTTCTTGAATTGAAATGATCATGCTTTACCTGTAAATATTCTTTATTCCCTTGTTGAGTGGCAGCATGTTGTAAACCAGCTGTAACTGCTTTTAGATAATTTGGTGCTGATGCCTGAGAAGATTCTCCAATATATCCAAGACCTATCTTTATAAGAGGAGAACGTTGTACCTTGATAATCTCATCTAATGTTTCAGACCCTTTAGCAAATCTAAGATTCAAAGTATTTACTTTCCCAAGTTCTTTTCTTAGATCTACTACTTCACATTCTAATTTCTCATTGTGTTTCTCTTTATCTTCAAGCTGATTTTTTAGAGTTTCTATGATTATTTTGCTCTCTTCTAAGCAAATTTTGAGTTTATTGTTTTCATTAAGAAAATCACTGTCTTCTAGAGCGTCCACAAAAGTATCCTCTTCTTCTCGAGATTCTTTTTCAAATGCCATGAGAAGTCTCAGATCTTGTTCACATTCTTCCTCACTATCAGATAACCCATCACTATCTTCATGAGTATAGTAACTCCTTTTAGAGCTAAAATGATTCTTATTCCTTCTTGCTACTTCCTTCCCCTTCTTATGTGTTTCTTTATAAGGAAACTTAGCAACATAATGACCAACTCTTCCACAATCAAAAAATTTGAAAGGAAGCTTACCTTTGAATCGTCCTATGCCAAGTTGAAGTTTCTTTACGAAGTTTATCTCATGTTCTTCTGAGATATATCCTGATCCTTATGTTATTTGTACTTCCTTTCCTTTTGTAGAAGTTCTAAAAACTGCTTCTTTGACTTCAGATGGTCCTCCTCTTCTCATTTCATATGCAGTTAGTATGCCATGAAGTTGTACCATAGTAAGATTTTGAAGATCCTGCTTTTCTTCAAGAGCTGAAACTTTTGACTCAAATTTTGCTGTTAGAGATCTTAAAATTTTCTCAACCAAAGTGGATTCGGTAATTGTTTCTCCCAGATTTCTCATGCGATTTACAATATCATCAAGACGTAGAAAGAAATTTGCAATGATTTCTTCATTAAGCATTTTAAGATTCTCATATTGGATTCTGAGAGTTTGAAGTTTAGCACTTTTTACCTTTGCATCACCTTCATAGCTTAGAATGATTTTGTCCCATATTGCCTTTGCTGTATTCAGCTGCATGACTTTGACAAATTCTGATTCAGTTAGACTTCCTAATAAAGCATTGACTGCCTTTGCATTTGTTTCATAATTCTTTCTTTCCGTTGGATCTGTTGGTACTGTAGCTGGATATTGATATCCTTGTTCAACAATCGCCCATACCTCTGCTCCCAGAGACTGAAGATAGGATCTCATCCTTGTTTTCCATAAAATTAAATTGTTTCCATTAAAGAGTGGAGGCATGATAGATGCTATTCCATCTTGATTGCTCATCTTGCTTGATCTTCCTTCTAGCAGCTAAGCTTTTTCAGAAGGACCTCCTCTGATACCAATTGTTGGGAAAAATACTGAGAGGGGGGGTGAATCAGTATTTAAGGCTGAACAATTTTTCTTTCCTTTTTCTTTAAAACAACCATATGTTACAGTACTGCATTCAACATATATGTCCAAAAATCTTATTATGCTTTTACTTAGAGAAATGCATCAGATAAGCATTAAGCATGAGCAGAAACAATAGAACAAACCATTAACCATGAACAACACATATGGACACCAATTCGAGAGAAAACCACCGCTGCAGTAATCTTAGTCTTCAATTTTTTTATTATAGAGAAAACCTTTTACAATATATGCTGGTGCAGACTCATACCAGCACGCAGGCACCCACCTGCAGAAGGCTACAACCTTCTCTCGTTTACCAGCCTTCCCTGGAAGGGAGCTTCAACCCCCTTAACATAACATCAGCTTCTATATACAGAAGGCTTCAACCCTCTGACTCAGCGCAACCCTTCAGAAACTCCAACTGACATATGCACCGGATCCATATGTGTTCTTCAGTAGACATCCGTTATCTTTTCATCGTTTCTTCTGTTGAATACTCTCACGACTCATCACCTTTTAGATTAATGTCTCGAAGGGTACATAATGGACTCAGAATCATCAATTAAGCGCATTGTCTATCCATACGGATATTCCTTAGAGGAATTCCTTCTTTGCCAATACTCGCACCACACCATCGAATAATGATCTTTGTTCTTTATATAGATCTCGCCTTTCTCAATACCATGAGTCTAAAACCACTCAACCGTTAATGGTATTCCCCTTAGTTTATCCCCGGGGCTCTTCGATTTCTTTTTTTAATTTATTTTATTCAAACGAGGAGATTCAAATTATCTATGTGTGCTCAGCCTTTAACCCAAATATTAACCCTTTGTATTTGATAAACAATATCCAACGCTTTTCATACGCAAGTGTCTTTTTGATGTGGTGAGTTCCGCAAGCGGAACAACCATACATCTCAATCGTTTTGTATTAATAATTGTGCCAATCCAATTTGAAACCCCAATCTTTGTCTTCGCCATATAATATTATAAACATTAACGTGCCACTGACTCATCAGTAATATATATATCCATATAACCTTTCAGGTTCTTCAAATAATATTCAATCTTTGACTCTGGGCCCACATCGCAGATGGCGGATCGGCGGTGTCAAACAATACTTGCGATTGCGATTGATCAACCGGACGCGACGACCACATAAAACATGGCTCATAGCGCAATCGGGTCTGCCCTTTGAACAAATGCAATCGGGGCACACCATGGAAAAGTTCCGATTGCGATCAGGACACGGATGCGATTGGCACATATTAACTCCAGCATATAACCGGATCGGGTCCGCCACTTCAATCGCAGCATATTACAAAAGGTATGCGATCAATCGGAAAGTTCCGATTGCGATTGGGAACTCGGATGCGATTTGCAATAAACTGAGGCATATAACTCGATCGGGTCCGTCCTTTGATCGGAGCACATAACAAAACTCCGCTGATCGAACCTTGCGATTCAAGACGTGCGATTCCATTAAAACATCGCCACGTGGTCAAGTGGACCCACGGGCCTCGGCTGTTGGTGCGGGCAATTTATAATGTAACATTTGGTTGTATTGTGTACAACCGTTCCACTATGGAACACTGCCACATCCACAAGACATTTTTATGTTTCATTTACATTGCGATTTGCGATTGCGATTGGATCGCATCGCATCGTCGGACTCCATATCAACAAGACACTACTTCACCAAAATAACTTGCGATTCCGATTTAGAGCTTAAGTGGTGGGGACCACTTGTCCCACCAAATCAGAAATAAAAGACTTCCACCTGTTTAATTCAATTTTTTATTCATTTTGGTTGTTGAGGGCTTAAACGCCCGAAATGACTGCCTTGAATGACTCTGCTCCTCCGTAAATTAAATCTACGGGAATATCTTCGTTCCACTGTTAAAACGGCTCTGCCCAGCACCTGTTAATTCTCTTCTGTCATTTGTGACTGCGGCCCATCAAGATTTAATTCTCCTTCAATGCACTGCTTATCTCTGTAAATGTATTCTTCCTCTGAGCTTTGCTGCTGATCGTATTCTTCTGTTGCCCATGCCTTTGCCACATCCTTTGCCATCAATGACAATATTCCAACAAGTCAATGATATCTAATAAAGATTTCATGTATTTTACTTTTCAAATCTGCCTCATTTAATCTAATTCAAAACCTGGTTAGATAGATGGGCCGGTTCAAAAACCCAGTTCTGGTTTTTAAAACTATGGGTGCAACATATCATCCAATAGGATGCAACAACCTCATCATAGGGGTGCCGCAACACTTTGACATTCTCCAATGACACAGAATTTTAAAGAAAATAAAAGGGCAATACATAGATGAATCTCATTATCAAAAACCAACAAAATTATTGACTTCATCTAGCCCAATTAACTTGGAAGCAGCAAAATCACCTAGCTCATTTACATGTTCATCTTGTTTCTCATGTAGGACCTGAAAAAAGAGAAGAAAATCTAAATGAAATAAATACCTGTCCGTCGTAGCAAGAGATGGGGTCCAACTTTGCTGGTGCCTATCCAAAATCCATCTTGATTTCAGAACATCAAGAACAATATAGTTGTTTTTCTCGTCATTAATTGTTTCCAGACCTAATATATTCGTGATATCCAAATTTGTGGCCTCTTTATTCTTAGGAGAACTTCTGCTTACAGTACCACCTGGACTGACTGGAGAGCCAAACAATCTGCTTCTCAAGGATGTGATTGTCCTCTTAGCATGAGAATTTCTAGTAAACAGTGCTGACTGAAATGAATGTCTTGGAATATGTCGTGAAACCAAACCACGAACATAATTCAATGACTTAACAAGAGCTCCTGAGGCAAATGCTGCAGATGTTGAGGTTGGAGAAGATGAATTGATAGATGCAGTCGATGCTACATGCTGACTGTTTGCAAACTGCACCCATGGAGAAGCCTTCTTGTTGGTAACATCATTGCACTCAGCAATTAGATTCACAAAAAACAGATCAATCTACTCTAGAGTCTCTATCCTAGGTATATACCTACATAAACCATCAAATATTTGGGGAAAAGAATCAAATGTGTGAAACAACCAGAGGAAATTTTGCAAATGCAATTGGGTCTATATTAACTGTTGAAAATGACACACAGAAAAACAATCTTTTGTTTTATAACTATTTTGGCAATGTATGTTCAGAAGAATCAAATTTTGAAACAGCAAGAGGAAATTTTGCAAATATATTTGGCTCGGTATCCCCAATTGAAAATGACAGAGGATAACAATCCTTTATTTTATATTATTTTTGCAACGTATGTTCAGAAGAAATTAAAAAATGGACACAAACCCACACACAAAGCATACCTGCAATATTTGCACATGTGACAACCATATGACAACAAACTGTATATACATCTTGAATATCTATATTTAATATATGTATCATCAAAACTGAAGTGTTTGATAACACAATAAGGACAACTGTCTATCATTTCATCTTTTTTACAAGTCAAAAAATCTGTTAATGGTATCTACCTAAAGCAATAGAATATTTTCATGTAAACTTGAGCCGTAATGTAAAAAGAAAAAGGAACCAATTATTGCATATCTCTATTATAGAACAAGAACTATACGAAACACCACTAGAATAAACTCACCTAAATAGATATCGTTTGAGAAGTGCTACACACTTTGCAACAACTGGAGGGCTGTTCAGTCCAAATAAATAAAATGTATTAGCAGTTTCTTAGGAAATGAAAACAATAGACAACTTTTATATTAAAGACTACAAAAAGCAAACCAAAATAGAAGATGAGACGCAACTGTACCGGCAATCCATTAATCAATACACAAGACTTCTAATGAAGATATCAAAAATAGGAAATACTATATATCAAGGTACAATACTCCCAATCATAGTTTTAAAACTTGGAACTGGTCTTTGAACTGGACACCTATCAAACCAGACTCAATGGACCCACTTTTTAAAAAACACATAAAATAATTAAAATTTTAATGAAAAAAATACTTTTAAAATTCCAATCCACTAGAGACAAAATCTGCAAAGTTTGTTCATCTTTATACCATGTCAGGGTGAATATGTCAAAATGGCACTAAGTACAATACATACCAGCAACATAACACATAAACGATATGTCTCTGAATGGCCTTTAGAGTCCAAAAACCAAGCTGCAAGCTACTGGGCCACTCATCAAACTTGTCCCAATCTCTACCAACAACTTGTGGTCGAGTATCTTTACCTAGGACAATAGAAACCAATCACTTGTACTCAAATATTCTCAACATATGTTGCTTCCATGTATTGTAGTTCTTACCAAGAAATCTTTGGGTAAATTACAACGTGATGTTAAGTCAATAGGTGATCCTTACACAAAAGAATGTAAAACAAAGAAAAAATCTGTAACAACCCTCTATCAATTTTTATTTTTATTTTTATTTTTGGTATTCTGTCGGTAGGGAATCAGAGATGTATATGTATGCAGAAGCAAGACAATCTCAGGTCTTGGTAATTTGAGAGCGACTAGAGGAGCCATAAAAGATAGATTCTTTGGCATCCATTTTAAATAGTGATTGGATAAGACAATAAAGAGTCTTAGTATATGCTAGTAGAGCTTTGAGAGGAGTTCTTAGGGTCATCTTGTCATATTAGAAGCCATCTATCCCTAACTCAACTTTCAACCTACTGAAGGCTTGAAACTGACAACCAGTAGGACATTCATAACAAAGGACTATGTGCCTTAAGAAAGGAAACAGGGCAAGGCAGTACTTTTTATAGTATTTCATTTTTTGAAAACCCTGAAGTCTATGATTGGTTGCCAACGATTATAGTTGGGTGCTCTTATCTTTTTAATTTGTATTCAAGGGTACTTGAGTGTGGCCCACAGTTGCTTCCTTACTCTGAGGCTTAAAAGGTAGGCTATATGACTTGCCATCATGATTCACTGATAGAAGTTCCAAGGTCATGAGTCACCTATCTATGAGGATCATTTTTCCTAGCTCAAAGGTGTAAGGAAGTCAACCAGGTTTTCTATGCAGCATTTATAAAGAATAACAACCTTTTTCATCGGTAAGGCATAACAGGGCTGTCTTTAATTGACATTATTAAGCACCTAGTGGCATTCAATACTTTTGTAACTCACCTAGCAGCATACCCCTATGAAATGTAATTGATTAATTACAAATATTCTTGCTACTGGATACCATAATTTAGGATGCACAGTACCACATATAAAATCATCAATGCTATCTGATAACATGATCCCAAGAGTTTCCAAACCATTTTCTAGTGTATAACTTGCACTCCTGTTTTGGCATTACAAATTCTCAATGTGTTTTTTTCAATAGTTTAGATTTAAGAGTTTCCAAATTAATTTTTGGTTTATAACCTTTACTCTTGGTTTGGCATTACAAATTCTCATAGTTTTTCAATAGTCTAGATTTAATAATTTGAAAATATTTTGCAATACATATTATATCGATCATGTTATAAAAGAGAGTTGTTTCGAAAATCCATTTTTTTTGTCCATAACCTTCACTCTTGCCATGGCCTTAAAAGTTGTGTTCATAACCTTCACTCCTGCCATGGCTTTACAAATTGTGTACTTCATATATGGCACATAAATATTTTGATAGCTATCCGCATTTATCAGCAATTTCATTTATATCACTGAGTTGGTTTATTTATGTATGTGGTACTTGCAGATGGTCTGCAATAGCCTCATAGTTACCAGGGAGAACAGACAACGAGATCAAGAATTTTTGGAATACCCATTTGAAGAAGAATTTGTTGAAGATGGGTCTCGATCCCTCAACCCATGCACCTAAATCAGAAGTCAGTCCTAGTGCTCCACAGGGGTACGATGCCTTGGCTCTGACAAGGCACAAAGTACAGTGGGAAAATGCAAGACTTGAAACAGAAACTCGTCTTTCCAGAGAATCACTGATCATGTCCTCTAATTATTCTACTGGTTATCACACCAGTAACAAAGTGGATATGATGACAATGCCTAGCAATAACCCGCCCACTGATTTTTTCTTAAAGATATGGAATTCAGAATCAGGGAAGGCTTTCAAGAAGGAATCTAGCACTAGGATAATCAGTAAGAGTTGTGACAATTCATATCATGTGTTTGATAAAAATCATCCAAATGGACTAGGATACAATCAGGTTCTATCCTCTGAAATTCCAAAGACACCCAGATTCTCTGCCTCAGTTTCTTCCTCAAGCTATGCTTCTACTCTAAATAGTTGTGATGAGTCCTTGAACCCAAATGATAAAGATAAGGATAATGGCCCCCAATAGTGAAATTCTTCATTAGCTGATCAACAAATTCAACTTTTTCGCTATCTATAAATTTGTCTATTGCATCACAAGGGCTAGGTTAGATGGTAAATTAGGCGTATTTTATAACCCTGCCAGTGTTTAAATCCTCCTCAAAGCCTCATCACCACCGTTTTTTTTCACTGTTTCAGGAACCTCGGAATGAGGCTTCAGAATTGGGTCTTGCTTGGGCACAGTGAATGATCAATCCACAGATGTCTGGAGTGTGAGGGTTGTCTGAGAAAAACGCCTCTAGAAACTTTTGGGTCATAGTGAAGACGTCATAGAGGGTTTGGATTTTCCTTTATGATTGTCAGGCAGAGTAGAAGTAGCACCTCTTGCTGGGGGAATGTTGTTACATATCAAAGGAGGAAGTGGGGAGGAGACTAGATAAGTTAGCTGACATTTTCTATTGAATGGCTCTGTAGGATTTCCTTTGGAACATCATCTCCTTGTATTGCAATGAATTCATACAATGTACATACAAAGTTAAAACCCATGCTATTGAAAGGTTTGACCAAAAAAAGGTAGAACCCCGAAAAAATAATACAAGATAGCAAGAGTAAACTCGCCTTGGGATAAGCCTTAACAAATGAAACTAAGCGGCTGTGGAATGATTTTCGAAAACCCAATGTGTTGTTGCCTTTGGAGGCCTTGTCCTTGCCACTTAGCATTGCATCATGCAAGAGAGTAATTTTCAAGTCTGGCTTCATGCACATCGTCTTCTCGTCAGGTGCCATGGTCTTCTCCAACAGCAATCCCTTAGGGAAAATGTGCTTCATTTGTTCCAGATGATACATAAATCTCTTGCAAATTAGTTTAGGGTTTACTATTAGTTGATGATACAATAGAATTGAAGCACACATTCAAAGAAATCGGTCTTTTCAGTTAGAAAGAACCCTAAATATCATCACTGGCCTATCGACCCTGTAGTGATTACTACCATACCTGTTACGGTCTTCTAGTTATAAGCATTATAGGTACGAGAGGAGAAAAAGAGATTCTGCGGGTTAAACTGAGACATACTTGTGGGTCATTGTTTTGACTTGGGGACAGATGTTACGGAAGCTACTAATTGTCTTGCGGAGCTGAAGCAATCTGATGGTAGCTTCCATGGAACTCAGAAAACTCTGCCAGCATTGCATACCTATAAAACTCAGAAAACTCTGCCAGCATTGCATACCTAAAGACTGGATTCGGAAAAATGTAGAAAATCATGTATAATCAACTCCCGTGAGAATTATCATTTGACTGGTTTTTCCCGCCAATCCTCCTTGGCCATACGCGCGAGGTGGGAAATGAAATTTAATGAAAATCCCAAAACTTTTACGATTATCATAATTATTATGCAAAAAAAATATTATTTGATAAATAATAAATGTTTTATAAAAAAAAATATTATTTGATTAATAATAAATGTTTTAATTTTTGTTAAAGTTATTAAAGGATAGATGTTAGACTTTTTAATATTATTAAAGTTTATAAATGGTCTAATGTTTTCTTGATGGGGTCGATTAGTTTTAGAGATAATGCATTGAGGAAGTTCAAGGAATGGAGAGGCACGGTATTCCTATATGGTTTATATGTGGCCTTAGTGTTAGCACTAGGATGTGACATGTCATGTAACATGGTGGAGTAGGGAGTACTTGTGTTGCAGATGAGTTGCATTGAAAACATGGGAAATAAATCAATCAAGTGTGAAAACATTTGGGTCTTGAACCCAATGATGAATGAAAAAGGGTTCTAGTCAGGTTTTGGAAGTTTACCTCCAAAATTTTGGAGTTTACCCATTGAGTAGTTCATTCAGACAATCATTACCCCTAGCCTATGGAAAACACTAATGAGAAATGGTGATGGATAAGCATGATACCATATTGATGGGAATGATGATGTTAATTGATGATGCTAGTAGAGGATGCATGGAAGAAGTAGAAAACAAAACATGGACCCAAAATAGGGGTCATGCAATGACATAGTAGTGCCATATGGAAAAGAAGATGGTGACCATGTGGAAAGGGGGTTTTCCGAGGAGTAAAAAATTCATTTAAGTGTTAGGAGGCCTTTATTTTAGACCCAATGTAGTATTTAAAATTTATTTTTGTTAGGGGGTTAAAGTATAGAAAGGCATCAAAGAATTTCCATAAAAAATTCCCTTCGAGGAATATTTTTCCTCCCTCCATCGACAAGTGCTGATAGTTGGACCTAATGAGATGGTGACATCAACCAGGAGGAAAGGTCAATTAAAAGAGTCAATAGTTAGTGACATCAACATGATGTCATACAACTGAAAAATTCAATCAAGTGGAAGTGAATATAGTCATATCCCCCTCAAGGAATATTTTCTTGTAGGTGTTTTACAAACCAACCATAGAAACCAATGGATGATTTTGATGGGCATGACATTAAGGTGACGTCAGCCCAATAAGAATCATATGGAGGGAAAGGATATGGATAATATTTTTGGCCTTAATAGTAAAGCCAAATAATGGTATTTGAAGGAGCGACTGAGGAAAGACAAGGGCAGCATTATGATCATCCGGGAAACCAAGGTCCATGAAGCTAAGCTCAAAGGGATAATTCTAAGTTTCAAGCTACCATATGAAGTGATTGCACTCGACTCTAGAGGAAGTGTGGGAGGAATAACCATTTTGTGGAACTCAGCGGAAGACGTCTTTGAGGATTGAGTAAGTAGTCCCTAAATTCTTACAAGGTGCTTTAGACACATAGGATCCAATGATTGGGTTCTCCTTAATAGGGTTTACGGGCCTCATACCCCAGGGGAGAAAGAGGTCTTCCTCCACAACCTGGCTTGTATGAGAAGAGAATTTCAGGAAGAATTATGGATAGTAGGAGGGGAATTTAACATGATAACGTCCCTCGAAGAGAAGAAAGGAGGAATTCACCGACATGACCCAGATATGGATATGTTCAGGGATGCATTATCGGAGCTCAAAATGTTGGACCTACAAACCAACAATAGAACCTTCACCTGAAACAATCATGGAGGAGGTCAAAATCAGATTGCATCCAGATTGGATCGGTTCTTGGTCTCGGAACAGGTCATCTTCAGAGACATATACATGGAAACCTCCATTCTCCCCGAAATGGGCTCGGAACACTGGCCAGTAAGATTGGAAATCGACCTCAAAATAGGACCAAGAAATAATCCCTTCAGATTTTAATCATTTTGGCTTTGAGACCCTAAGCTATTGGGGCAACTTATAGAATGGTAGAAGAACAACGAAGTGGTGGGAAGAAATATTATGCATACATTCCAACTCAAGATAAAAGAGATCAAGCAAAGGATTAAGAAGTGGAACAAAGAGGACTTTGGCAACATCTTAAAATACCAGGAGGAGTTAAAGAATAAGATAGAGAATGTACAACTATAGATTATCACAGAGGGCAGATCAAAACTTATAGTAGAAGAAGAGGGGCAACTCATAATACAACTAGAAGAATGCTAAAAACAGGAGGAGATACTCTGGAAGCAACAATATGGAGTCAATTGGTTGAGGGAAGGAGAGAAGAACACACATTTCTTCCATAAAGCAATGGTCCAACACAAACAACATAACAGGATCTTCTCACTGAAAAATGAGGTCAAAGACAGAATAGTATGTCATGAGGACATGGAAGAATTGGTTGTACATCACTTTAGAATTACAAATTAAACGAATTAGGATTTGAGAAGGGAATTCATCATTTTTTTTTAAGGCTCCTTGCGGGAGGAGGCAACCTTTGTTTGCGTGGTCGTCCGCTTCCTTGTTTGAACCTCCAAGTATGTGAAAAAATTAGTATGAGGAGAAGTCTAACAGTATGTACTTCAACCTTCGAAGGCTCTTGTTTAGGATAAATTCTCAATGTGGACTTGAATCAGTTAACTGAAAGTGATAAATTCAGTTAGCTAGTGGATTTCGATTTAGAGGTAGTTGGTGAGGCATGCAGAGTAATTCTAGTTGTAACAGAGTTCTAAGTGAAAAGGTGCATTAGTTAATGCAAGTTGTAAATAGTTTAACTCAGTTAAGTGAGTTAAACTCAGTTATTCTAGTTGTAACTGAAGATACACTAGTGAGAGATCAAGTGAATTAAATATTAATTAATTCACAATCAGTGATCTCACATGCAATTGAGGATTTACTATTATTAGTTGCATGCATGTTAGATCCAGTGGAGACCTAGTTGAGTTCTAGGTGAAAGGGAAGTTGACTATCAGTGGTAGGATTATTGGGTTGCACACATGCATCCAAACACCCATTGGAGTGACCATGATACTTGATCAGGTTGACAAAATCAAAGGAGAACCCAAAGGTAAGAAGGACTTTATAGAGAAACGAGAGGTTAACCCTGTCAAAGGCATTTTCCATATCAAGCTTTATCAACATCCCTTGCTACTTTCGTTGATGGCTGGAATGCATTACTTCCATTTGATGGTAGAAACAGTTACAATTGTTGTCATGAATAACGAAGAAGAGTTATATGTATAACTGGGGGTGGAGGAGACCCTCCAGATACAAATTCTCAAATGCTGGAAATGATAAGGAATATGCAGAACAAAATGGTTCAGCTAAGGACTAGCAATGAACAGTTGTTGCAGGCCAGTAATGAGCAAGAGAGTTTTATAAGGGAATTAACCTCCAGGTCTAGTCATCAAAGTGAAGACCAAGAAAGAAAGAGAAAAGAAACTGAACCCAGAAGAAATCCCTCATCTACCCCCTAAAAGAGACATTGAGTTTTCCATGGAACTAGTACCAGGAACTACCCCAGTGTCCAGGGCACCATATAGAATGAGTATCCATGAACTACTAGAGCTGAAACTTTAATTACAAAAATTATTAGACAAAAGGTATATTAGACCAAGTAACTGTAACTGTTTTTAGCTTCGTGGATGGAAAGGGGTGGGCGAGAGCCAACACCTCTACCACCGCCATGCCTACACCTCATGTAGTGCCTTCATGGCATGTTGGGGATGGAGGCCTAATAAGGAGATGAAGAGGGCGAACCACGGGGCGAATGCAGGAGACAAGAAGGCAAGCACTGCGAATTCTCACAACGGCCATACTTGAAGGAAGGAGAGTGCAGAGGGGAGGTGTGAGGCGAGCACAGAGTGAGGTCTGCCTCGGAGGGGGGTGATTACAGTGGAGAGGCAAGGGGCAAGTAGCACACTGAGTAGATGGAGGGCTAACAGCTCTAGTTGACTGTTTGGCGAGACGAAGACAGAGATGGAGCAAAGAGATGGAGCTCAAGAGTCGAGTCGTGGTGAAAGACAAAGCCAGAGAATGATGGGCATAAGTAGTAGTGATGGAGATGGGACACATCTCCATTGATGTGTGCGTCGAGCAAGTTGCAGAGTTAAGGCGGAGAGAGGGAGCTTTGAATGCCAAACGCAGTTCACCGAGGGGCTTTAATGCCTTGGTACAGTCCTTTGGGGTGGGCAAGTGGCCTGGCCAGGTGTCTTGCCTTGGGCCAGCCACCGTATTATTCTTATTGCTCACCTGCATCTGGGATTGTGATATCCTTATGCACCAGATGAGTGCAATCATGAATGAGAGTGGCATCATTAGTACTGGTTAGAGAGCCCTTGAAGAAGATGATATTCTGCTCAACTCCCTTGTTTGCTAAGCGGTCCGCTACCTTATTTGCAGTGTGGTGAATATGCTCGAAGGAAATGGCATGAAAAGCTTTGAGCCATTGCTCGATTTGTTCTAATCTTGTCAAGAGATGCCATCTTATGGACACTCTGGAAGCAGGGGTGCCCAGCTGGAGATGAGTGGTGGCATCGATGAGAATCTGTGAGTCTCCTTCTACTTCCGGGGGGAAGAAATTATTTTCCTCTGCAATAAGGAGATCGTGCCATAAACCTTCTAATTCAGCTGAATTGTTGGAGTCCCGTCCAATCGAGCCATAGTATATTTTGAGTGAATTACCTACTGCATCCTGAAATATACCTCCAAAACCTGCGGCACCCAGGTTACCTTTGGAGGCTCCATCAAATTTCATCTTTATAATGTTGTTGATAGGAGGGATCCAAGAACAGGGAGAGTCAGGATGGGTGGAAGGGGCAGGGGAGTGGAGGGGGAGAATGGGAATGGTAAGATGCCAATTTTCTCATATGATGCTTTCGAGAGGAGTAGTGGGAATGTCAAATTCCTGCCAGGGTTGGAGAGCAATACTTTCTTGAAGGTTGCTGCAGAGGCTAGTCCAAAGGATGTCAGGGGGATTACTTTCATCTTTAAAGATTCATTTATTCCTTTCTTTCTAGACAGTCCAGCTAATAAAGCCGGGGAGGAGAGGCCAAAGAGTGTTGATCAGGTTACTATTGAAAGGTTCAATGGGCCAATGTCGTATGGTATTAATGACATCTCCCTTGATCTGTCTGGTTCTTCTGTAGCAGATGTCTATTTTTTCATGCAAGAAGTTAGCTATGATGCAAGTGTCCAAGAGATGTGGAATGTCTTCTGCATGCTTGGAACGATTGGGACATCTTGAGGGCCTAATGAATCCCCTTTTGAGGAGATTGTCTTAGGTGAGAATATACTTCTTGCTTAGGAGCCAGAGGAAGGTAGAAATTTTGGGCCAGATACCTGGCTGCCATATTTGAGTCCATATATTGTCCTTGTGTGCATGCGCAGAAGGAAAGAGTAGTCGATAGGCCTCTTTGGTGGTGAAGGATCCTTGAGGAGTGTAACCCCGCCGTAGCCTATCTTCTTGGGTTGCAAATCGAATTTTCATGTGGTTGAGCTCTTGGTCAATTTCCACATAAGTTTCATCCTGCCAATTCACTTGCCATTGTGCTGCCGGAATCCATTGACGATAGCTTAGACTAGGGTGATGTTCCCATAAGTAGTTGACTTGATTATTCTCTGTTCGTTGAAGTACAACTTTCCATTTCATTTTTTGGAAGAGATTCGCCAACTTTGGTAGTTGCTGCCAAGAATCTTCCCAAAGTCGGGAAAATTTTCCAAAGTTGATCTCCCAGAAGCTATGGGCTTGAATAAAGGCACTGTGTTGTTTGGAAGAATTCCAAATGAGAGAGCAAAAGATATATGAGGAGAGTCTGATGAGATCTGTTGGTGGTCTGTTGTTGGCGTATTTGGAAACCCAAAGTCGAGCCCAAGGGGTATGAGTTTTGGAGAGCCACTGCCACCATATTCGCGCTCCCATTGTGGCATTATTGTGCTGGAGATCTCTTATTCCTAATCCAACTTCAGATTTGATACACAAACATCTATCCATTTCACAAGAGCCCATTTTCTGTTAAGCCCTGTAGAACCCCAAAGGAAATTGTGCTGAAGATTTTTGATCTGCTTTAGAACCCATTTGGGGGCGGCAAGAACAAAAAATAGATACAAAGGCATGGATTGGAGGACACCTTTGATTAGAGCTAGTCTGCTAGCAATGTTAAGCGATCTATAATTGCAAGAGGAGAGGCGGGCCTCAAGTTTATCAAGGAGCTCTTTCCAGGAGGAGTGTTTGATTGCAGATTCAATGAGCGGAGCTCTGAGGTATTTGGAAGGAAGAGTAGCTATGGAGAACCCCAGGAGTCGGGCTATGTTGCATTGAGTTAGGGTAGGTGTGTTGAAGAAGAAGATTTGGGATTTTCCAGTGTTAATGGTAGTGCTAGAGGCTTCAGAGAAGGTGTCTAGCAAAGATTTGAGCGAGCTTGCTTCTTGAATTGAGTGATTACCAAAAAGCATGTTATCGTCAACAAATTGTTCATGAGTTATGGTATGATTATCAAGAAGGGAGAGACCCCTGAGACTGTTGATGGAGGTGGCATGATGAATGAGACGGCCAAGCCCTTCTGCCATGAGTAGAAAGATGAAAGGGGAGAGGGGATCCTCTTGACAAATGCCTCGAGTTGAAGAGAAGGGAGTGGGGGGGTTACCATTGAGCAGGATGGAGAACTTAGGGGTGGTGATGAGATGCATGATCCATCTGGTCCAAGTAGGACAGAATCCAAAAGCAAGAAGCATTTGATTGATGTATTCCCAGCTTAATTTATCAAATGCTTTAGAAAGATCCAGTTTTAAAAGCATACCTACCTTCTTGAGGTGATTTAATGAATGGATCACTTCATGAGTGAGAATGATACCATCCAGAATTTGGAGACCTTCAACATAGCCAGTCTGTTCTGGAGAGATGAGCAGTGGGAGCAGAGGTTTGATTATGTTGGCGATGACTTTGGAGATAAGTTTGTATATGACGTTGCATAATGCAATGGGCCTATACTTGTCCAGAGTACTTGAATTCTCCTCCTTGGGAATGAGGGCAAGGAAGGTTGTATTAAGAGACAGAAGAATCCAGTGCAGAGTCCTTGATTCTTCAACTAAATCCCAAACTTCCAATTTGATCTTCTCCCATAAGAAGTGAAAAAAGTTTGTTGTGAAACCATCGGGACCTGAGGCTTTTCCGTGTTTGAGTTGAGCCATTGCCTACTCAACTTCCTGAAGAGAAGCAGGTTTAAGTAACATAGAGTTGTGTTCCTCGGTGATTAGCCTTGGGATGTGATGAGTTATCCTGTTTATGGCTTGCCTCCGATTCCCACCTACTCCTAAAGAATGTGTTGGTAATAGCTGGGGAGTTCCCTTTCTATGTCCTCATGTTCCTCAAGTCGTTCCCCCTGACTGTTGTTGAGGAAAGCAATGTTATTATGCATGCATCTTTGAATGGTGGATCGATGAAAGAATCTGGTGTTTTTATCCCCCTCTTTAAGCCAGCAGATCCGAGACTTTTTATGCCAAAGGATTTCCTCTTGTTGACGCCACTCCTCTAGTTTTGTAAGGAGACTCCTTTCCAGGGCTGTGTAGGCATCCGTTCTGCCTTCTTTGATGATGCATTGTTGTAACTCACACATTTTTTGTTCGAGTTCCTTCTGATGAGAAAAGATGTTCCCAAAGTTGGTTTGATTCCATTTTTTGAGTTTGAATTTTAGGTGTTTGAGCTTCTGCTGAAACTGGAACATTTTGGATCCCTCAGGAGGGCAGAAGCTATTCCAGCACGTGGTTACCATCTCTTTGAAATCTGGGTGGGCAAGCTAGAAGGATTCAAAACGGAATGGTCTTTTGTTGGCTATTCCAAGACGATACCATTGCAGGAGGATTGGCCAATGATCAGATCCAGCTAAGGGGAAAATTGAGGAGTGAAAGTCCCTCCCACCCCCCCCAAGTGGATAGCATTGTTTGAGATAAGGAAGCAATCCAATATGGAGGTGATTTGTTGTGAGCCACCTCTCTTGTTGGTCCAATTATGTATACCATTGTAGAAGGAGGGATCAATCAACTAATTGACTTGTATAAAATCTTTGAAGCAAGTGTTGTCCGTCTCAAGCCTAATTCTGCCTCCCACTTTTTCCTCCAATTTGGTGATCATATTGAAGTCTCCACCACAGATCTAGAGAGGATGGCGTCTAGAGGAGTTGAGGACGATGATTGTGGAAAGCAGGGAAATTTTTTGTTGAGGGTCTTGGGGGAAGTAGACATTAGTGAGGTGCCCATGAGAATTGGAGCCAACCAAATGGAAGGTGGCTTAGATGAAATTGTGGGAAGCATGAAAGTCAGACAAAGAAATAATTTGTGGGTTCCAAACTATGGCTAACCCTCCTAAGGCTCCAGAGGCATCAACAACCACTGATCTACAACCCAACCATGACTTGGTGAGTATGAAATCCAAAGCATTGCTGTTACATTTGGTCTCCTGAAGGAAGACTATTATTGGCTTGTATTGCTGAATCATATTTTTAATCATTCAGTGTTTGGAGGGGCTGTTTAGCCCTCTTAAATTCCAAGAGATTAGCTTCATTGGGAACTATGGGAGATCTACCGATAGAACTTAGTCAACTTGGGATACCTCCCAGATTCAACAAGCATTTCTCCTACTATTACTGTTCTTTGCAGATCTGACTTGCGCCCTCTCTTCTTTGAATCTTTGATTATCTTTTTTCCATTCCAGTGGTTGCCCGCTTGAATGCCTAATGAGTTACTTTGTTATGCACGGAAGAGTGTGACTTCAAGGCTGTCGATTTGCCTAAGGGGAATTTTGTCGTAAGCCTTTTGATGGCAAGCAAGCTCCAGGGCCAGGATGTTCACATCACCCAGATCAATTCTCTCTGGTTCCTCTTCCATATGAGTAGGCGTGTTCTTGTCTTCTTTGGTTTCATCTGTCTGAGAGGCTGAGGGGAGATTGTCGTCTATCTCCATCTGAGAACTTCTGATAACGATAGCTTTGTCCTTGTTAGTCAAGGGGATGGATGCGTGGGGTATAGAAGGAGAGAGAGACATGGGCGTCTTTTGAGGCTTGACTTTGGGGTCAAGAATATCAGAGATGGGGCTATCTGAAGAGGGTTGCGAGGGGTCGCCTTCCGAGGTTGGATGGGTGGCTAGGATTTCAAAGCTGTTGCTGGTGGAAGGAATGTTAGGTGCTTGGGGAGTTGCAGAGGACTTTTTGGTGTGCTTTTTCCAGCTGGGGACTTTGGTGAAACCTTTTGCATCCGTGCTTTTCGAAGTAAGGGTGGTTTTGGGAGGGGTATTCAAAGGGAAATCTCTGAAAAGATGGCCCTGTTCATGGCACTTTCTGCATTGAAAGGGAACATGTTCATAATATATAGTTTGAATCCATTCAAAGTCGTCATGGAAGAGGCTTACCAAGTCAGTGAGGGCTTTGGCGAGATGCATGTAGACACAGATCGTCGCATATGAGGTATATCGTCTGAGCTTGGTTTCTTCTGTGATCTTGATAAACTCCCCTAGTCCATTGCTAATATCTTTTAGGGTTTCCTCATCCTAGTATTCCAAGGGTAAAGAATACATGCAGATCCAGACTGGGGCCCAATTAAAGTCTTCCTTGTCTGAGTTGAATCTTTCAATCCAATCTTTGAGATATAGGCCTGCTGAATTGAAAAAATACGGGCCTCCATCAAAAATATGGTTTCTGTCCTCCAGACAGTTGAAGATGGTTGTGAAGAATCCTTTTGGACCCAATTGCAGGGTAGCATGTCCTTTGGGCTTCCATTTTGAAGCGATCCATCCCTGAAGCCTTTTTCGGTCGGCCAGAGGCCTATAAACTTGCCGATGAGGGCGTGATCTTTCATGTACTGGATATGCCCATTGATTCGATGTCTTGGAAGATCTATTTTGATGCGGTATGTTGCTATCGGAATGCATGTAGCAGAGGAGACTTTCGGCTGCGCATTTGATGTAGTTTGTGAGTCCTTCGTGTCGTTTTGCGCATTATTGGAGTTTACCTGCACTCCTGCTGTGTCAGGGGTTGGTATTTGAACAAAAGTGGTCAGACTGGTTGAGTCAGAAGGGGGATTTTAGCAGGGGGGGAGGATCCTGCCCCTCCCAAAGGAGTTGCCATGTGAAGAAGTCAGAGTTAAACTTTGAAGGGGCGCAGCTGAGTTAGATCAAGGCCGCTGGGAGAGCAGAGAGGAGCTCTAGCGACTCCGTTGCAAGGTTGCGGAAACCCTAAGGATCCGTGGGGGAGGCCTCTTCATAAAATAAATAATTATGTATTATGGTTTTGTGTATTTATTTTCTCATGAGAATAATATAAAAAGTAAATAATTGAAATAAAATATTTAGAAAACAATTACTTTGAGTTTGTTGTATTTATGGTGCAAAATGAGAATAATATAAAAAGTAAATAATTGAAATAAAATATTTAGAAAACAATTAATTTGAATTTGTTGTATTTATGGTGCAAAATGAGAATAATATAAAAAGTAAATAATTGAAATATAATATTTAGAAAACAGTCACTTTGAATTTTAGTTTTACATGTAAACATGACAAACAAATAAATATTATAAAATAAATATTTGTGAGTTTAGTTCTAATTTATATATTCACAATATAAATATTTGTAATTTTTTTAATAGTTATGGTGGCAATTCACATTAATAAATCCACTTGTACATGCCAACATGGCATATACAAAGTTAACTATCCTACTTTATAGAACTTGACAATATAGCATACACCACTTCTTTAAATATATGGTGATATGCTCCACTTCCAATAAGATCAATAAAAAATTATTTCACTTTAACACCACATAGTAAGAATGGTGCTAACTTGTCCATCAAATATGGTGATTATATACTTCATTTTTAATATGATACATAAACATTTACACGACATTAACACCACATAACGTAAGTGGTGCTAACTTATGGTGATATAATTCATTTTTAATATAATACATAAACATTTACACCACATAACTTAAGTGGTGCTAACTTATTGTGATATACTTCATTTTTAATATAATACATAAACATTTACACCACATTAACACCACATAACTTAAGTGGTGCTAACTTATGGTGATATACTCCATTTTTAATATGATACATAAACATTTACACCACATTAACACCACATAACGTAAGTAGTGCTAACTTATGGTGCTAAAAGAGAGCTTTTCTTGTTGTGAGCTAACAACAACCCCTACTCATGAAGCTGACAACTTGTCTCCCTCAAGGACCACTGCATTCTCCTTCATCAGGCAATACTTCCTCAACAACTCACTCAACTGCATCATTTCTATACCCCCAACAATCTATTTATGTTATTGTTCCCATAACATTTTTCGAATAATCTGATGTTTCATAGGTGAATGTCAAATGCCAATTTACTATTTGAAAACCAAATTTTCATCCCTTGTACCTAATGAGCCTTCTTCATTGAATATTTTTTTGAATGGTGTTTTGTTTACTAATTTTTATCATTCAATGATTTCTTATATGTTAAGATTCTTCTCTATTTCATGCCTTACAATGTTTCCGTTGCAACATCTGGTGCAATTGCTAGTTTAAATTTTTGCATATATTTAAAAAAATAAACAATTTTAGTTCATGGAATGTAACTCAATTGACAATCACTTTGTTATGAAGTTATATTATGTTAAAACATGAGATTCAAAGTTCAAATCCCCTTGAGTGGCCAACCAAAAAATAATATTTTTTTATCTATTTATTTATTATATTTTTAGAATGTGGTTTAATGAAAAAAGAAAAATATAATATAAAAGAAATAAATATCATGACATGATCAAATTTCATGTGGTTTGAATATCTATTTTTAAAAATAAAAAATATAATTATCCACTATCCACTCATGGATATTTCAATGCAAACTTCCGAATGCTAATGATTTTGTCTTAATTGCTAACTATCTTAAATGGGTTTCGTCTTAATTGTCATTGTCTTAAGTCGCCATTGTCTTAAATATAAGTTGCCTTAAATATTTTTGTCTCAAAGTGATTTTGTCTTAAATAAAAAAAATTGTCTTAAATATTTTTGTCTCAAATTGCTTCTGTCTTAAATTTTTTTTTGTCTCAAAGTGCTTTTGTCTTAAATATAAAATTTTGTCTTAAAATTTTTTTGTCTAAAACTGTTTTTGTCTTAAATATAATGTTTTGTCTTAAAATGCTTTTGTCTTAAATTTTTTTATCTCAAATTGTTTTTGTCTCAAATCATTTTTGTCTTAAATATAAATTTTTCTCTCAAACTATTTTTTTCTTACACTATTTTTGTCTTAAATTTTATCTTTAAGACAATTCAATTGATATTAAATTTAAATATAAAATAACTAAAATTAAAAGTGATTTTTTAAGACAAAATATTTCTTTTGTCTTAAAAAAATGTCTTAAAACACCTCACATGTAGTAGTTGTTTTCATTAAGTGGAATTAAGGAGAAAATTACAATCGAAATTAACATAAAAGACTCTTATACATCCAAGCTGGAAGGTGGCCGCAAAATGGAGAGTTTGACTATTGAAACGGACATCACCACTAAGTTCTTGGTGAAACGTTGTGCAAAAATGACTATCCGACAAATTGCTTTTATACACCTCTTAGAATTTTTTTTTGATGCCCTAAGATTCCTTGGGCAAGGTTTTGGCCTCCTATCCGGCTCAGGGTTCCACCTCTACACACAAGTCTGGTCTGCTACCGCTCCCCCCATGCAAATGCAAAATGTTCAGTTTATATTGCGGAGGGATGGAAGAATCTAGAAAGTCACCACCCTTGGTGCAATGTTTCGATGGAGATTTGGAGACGGAGTGGTCGGGGTTTGAATCCCCCACCCCCCATAATTGGTTTACCCTTTGTTTAACTTTGGCAAGCAGTGAAATATTCATGCCCTAACCATAGTGCGAGGGTGGCGTGGGTGTGAGTTGCCACTCCCATAATTGGTTTACCCTTTGTTTAACTTTGGCAAGCAGTTTGGCGTGCGGTTACATATATTTCATATATAGTATTACACTGAAACCTTTTTTGGTTAATATAGAATGTTATATGGTTTGCTGAAAGTTCCATTGGTTAATCGATTCCATCGTTTTTCCGTATGTGAAGTTGGTTCACGGTTATGTGGATATCATATATGATTGGGGGGCATGGTCCACTCCATGTGGCTCGGTAAAACCTTGTTAACTTAATTGAAATATTCATGCCCTAACCATAGTGCGAGGGTGGCGTGGGTGTGAGTTGCCACCCCCACCACCCGATTATTATATATATTTTTTAATTTCTATGATTTAACTAAATATTTTTTGAGTTTGCAAATTTTAAGAGTTGTTGGGAAAATTAATCAACACACAAATTTGTCCGCTCTCAGGAGATAGGTTTCACGTCCGAGTGTCAGTCAAATTGTAGAACCCTTAAACTTGATCCACTACCCAATTTTACCACAACTTTAACTAAACATAACTTACTCATACGACCTCGAATTGGAGTTTCATTCACACCGTTGGAATCACAACGATGTGAACTTCGTTCTAGTTTTGGTCTTGCTGACATATCATCACTTTAATTTTCGAGCCATTTCTAATGCCACTTGTAGTTTGATATCCTCCTCGATCATTCCTCCCCATTGAGGATCTTTGGGTCCACCAAAAGGATTAATGTAATATGCAACTGTTGTGTACATTGTCTACACCGGAAGTGTCCTGGCAAGTCCCCCTTCCTCCTCCTTCACCTTTTTTCTTTGTAGCCATAAGTGATGAGCTGACACCTGAATCTTATGCAAACTTGTTGTACAATATTTTCAAATTACATGCTTAATTACATGACCAATAATGACCGAAGCTTCCCATAATGCCATGAGTTTATAACACATACTATGTGGCCAAATTTACATAACAATGGAAATAATACCCCAACTATCAATACAAGTCCAAAAAAACATCATCGTCTCTTTATTAAGAGATGGAAAACATATCATCACTTTTATATTTATTCGCAATGCATGATTTAAAATGGTGGCTATAACAAACTACTACATCAAGAGAAAACAACTTCTATTGAATAAAGCAGACCACCATGAATGTGGTTGATTTGTTCATTGAATATTTCCATCTATTGGCTTCTTTCTCGACTTTTTCTAGGCTTGGAGCATCTCACATATCGCTCTCTAGTGTCCAACCTCGTTTTAGTGACTACAATTATTATTTCTCCTCCAAAAAATTTGGGTTGTCTTGGAGCGATTTCCCATGGTGTGCCTCTGATAGGCATTCGTGGGACTCTCAATATCACTGGAATGTGATGAAGTGCTTTCATCATATGTCATTGGTTGGCCACTAGCTATTTTGGAGCATTCCCCAATTTCCTTCTTCACATGCCCAAGTACTGCATAACGGGGAAATTCCTCTACTTTGATTGGGTTCACGATGCCTTCACCATTAATGTGGAGTCCCTTTCCTTGATATTCCATTTTCTACAAGAGTTTTCATCCAATCCCTATATTATGTTTCTCAAAAACAATGAAATCATCGTCATGAAAAGTACATGAAGTTGACGAATAATTTTTTACCTCAGCCTGGTTGTGCCCCAACTCCTCCAAGGCCTCCTCCTTGGCTTGTAGCTGATGTTGCAACCTTTTTTTCTCCTTCTCTACTTCCTGCAAGAGTCTCCTTAGCTAAAGATTCTCTTCCTCAATGTTGTGGTTGATTTATTAAAGTTCTTGGAGCCATGGCGCGTTTGGCTTCCTCTTCAATTTTGGTGCAACATTTGTTGAATTTTTTGTTTCATCGCCAAAATCAAAACCCAAGCCAATGGGTCCATCTGTTGTGATTCAAAACGAGACAATCTTCATTTCTTTACCTAAATCTAACCACTAGTTAATTGGTCCATTCTCTGTAAACCCTATAGCTATGACCCTTTTATCCTCCTCTCATTCACACTATTGGTATTATTGTATGGTCACAACTACCTTTCTCTTCTCTCTTCTGTCTTTCCTCTTAGGCCCCAATTATGGGTGTAGTTTCCAACAATTCTCCTCATCATGCCCTTCTTTATAACAATGAGTACAAGAGGGATTTTCTCCTCCTCTCTTAGTTGGTGTTTCTCTTTTAGGGTGGTCACCTTGTTCATATGTTCCTTTACTTTAAATATGCATGGCCTTCACACTAGTTGCATCAATAGTAGTAGGCTCAAACAATAACAATGAATACCTTATGACAATATGTAAAGAACCAATATACTTAGTTATAATTTCAGGCGAATCTAATGGAATGCCCAAATTCAATTCTTGTTTTCTAAATTATTCAGTGAAGCTTTGCACATTTTGACGTTTGACTTGCCTTAAATATTTCCATTCCATTAATTCCATTTGTTTATAGCCCAAAGGGTAAAATTGATCTTTTATTGCATAAACAAAGTTGGACCAAGAAGAAATAAGGTTACCCAATTTTTTGATGCCTTTCTGCAACTTTCTCTCCCACCAAATGAGATGGTGGCACTCATCTGATGATATGCTAACTATATCTTTGGCTCATCTTCCTCTATTTGTTGAATCCCACAATAAACCTCGATCTGTCTAATCCAATTTTTAAGTTTTTCTGCATTAAATTTTCCTTTATACATGGGAAAATTAAATTTTACCTCTATATTAAAGAATGGTTTCTTAGACGTATTTATTTGATTTCTATGAAAATTATGAGAATAAGAGGAAGATCTTTCGCTGGTGGATGGAGAGGGAGGAGGCTATTCTTCTCCAACTCCATCATTTATCGATGTGTGACCATCTCGCATGTTCCCCTCTAGTTTTAGTGTCTTCTCAATCATTGCAAACAGCTTGTCAATTTTCTCTTCCATCGTGTAGAAAGCGTTGTGGTAGTTTCGATCCTCTTCCCAATGAGCTTCATCATCTGTGATGTTTTGTCTTCGTGATGCATGCCCCTCTTTGGGATCAAAGGACTTAAGTTTTTTTTTGTCTCTTTAGAGCTTGTTCCTAGTTATAATATACTCATGCAACTCTCGTCGACAAATACCTGCTCTCATACCACTTGATCTAGGATATTTTCCTTAAAGATGCATAAAGAATTACATGTGACATAACATGTTAACCAAGAAAAATAGAAACACATAAAATGAATAGAAAATAACATATCAATCATGAAACATGACAAAAAGTAATTGATTACAAATTTTTTCCAATTTGGACTACGTCTCTGGGCCCTGCTTAATAGTGGGGATGCGTTCTTTCATTAAGTGGCATTAAGGAGAAAATTACAAGCGAAATTGACCTAAAATACCCTTATACCTCCAACCTGGTAGGTGGTCGAAAAATGGAGAGTGTGGATGATGAAACGAACAACACCACTGAGTTCCTGGAAAAAAATCATGCAGAAATGACTATCCACATGTCCAATTCTGACAAATTTTCTTTTTGTACCTCTCATAATATTTTCTAAAACCCAAATATTCCTTGGGAAAGGTTCTGGCCTCATGTTGGGCTCAGGGTTCCGCCTCTGCACACAAATCTAGTATGCTTTCGCTCTCCCCCTGCAAATGTGATATGTTCGGTTTATATGGTGGAGGGGTGGCAGGCTCTCTAAAGTCACCACCCATGGTGCAATGGTTCAATGGAGAAATGGAGGTGGGGTGGTTGTGGTTTGAATCCCCCACCCCCATATTTTGTTTACCATTTATTTAACTTTGGAAAGAATTTTGGCATGCAATTACATGTATATCGTATACAGTATTACAGGAAAAACTTTTGTGGTTAACATATAATGTTATATGGTTTGCCAAAGTTTCCACCGATTAATTGGTTCCATGCTTTTATCCATCTGTAGAGTTGGTTCACGATTATCTACATATAATATTTGATTGGGGGGTGAGCTCTACTCCACATGGCCCCATCCAACCCTATTAATTTAATTGAAATATATGTTCCCTAACCATAGTGCGGCGGTGACGAGCGTGGCAGCTTGCCACCCCATTATTATATTATTTTTTATTTTTATGAACCATCCCAATAATTTGGAATTTTTTGAATTTAAGGCTTATTGGGAAAATTAACCATCCCACAAATTTGCCTACTCTTGGAAGCTATGTTTCAAGCCCCGATGTCGATCAAATTATAGAACCCTTAAACCTAGCCCACTGCCCAGTTTGACTAGCTCGAATTTCTTCATACGGCCTCAAATTGGAATGTCGTTCACACCGCTGGAAGTAGGGCGATAACCACTTTGATCTAGTTCTAGTATTGCTGACATATGATCACTTTGATTTTGATCTATTTCTAATGCCACTTGTACTTTGAGATCCTCCTTGATCACATATTGTAATCATCAAAATATATTGCATAGTTGATTGACTCCTCCCTTTTTTCTTCTTGTGGTTCTTCTCTTACATTATGTTGTAAAAATAACCCCACAACATTCCTCAATTTATCCTCATTTTAAAACCATAGATAATACACATTAGTAGTATCCCAATTGGGTTTAGGCTCACAAATGTTGGTTAAACTTATAATGATGTGCTTCACATATATATCATTCACATCATTGGCTACTATGTTCGCCTACATATCGTAATATTCTTCTTATTATGATTCTTCTTGCTCATCATCCTGAATGTCATATGCATCATTATCGTATACATTATCATCATCAAATTCCATTTTCTTGAATCATGATGTGACCCTTAGAACCCAAGCATTTTTCTTTTTAACTAAATGATATGGAGAACTAACACACAAATAAATAATTGCTTCACTAGAATTTATACCAAATGAAGCATTGAAGATTTGAATTTCCATTGTACTTCATAAAATTTGGACGAATGACGTGAAGAGATGATACCATTGGTTGAAAGAGAATATTTCAAACTGTTTTAGTAGAGAATTACATAATGAAATTAGGTTGACATCTAGGGAGAAAATGAAAGAGAAATGGAGAGAAGGGGGGAGAAAATGAGATCTGGAGGGAGAGGGAGAGAGAGGAGGAGTGAGGGAGGATCGAAGAATAAATATATAAAGAGAGAAAAGTGGAGAGAGAGAGACACACAATGACAAGGGAGAGATGGAGAGAGACTGTATATGTTTAGGGGTGAGATGGAGAGACAAAGAAGAACATATGGAGGGAGAAATAGATATAGATGGAGAGGGGAGAGAGGGAAGAATATTTATTACAGTAGATGCATTGATTTTAGTATATATGGTGATTTATATTCCTATTTAGTTACTTTCACTAGATGAATTTATTTCGATGTAGAAGTTGACTTCTAATGATATTTGATTGTTTGTGCTAGATTCATTTATTTCACTTTAGATGTCAATTTATAATCCTATTTGATTTCTTGCACTAGATGCATTGATTTCAGTGTATATGTTTTCTTACTCTATTTTATTCCTTGCAGTAACTGCATCAATTTTAGTGTAGATGTTGATTTCTAATTCTATTTGATCGCTTGCACTAGTTCCATTTATTTCAATGCAGGTGGTGATTTATAATCCTATTTGATTACTTGCACTAGATGAATTGATTTTGGTGTAGATGTTGATATCTAATTATATTTTATTGTTTGCATTAGATACACTGATTTCAGTGTAGATGTTGATTTCTAATGATATTTGATTTCTTGCACTAGATGCATTAATTTTAGCGTAGATGTTAATTTCTAATTATATTTGATTGCTTGCACTAGAGGCATTGATGTCATTGTAGATATTAATTTATATTTTTAATTCATTGCTTGGTCTAGATGCATTGATTTCAGTGTAGAGGTTGATTTCTAATTATATTTTATTTCTTGCACTAGATGCATTGATTTTAGTGTGGATGTTGATTTATAATCCTATTTGATTTCTTTGATTAGATGCATTGATTTTAGTGTAGATGTTTTTTTTCTAATCCTATTTGATTGCTTGCATTAGATGCATTGATTTGAGTGTAGATAGTGAATTTTAATTTGATGTAATTGTATGTATGATGGTACACCCATTTTAAAGTAAAAGTGTGATTGATTTCAGTGTAAGTGCAAAAACATTATTGACAATGTGCATTTTATTTTGTATTAACAATGTGCATTATTTTTTGTAGTATATTAATTCAAGCTATTAATATTGGAGAACAAGAAAAAGAAGGTATGATGTTTATTGCAATATATTGAGTTAGATATTTGAATGAATTATAATTTCAACTGCCATTTTGATATAATTGATATGAAAAGATGGAAAAACTAACAAGGGTGACAATAAAAATAGTAGAAGAAAATGGTTTGAGATTAATTACAATGAAGACTATTTGCAATTGAATACATTCTTATTATTCAAATTTTTTTTCATTCAATACATCACCACTTTGCATTCAAAATGTTTATTTCATCATTTTTCATCATTAAAATTATCAACATATTGAGGTAACTGAGAGAATTTAAAATTAAAACTACTCTTCAAGATATATTTAATAAAAATTGTAGGGAAACTAATTAGAATTAAATGAAATATATGTTTAGTATCAATCCTCCTACAAACTATTGACAATATTTTCTCCCTTCTTCATCACCCACTAATTACTAAAATTTAGTTACATAGACATATAGAAATATAACACAATGATTGTAACATTCAAAAACAAAACCATCCCAATCCAAACACATAAAGACACAAGCCACTCAAAGTATCCAAACATAGATACTCATAAGCCACTCAAATCATCCAAACACATATGTACAAATGATTCAAGGCAAGAACCATAGAATAAATTAAAGAAGAGAGTGATATGGTCATTTCAAGCAAAGAAATGATAATGTAAATTTGAAAGTATAAATTTTATCCCAAACATATGCATAATAATGATAATCTCAAAATGTGACATTGTTTCCCTCAGTTGGAGCCAACCTAGATCCATCTAAGTCTAGATCTATCATGCACCAAGAGTGATAAATTCCCTCAAGGCACAAATATTTCCTCAAATTCTACACTCCAATAAGAAGGTTTGCAGCTCAAGGTCTTTGATCCCTCTTGAGGCATGATAGATCTAGATTTAGATGGACCTAGACTGGCTGTAATTTAAAAAAGCGTGTAATGAAAATGTGATCATCCCAAAGTAAATAAAATAGTTAAATGAAAAATTTTATGGATAACATTTTTCTTTTAAGAAAAGTGAATTCAAATAGTCCCCTAAAATAAATACACTTTAAAACCTAAAAATATAAATAAATCTAAATAAACATCACCACATGTTTATATGATAAAAATGCTAAAAATAAAATCACAGAATGGATTTTTTTCCAAAAATTAGGTGGTATAAATATTAGTAAGATTGTGATTTTTAATTTTTAAAACACGTTTTTTAATACATAAAAGGATTAAGCACGACATTTATAAATTAAACAATTTAAGCTTATGATTTTTAAAAATATTTACCAAAATATATATATATTGGATTTAATCTATTAGTTTGGGGGACGATGCCAAAAATAAATACACTTTAAAACTGAAAAATATAATAAACATATATAAAAATACAATGCCTTAATGATATTATAAAGGGAGAGTGTTGATAAAAATTTAATGGTTTTAAAACCCAAACGTATAATAGACTTATATGAAAATATAATGTCTTAAACATATTATAAAGGGAGAGAGTTGATAAAATTTTAAAGGTTTTAAAATGATAAAAGAACATTCCCATTCCTAGTGATATTCATCTGAAATTAATTAATTACCATAATTATGGAACCATCACATTGCTGAAAGACATTTACAATGGGCAAACATTTCCATCACATTGTCGTTTTGAGAAACCATGTTTGTGACTCACCAAGGATATATATACTATTATAGTGGTTTTTTTGTTTGTGAAAGATGTGCTTGATGAATTATTACCTGTGTATTTTGTGTTATTTTGTGTCAGATAAAATATACCACACAATATTATTCCAATTACTAGAAAAATTATTCTCGTTTGTGTCATTAATTGCTCTAAAGTCTCATTGGTTGTTGTTGAGTGATTTTTTATTTTTCATGTGATTTTTGAATATTTTTGTGTTCAATTCACATGAAGTGGAGATAATATGTATAATAGTTTATTCACTTATCTACATTGCAATAATAAGGCATCTGGATTCATACAGGTCTGAATAGATGCAAAAAGAGTTGCAAGCTCAGATGGATGAACTACATAGGTCTTGGACTTAAAAGTGGTCCATTTAACAAGATGATATTGGTAGCATTTGATAGGTTGGTGGATTGATTTACAATGTCTAGTTTATTTGAGAAGGAAATGATCTAGATTATTACAATGTCTAGTTTGCTTGAGAAAGATGTAGGAATTTACAGGGTAAGTTCCTTAGATCAAACACCAAAGGTCACCGCTCAAAAATCAATCACAGAGCACTACACCAATATTTGACATGGTTAAAATCATCAAAGAGGAAACATTCCACGTACGTGGCCACTTCAAGTAAGTTATTAATATAAAGAAAGAAAATTTACATAATCTTCTTTCATTAATAATTACCGAACAAACGACCCTCCATGCTCTTTAAATAGAGATCATGGACCAATCGGGTGGTAAGCCATGGATCAAGTGTCAGTAATACCGAGGAGAGAGTGAATCGTCGAATCACTATATATCATGATCGTCTGATTATAAGTTTCAAATGTACATAGTAAAGAAACAAACTTTAATTAACTCTATGCTAGACCAAGTTATACTTAACTATTTCCTATGTGTCTTAATATCCTAACATCCCCCCTTAAGAATAATTTGGGATATGATTGAAGGATTTACAAAGGTGACACAAAAGGAGACTATTTCCTATGTGTCAAAATATGCTAACATACCCGCTTAAGAACAACTTGGGATGGGATTGAAGGATTCACAAAGGTGACAAAATAGGAGAAGGAAGGAGGCATTAGAGCCTATCCCCCTTTACTGATAACTTTCCTGATCTCCAAGCAAATATCGAAGTTTGGTAAATTTCTCATTTATACAAACGATTCAAGGAAATCACCATAGCTTATATATATATATATATATATATATATATATATATATATATATATATATATATATATATATATATATATATTATGTTTATGGGTTTGTGTTCTCTAAACATAGTGGCATTAGAACTAAAACATAATTCAACAATGGTTTCTAATAATGTCAATATCGTTGTTGTTATCAATGTTATTTCTGTGTCAATTTTTGTTGGCTGGATGTGCCAGCGATGGATGGAAGACGTTCATGGTTCGAGTTGACAGTAATTCAAAATTAATGGTCTTTCTCACTCACGATTAGTGGTTCACATCAATCATTAGTTTCTGAAGGACATCGTCAAAATGAAATCAGGCTCTCTTATTGATGCACGACACGACGATACATTGTTGCTTCTTGTTTATAACATTGTTTTTCAATCATTCTCCAAAAAGATAAGGGAGCACAAAGCCAAGGAGATGCAGAGAGAACCATGAGTTATGATAATTTTTCTTGATCATGTACTCCAGCTATACATGACCTAATCCCCATACTTACTTGGCCTCAAGAGACCAAATGAAAGCCATTTGTGGGTTTAATCTAACTATGGCTTCGATGTAGTGATTGATATGGTTGATTCCAGCAATTTTCCAGAATAGCAGAGCTTCAAAGGTCAAGACATGGGCCCCATTCCCAAGCATTAGAAAGGTGAATGAGAGACTATGGCGAGATATTCCAAGTCCAACTACAACTAAAATTTGTATATTATAATGATTTTATTTTTATAATATTTTATTCTAAAGAATAAATTTCTGAAAAATATTTATTTTGTTTCTGTCCTTTTTCCATGTATTATTATTTTAAAAATCTCTAATCAATGTATCATTATTTATTTTATAAATTGTAAACTTGTTAAATATAGGAATTGAGATTTTATTTTTTTTATCCATTCAAATTAAAATAATTTAACCCCATGAATTAAGTGTTACCCTTAACTCCTCATAAAATTTAAATGTAAGTCCTAATAATATGAAACCCTATACAAACCAACTAATCTAATAATTTATAATGAATAAAAAATCAAAACACTGGTGTGCTCGTCACATAAAGGCCCATATCAACTCCACTAGCCTTATATTTCGAGGTATCTTTGTCTATTTTTCCTATGAGAACAAACACTTTATATTTCTATTTTCTATTGGTGCATTTGATAGATTTTCATATTCTATTATTACTATGCCTAATCCATTCAACTTAAAATAATTTAACTCCACAAATTAAGTGTTTCACCCTCAACTCCTCCCCATGAAATTTAAACATAAACCTTAATAAAATAAAACCTTAATAAAGCTAAATTTGATTAATCTAAAAACTCATAATAAATCAAAACAATTTTATTTTATTTTTATTTATTTTTCCATTATCATTTATTGTTTATGGAACGAGTAGTTTATACTTCCTTTTTGTATTTGATTTTAATTAATAGCTTTGATTATTGAAGAAGTTTCAAATTGGTAGCTTTGATTGATTTTGAAAAGGAATAGTTGATATTTCTATTTTTTTGGTTGTTTCTTTGATTGATTATGGGAAAGAGAAGTTCATATCGTGTATACAGAAATTGATTTGGTGTTATGAACCAACTCCAAAAATAAAAGAAAAGAGATAACAATTCCTTAGAAATAAGACACTTCGAGGGGGAAACCTCCAATACATTACATGAATGAACAATTCTTGGATGATACAAATAAAAAAACCTCCTTTCTATATATAGGAGTCCATGGGGCGACAATGTAATCCTAGTGGGTCCACAATGTAATTCTATCCGACCTAACAATAATAATGTAAGGGCACAATAATAACAATATGAGGGTTACAGGGGCACAACAATAAAAATAAGGGGGGCTACACTAGCATAATAAGGGACTACACTATTAATATAGGGAATTAACATGCATGTCTCCTTCAAACAAGTGTTGTCCTCAACGCTTGATTATTTCTTGATGCTTCTTTATAAAATTCTCATCCTCCCATGTGGAATATTCTACAGGAATGTTCTTCCACTTGCTGAGATACTCTGAAATTGATCATACTTGTCAAGTTCTTGTTTCTGTGACTACTTCAGAACTTCTTTCGATGTCATTTTGATCTTCATGTTGTTTCATTAGATTTTGAACGAAAGTTAGGTTATCCTTTGAGAGTTGGAGAACTTGTTTTTGATGCGCAATATGATCTTCCATTAATTTATCATCCATATTAGCTATTATTTGATCCTTCAAACCATCCAACTTAGCCTCCATTTCTTCTTTTAAACCATTTATGTCATCTTCAGTTGCTCTTCATAAGATCGAAATTTGTTTCACTTGGTACCATAATTTTGATATCTCATACTGCAATTCTTCCTCTTCATGCATCATAATATAGATTTTTGAGGGCTTAATGGGTATGGAATTATTTTTTGGAGGCATTATAGAATCAAATACTGATAAAAATTCTAAAATGTGCCCTTGGAATCACTTCAAACTGCTTTTTCAAACAAACATTATGCAATTTAAAAACCAAATACACACCTTTTTCTTTCTTTTGAGAAGCTCAATATTGAAACTGAATTATCTAGGTGATTTCAAATCCTAATTAATTGAAATTTAGCCCTAAGGTAGCTCTCTGAATTCTCTTTCTAATTCCACAGGTCTGACCTGATTAGGTTAAATTTAGGAGCCTACAAAATGACCTAAATTCCACATATTATATCTCTGAAAATATTTCGAACCAAGCTATGAAATTGTGCGACGCTGTTCCTCTATATTTTGGCTTCGCACACTAAAAAATTTAGCTTCTGAAACTTCGTAGAAAAAAAGTTATAGCAAAAATACCACGATGACCTGTTTGGAGCAACGAAACCCTAGAATCCAAAGCTCTGATACCAAATTTTGTGAAACCAACTCCAAAAATAGAAGAAAAGAGATATCAACACCTTAAAAATAAGCCACTTCGAGGGGGCAACCTCCAATACATTACATGACTAAACAATTCTTAGATAATACAAATAACAAAACCTCCTTTCTATATACAGGAGTCCATGGGGCCACAATGTAATCCTAGCGGGTCCACAATGTAATCCTATCTGACCTAACAATAATAATGTAAGGGCACAATAATAACAATATGGAGGTTACAGGGGTACAACAATAAAAATAAAGGGGGCTACACTAGCACAATAAGGGACTACACTATTAATATAGGGACTTAACATTTGGTGATGGGAATGTTATGGTTGGTTTTCGAGAATGTGGGGTTACTTCTGCCAAGTTTGAATGACTTGGGGAATTTCGCTACGTGAAGGAAGTAACATTTACAAGAGCCATAGATATATTTTTGGTGAGTTCTATTCTTAGCTAAGGGTTGCTTCTTATAACTAGCCAACAATATTCCAGTCACTGGACTTCACATGTTACAAGTGTCCATAGAGAGCTCAACATATATGGTGCCCTGAAATTGGCCCAAATATGTGGAATTATTGCTGTAAATGAGAATTCATAATGGTAGATAGGCATATATAGTTTTTGCCAATAATATTTGAATATGTCTTAAATAATTTAAATATTTATAACACATTATATTTAGAAAATTTTATTGTTAATGCATAAAATCTTATAATAATTCTAGTAACTTCAGAAAAAAACTTTTTTATTTTTATTTAATGAGAAAGAACTAGTATATTCCATTATTAGACTCATATATTTCTTCTTGATTCATCACATCTTGTTACAACTTATTCTATTCTATAACTCAATAGAAAAATTGATTTATATTTTTAAATATCAGATATAAATTTATAATTTTTTAAAATATTATCTAATTTATATATAAATTTTTAAATAAATTAAACTTTTAATATAAGACAATATCTTCTTTATTCTGAACTTTGAATGTCGTAATATTAAAAATATAGATACAGTGATTATATTAATAAAAATGTTAATAATTAAGAGTGAGTCGACTAATTGACGCGCTTGGCAACTCTCTCTCAGACGAACTCTAAGAGAGGCCCGATGTACTTAGCCTTTGGTTAAGAGAGTCTTAGGATCGAATATTTTACACACCACTAAATCAGTAAAAAATATTTAATATTATTTTTTATTTTTAATATATTTTCAAAATTTAAATATATTATTGATGGTTATGTCTATGTTTCAATAAATTGGTCACGATTCAAAAGCAAGCTTTAGATGGTCAATCTTAAATAAATTTATACTGGATTTTAATAAATATCACATCCCATATATAGATTGGCATTGGGACTCGGGACTATATTAACAATCATGGCCTCAAAAAGATATCAACATAGCAGTCACAGGACCAACATATTCCAATGAAATAAGTTTGAGATCACTATAGTAGAGTCACATTGCCAATGTATTTAAATGAAATAAGTTTGAATTTGAAAAAATAATAATAATAATAATAATAATAATAATAATAGTAGAAGATATATTTAGATAATTTTGGTTTTAATAATAGTATTAAATGAATTTTAAGGTTATAATTAAGTTAAGTTAGAGATGAAATTGGTGTATGATTTTGATTTCTTATAATAGTAATGATAATCTAATTTTAAGGTTATATTTAAGTTAAATTTGAGATGAAAATGGTGTATGAGTTTTTCTTGAACATGATAACAAAATTGATGTATGAAATCTTCTTCAATCCAGTAATTATCTGATAAACACATACTCTTAGCCATTAAATCTACTTAAATTATGTAAAAATTTAGAATATTCACACACTAACATGCATAGTTTCTTTTTTTACAAATTTAAAGAAAACATTCCCATTGACATATTTTTAAATACAATATTCAACCATAAAAATTCTCAACTTGCTGGCAACATAAACAACTATATGCAAGAAGTATTTTGAATCTGTAATAACAATAAAAATAAATTAATAAAGTGGGATTTCAATCCTACATTATTATTAAGAAATAAAGAAATATTAACCAACAATAATATGGTGGGCAAAGAAATATTAAAAAATAATATAACAGATAAATTTTTAAGCCATACTCAACAAAATTATTAATTATTAATGCATGTAATTCTTAAATGATTATTGGTTAATAAATAATATTCTAAATATATTTTCACCAAATAATATTACTTTGTTATAAATTCATAAATTATCTTTCCATCCAAAATTAAAATTAACTTTAATCTAAACTTCCTTTAACTAATTTCATCGTGTGAAAACTATATATATCTGCCATTTCTCTTTAAATGTCCAGAAAAACAACATAAACAAACACAAAGAAAGCTTCCATTAGGAATATCATGCTCAAAATACATAAATGGCAGTTCAATCTTAGTTTTCGACATGATCCCTCAAGGTATAATGAGTAACTGAAAAATGAGTTATGTAATGCTGTGATAATGAATTTTATGATGGTCACGCAAAGAATGCCTCGATTAGGAATATCATGCTCAAAATAGATAAATGGCAGTTCAATATTGGTTTTCGACATGATCCCATGAAGGATCACGGTATATTGAGTAACTGAAAAATAAGTCATGTAATGTTATGATGGTCATTACTTTTTTGATGGTCTTTGTCATTCTTTGAAATCGAATGTTTAATCTAAACAACTTCGTTAGCTCTCATATAAATTAATCGTATGTCAGGAATATACATCTCAGTAATGATGGACCTAAATAGCCTGACAAACAATACTCTCCTCACCCAACAGATCGAGGATTCATTTTAGTAGGGAGAGAATTTTTTTATTATGCACATCACCATAGAGAATTGTGAGAAGGATACTGAATTGCATATCGAGATGGAATTATTCATCAATCAATTTATTAAGCACTCATTTTCAACAATATTACAAAATTACTTCATAGATAACAGCAAGCAATTTATTAAGCACTCATTTTCAACAATCTTACAAAATTACTTCATAGATAACAGAAAGCAAAACAATTTATATTTGTTGCAGTTTCATAAAGAATGGCAGCTAACACAACATAAATTCAAAAGAAAAATGAAGGTCTATACAAACGAGGCTATGCATGCATGATGGCACATATTTGAAAAATAAGGCTATAAATAAAGAGGAAACTTCCAGTGTGTTCAGAAGCCTGCTTCCCAATTCCTTGCTGCTCTAAAACTCAAGCATACTCCAGCTTACATTGGACTTCATATTCCTAACAGTTACTTATTGTATGAATCCTTCAACTTCTTTCTTTTTCTTTTTCTTTTTTTTTCAGAGGAAAAAAATACGCTGATTATATTAGTGTATAAACAGTACATAAACATATATGTTCTCAGCTGTGGTAAGTAAACAGCGAGAAATCCTCAGATAAAGGCCCAAATACAAACGCTCACTAATAGAGAAAATGAGCATAGCAACCCAGCCATCCACCATGTCTAAAAACAGATATTCCATCATATGATCTACATTACATACTATGAACTGTGGACTATTATGCTAATCCGCATTCCGGAATCTGGGTATACTCCACAAGAAAAAAAGATGAAAGAGCGGATGCATTGATGAAAGACCGATTAGCTTGTGACTGTGTAAGTCTGTGTCATAACTGCACCAGCCCAACTGCTCTATTGTTTTGTAAAAATCCTGGCGACCATATATCATCATTCATATCGCCATATGTACATTTAGATACTCCTGAGTCCATAAACTGTTGCCTTCCTTTCACGCTCGCTTGTCCTTTTCCAGGCTCGCTTGATATATTGCATAGGCTCTGTTGTGGTGTCCTTGAGAATGCAGCTCGAACGATAATAAGGGAAGTGATGCCTCCAAAAATGCTGTCGATATTCTGTAACAAAAACATGTATCCCCCAGATCCTCCTATATCGCATATATTGCATATAAATTTAAATAAAAAGTGAAGCCAGTTCTATGGGATGGGAAAAGAAAAAGCCTCGATCTGTCGTCCATCCAGGAAATGTGATACCATCATGATGCCAAAATCTTCTTCAAGGCCCTTTTTTGATAACTTTTCTGCCCTCATGTTGCCTTCACGATATATGTGATTAATGGATGGACAGCCCAACCTTTTCCATAAACTCTGTGTTCTCTCAACCCACCCTTGGAGATGCGGAGTCATCATGAGGTAGCTGTTCGTGACCCAGTTAATGATAAGTTGAGAATCACCATATATGCTCACTCCCTGTAATTGCAGATCATGTGCGATCAGGAGGCCACCCCACAATGCCATGATCTCCGCCTTGTTGTTGGTACCAGGGCCCCCATTCCATAAGATATTGTATCGCTTCGTGCCGGATAATTTGATCCATACTCCGCATCCTGTCATACCAGCATCAGATGCTCCATCAAAATAGGTTGCAGGTAAACTGATCTGATGGGGTCTTATGCGAACTGAGCAGTCAGGTAGATATGATATTGGTGAAGGAAGATCATCCATCCGTTCCTTAATCACCGTGTAAATCTGATGAATATGTAAAGGCCGGTCCTCAAAAATGATACGGTTCCGGGCAAGCCAAATCTCCCATGTGAGATAGAATGGCAGCGATCTAATACTTGCAGTTGAGCTTACCCCATTCCAGTGCCACTGTCATAAAGTCTGTGGGTCTCCATGCCGGATTTAATAGATGATCACTGAACAACCTCCATAATCTTGTGGTGACAGAGCATGTGAAGAATAGGTGTGTGGATGTTTCCTCCTCAACACGACATAAAGCACAGGCGTTGGGCCCTGTGATTCCCCTCTTTATTAGATTTTCCCAAGTAAGTACCTTGCCTCTCCAGATCAGCCACCCAAACATAACAATCTTCGTGGGGATGTTTTTATGCCAAAAGGGGTAGAAAACCTTGGTAACGTTAATCTGATATGTTTGTGATATGATGTGGCGATATGCCTCCTTAACCATGATCATATAATTCTTCATCGGCCCGTTCCAAGTAATACAATCACCGCCCATTGCATAGCAGAAGCCCGCACCCCGCAGATGTGCCCTATAATGTTCCCATTCCTGTTCCATATCATCGAGAAGCCCCATCTGTGTGGCATCTTTGAAGATCGGGGCGCTATTAGACCACTGGTGTATTAACTGTGAGTAGAATATGATCCCTCGTTGTGTCAAGACGTGTAATAGTCGAGGTGACGGGCCATCTTGGTTCTGCAAAAGATGAACATTTGGCGCACCAATGGGAATACAACTCCCATCTCGGAAATTCCATACCAATCTTGAAGCCATATTTGGCATGATTTTTGTGAAACTGCTCCATATACGAGATGATTTCCGAGGGAGAGGATAAATGTCGCATGATATCTGATGTAAAACATTGCCTTGATAATATTTTTCACTATTGATATCATTCCATATGCCCTGACTATTGATGGCCCTCCAAAATGACTTGGTCAGAAGCGCTATATTGAATTCCCGAGCACTCAGTATGCCCCATCCATCCATGTCTTTGGGTCTGCTGGTTGCAGATAAACTGCATAATGCGAACTTCCTGTTGCTATCTGTCCCTCCCCACAGAAAATGGGTAATAATGCTGTTAATATTGTTTATGATACCAAAGGGTATATATAGTAAGTGACCCCAGAACACCATCATCTGGGTGAGTACTGACTGTATCATTATAAGTCGACCACCCTTTGTCAGCCACCGATGGGACCATAGATGTATTTTTTCTCTGAATCTGTCCATTATCCAGTTCCAGTCACTATTCCGGTATCCACATGGCTTTATGAAGTAACCCAGATATTTAAATCCCTCTGCAGCCAGTCGGATATCCACCCCAAGGAAACCAGCGATGAATTTAATCTCCTGAATGTCCCCATGTCCATATATGAGTATGGACTTACTGCAATTTATGGCCAAACCTGTTGCTGAACGGAAACGGTTAAAACAGATATGGATATAAAACCAGTAGTTTCTAATCAATTGACCGAATAGAAGCAAATCATCGACAAACAGAGAATGAGTTGTTGATACAGAGTTAGAAAATGTAAAACCCTTGATGAAGCCCTTCTCTTCAGCCGAATGCAATATTCTACTGAATCCATCCATGACGAGGATGAAAATAAGTAGAGACAGTGCACATCCCTGTCTCAACCCCCTGCCCGCCTTAAATTTTTTTGTAGGGGTGCCATTTACCATGACTGCGTAACTGATGTTAGAGATGCACGACATCAACCAGCGAATGATACGTACTGGTAGGCCTACCTTGAGTAGAAGAACCCTGATAAAAGACCAGTCGATTGAGTCATATGCCTTATGTAGGTCGACCTTCATGACCAAAGCTTCCTTCTTCCCCGAATGCATGGAGTGCATCACC